>JAODAL010002776.1:0-187710 GCA_025379985.1 Phyllomedusa bahiana | reverse complement strand
GGGGAAAAACCCTCTGATTATGCTGCGGCCACGAACCATGACAATCAAATGGTTAAGCGCCGGGGAGCAGAGGTTTTCCCCGCTTCCCGACACTTGCAGAAACTGCTCTAGGAACAGGGCTGTAAAGTACAGCTCTGTTCCTAGTGCAGCTGCGGCGCTGGGAACCGCAAAACCCCTCTATCTGCGGCGATGTCAAAAGACGTCGCTGCAGACAAACAACCTGAAATGCCCGACGACAAAAGACGGCAGGCGGCTGTTAAGGGGTTGTCATATGATATGGGTGAAACTGAGGTACAAAGAATAATAAATTAGATTACAGCACTACATAAAAAGGGTATAATACATGGATGAAGTGAAAGTGCAAGCATAGATAACAGGCAGTAGACTAACATATGCCAAGCCAGGTTGCAGATAAACAAGAAAAGATAAAAGTCTGTAAACACAATGCCCCTTTTTTACTAAAAGTAGTGCAGTTTGGTGCAGCATGTCACAGGGACATTTAATATGGGTTTAAGAAACCTTCTGCTCAACACGAACGTTGCTTAACAGAAAATGGGCGTGGCTTTGCAGGAAAGTAGATGTGGTCACAATGTGACACGCTGCACCAAAATCTGCACCGAAATTCTGGGGTAGAAAGTAACTTAAAAAACTGGCCTAAAAAATTTGACAGTTCTAGAGCTGCACCAACTGATCAATCAGCTACTGTGCTAAATCTGGTTCATTTTTAGACTGCCTAAGTTTATTCTTTATGACTTTTAGACTGTGATAGGAAATGAGGGCTATAAACACAGTTTGGAACCGTAGGGCGCCAGTATTCTGGTGTCCTCCCAGCCCAAAAGCTGCTGCAGCCCTGTTCTCTAGAGGCAACATGTATGAATTTTGTCACCCTAGATGCCATTTTTTTACACACATTAGTAGTGTAAAATACGCCTGAATTTATGAACCTGTTCTACTGCGGGTCATAGATTTGGCACTTTCTAGCTCCAAAACGTTTGTTTACTCAGGCTCAGGTAAACCACTTTTATCTTGGTCTGGCTGTTCCAGCAGTAATGTGCCCAGTTTTCTCGATAAACAGTCATAAATGTGTAGAATCATATGGTTGTGGTGCGACACACCACCAGCACGCCCCCAATCTTTGGCGCATTACAAAGTGCCGCGGGTGCCGCAAAATACATCTGATTTTGGAGTGCACCTGCTCATACATATAGAGAACAGGGCTGCACCAGTTTTTGGCTAAAAGGACAACAATATATTTTTGATGGCAGCTAAACGATGTTTATTCTCAGACTGGCTCAAACCGACGACCCCATCTATGGCAACAGTAACCAGTGCGGTTAAATACCATATGTTGATGGATAAAATGGCCATGCTTCATAATAAAGAGGCAAAGACCGAACACTTCTTTGAAACATGGCAACAATTTATTGAAGTATTCCTTACAGATAACGATATCCAATCATTTATGCAATCATTTACAGGAACGTCATGGTATTTAAAACACCAACTTGAGGGGTCTCTGGGTAGACTGCAAATTCGCGAATAAGACCCAAAGGATCAGGAGACAAACAGAGATAAAGAAGGATACCACAGGGGAAGTAGGGTGGATCACGTTGGGTTGTTGGCTCTTTCCATGTTCAAATATTCATCTTAGAATGTAAATTTGAAGTATAAGTAGTGCATCACTGTATATTACCTGTGTAACGGATTTACATGTACTTAACATGCAATGTTTGTTTTAGTATACGCTGATTGATGTTTTACCAATTAAAAAAGAATAAAAATTTTCATGATAAGAAAAAAAGGACAACAGAATATTGGTGCAGCCCCGTACATACATGTTGCCCTAGATGTATGAGCCGGCGCAGTCCAAAATTAGGTGCAGTTAGCGGCCCCTGCGGCACTTTGTAATGCACCCAAGATGTGGGGGCGTTCTGGAGGTGTGTCACACCACAACCGTATGATTCTACACATTTATGATGGGAGGGCGGCAAAACTGGGTGCATTACTGCTGGAACAGGCAGACCAAGTTAAAAGTGTTTGCGGTGCAAGCCTCTCTTGCGTTTGGAATTGGCGCAAGTTAAAAGTGGTTTACCTGAGCCTGAGTTGTCGTAGTGGAACTAGAATGCACCAAATCTATGACCCGCAGCAGAACAGGTTCTTACATCCTGGCGCATTCTACACTGTTTTAAAGCCTCTATGTGCCTGGATCATACATGTCGCCCATAATGTTTGACCATGCGGCCAGGCAAAGCTGCACAGTCTGATATGTTATAGTTCCATATAACAGACACATCCAAACGCTCCCTAAGCGTAAGTCACATTCATCTCTATGGGGTTTTAGATGCGGATCCCAAATAGAAATGTTTGGGACGCTTTTTTTTACCTAAAATACAACAGAAAAATGAACATGATCCAAGTATTTTGTAAAAACAACAGTTTTGAAATTCGACCTCTAGAATCTCCAAAGTCAGGTGAACTACAACTCGGATTTTCAATTTAGGTCTATGGTGGTGGTTTTAGAGGTGTTTTTTGATGGATTTGAAAATCCTAATCCACATAAAAAAACGACTGGAAATGTTTGCCATGTAGAGGAACCCTAAGGCTATGTTCACATGGCATCTATCAGGATGTATTTTGTGGCATAATTGCGCTGCAATACGCCTCCAAATATAGCCGTTAACTATGGTAATTCATAGCTCTCACGGACGCTATGAATTCCTTCCGTCTTCCCCGACGCATATTGAACACCAGGTGAAAGAAGTGACACCTCCCTTCCCGGGGATAATAGAAGTGAAAGTGACCGCCTCCACCCCCCCCGTGTTTTATAAGTACGCGCTGGCAAGTGTGTACTTTTAAATCACTCTGCGTCTTGCGCCACACAAAGGTACATAAAACGCTGTGTGAACATACCGTAACAGTGTTATAGCGACCACTTACAGCCAGTGGTCACATGATCACTGTTACATGTCTCCCATGGGGAAAATTTTAAAAAAAAATGCAAAGAAAGTAAAACACAAACCAAAACAATAAAATAAAAAACCGCCCTTTTCCCCTTTACACACACCCATCACCCTCAAAAAGATCAAACATAAATAAAGTTCGCATATGTGGAATTGCCACGTGCGTAACGACCTGCCCTATAAATCTGTCATCATATTTAACCCGCACGGTGAACGCCGTAAAACAAACAAAAAAAACAGTCACAGAATTGTGATTTTCGTTTATCCTGCAGCACATAAAATGGAACAAAATGCGATCAAAAAAGTCATATACGGTATTTTTCGGACTATAAGACGCACTTTTCCCCCCAGAAAATGGGGATGCGTCTTATAGTCCGTATGTAGCTGGAGGGCAGGGTCGAGACAATGTGTAGGAAGACAGGGCACAGTGTGAACACATAATGACTGCTGTAGTAGCGGTAAGCAGCAGCCTTCTGACCTCTCATCATGCTGGTCCGTTGCCTCGCTGTTTCCTCCTCTTCTGGGACCTCTTATCACCCGACAGCCATGATCTGAAAGGGAGCTCACTGAGGCTCCGCAGCTTCCCCTGCTCCTCCTCCTCCCATCTGGCCTGCTGCCTCCTTACACCAGGAAGTCAGCTGCCAAAGCCCCGAGACACACGAGCTGAAGTTGGTTTCTTTTTTGCCAGTTTCTTATTCACAAGAAAATATTAAGGATAATTAATAGGAAAACTTCTCAGCTTAATAAATGTCATTACAGTGAGGTGGACCAAGGAGAAAACAGCTGACACCCGCTTGGAAAACACTGACAGCTGGCATAAAATGGGCATCAAAGCAGAAACCTAAAATTAAGATTTAGAGTGTTAAATTACTTTGGGCCACTGATCCCACACTGCCATCACAACAAGAGAGATGCCCCTCATCAAATTCAGTTTAGTCCAGCCTGGCCCAAAGTGGTTCTAGGCATTGAAACTGGCATTACAGTGGGCAGATGAGCAGTTTTTACAGATTTGAATAAGTAACTGGTGTTTTTAAAGGGTTAAATTACTTTGTTCCACTGATCTCCCAGGGCCATGACACCAAGAGGTTAATGCCCCACATCAAATGCTGTTTAGTCCAGTCTGCCCAAAGTGGTTCAGGGCCTTAAAACTGGCATTAAAGTGGTGAGCAGTTTTTTACTAATTTGAATAAGTAATTGGTGTTTTTAAAGGGTTAAATGACTTTGGGCCACGAGCTCACACTACCATCATACCAATAGGGGTGCCCCACATCATAATCCGTTTAGTCCAGCCTGGCCCAAAGTGCTTCTGAACATTAAAACTTGCATTAAAGTGGGCAAACTGGAATTTGTTTGCTAATTTGAATAAGTAACTGTGGCACAATACACTGCATATTTTCCACATGAAAATTTGGTAAAGAAATTTGGCAGAATTTCTGCCCCATGTAAATATTCTCTAGTTTTAAATTCAAGGGTTCTGATGGAATTGTGGTAGATTTTGAATTACTTCTGCCCTAAAATACAAAGCAAAAGATCTTAACCAAACTGATTTTGGTTAGATTTGCTGATGATTTTCTGCTGCAGATTTTAATGCAGATAATGGTAAAAAAAGAAATGTATTTGTAATTTACAGTTATAGATTTAGCTGCAGATCCCAAGTGTTTCCACTGCAAAATCTGTAGCCGTAATGATTTTGACTTCCTCACTGAAGTCAATGTTGAAAATGCACATTAAATCCTCAGTAGATCTGCAGCAGAAATGGACGTGCTGCAGATCGAATATCCACCATCATCCATATTGTTGTTATTGTAATATGCTGTTAATGCCTACATAATAGAACCCATGCAGAAAATCTGTGTAACTGTACCCTCACTCCACCATCCTTGGAGAATCACATATTGACTTCTCTACTAACTCACACCCAGTTTAATCACATATCTTTCTTTTTTACTCCCCTCCTGATATAATCAGATTTGAGCACAACCAACACCCCAGTGCTGCAACCTTAATACGTACTACAGCAGATACTTGCTGAGCCCAGCTAAGGCTATGTTCACACGGCTGATTCACGCCGTAATTGCGGGACGGGTTTCGCCCGCAATTACGGCTTGTGTACGGGGGCGGGAGGGCCGGCAGATCACCGGCCCCATAGACTTTCATTATCCATGGCGCGTATCCCGCCGGGATAATGTGCATATCACTTTCTCCCCGCTCGCGAAATATGGAGGAGACAGAATCCATAGTTCTCTATGAGAACTGTGGATTACTGTAATGACAGGGACGGATTTCAGCCGTATTTGCGCGCAGTACGGCGCATAATACGGACTGAAATCTTTCCCAAAATCAGCTGTGTGAACAGGCCCTAAGGGTATGCTCACACGGCGTTTCTTACATGTGTGTATGGATCCGTGTTTCTGATCCAAACACGCATATAACAATATTATGCAGTGTGATTTTACATTGCTTTCAATGTAAAACACGCATCGGCATTCAGATGAGTGTTTTACATGCGTCTTTCTTATGCGCCTTTCGGATCCGTTCAAAGAATTGACATGCCGTTTGACACAGCAGACACCCTATTTAAAACTATAGAGTGCATTTCTGCTGCAACTTGTCCAAACGCAGCACACTTTGTTGGATGTGTTTTGGATGCATTTTACGCAGCACTTTTGAATATATTTTTCGGATCGAAAACGTATCCAAAAATACCATATGAACATATCCTAACACCCCAGTACTACAGTCTGAGTTATTACTACATCCAGTGTTCGCTGAGCCCAACTAACACCCCAGTGCTGCAGCTTGGGTACTCCCTACATCAGGTGCTTGCTAAGCCCAACTAACACCCCAGTGCTGCAAACTGGGTACTCACTACATCAGGGGCGACATGCATGAAATTTGGTGTTAACACGCCAAATTTCATGCACATTATACAGCCATAGAATGTGCCTGATTTATGAACCCGTTCTACAGCAGGTCATAAATCAGGCACATTCTAGCGCTCGGGCGACATTTCTGCATCAGTTATACCACTTTGAAAGTGGTATACCTATTCTAATTGTAATGCACCTAGAAATGCCATAGCAAAGCTATAAATATGTAGCTTCGCTACGGTTCTAGTGCGCTCCACCTCCCGGGAGATTTAAAAATTTATATACGGGGCTGTGCCTATCGGGCTGAAAAGCCGCTAGATATCTGGCGCAGCCCCGTTCATACATGTTGCCTCAGGTGCTTGCTAAGCCCATCTAACTCCCTGGTGTTGCAGCCCGAGTACTTACCACTTTAAATTATAGACTGTTCGGGAGGAATGTATGAAATTTGGCGTTTAAACGGCATAGAATGCGCCTGATTTATGAACCTGCTCTACCGTGGGTCATAAATCAGGCGCATTCCAGCTCTAGGACGACTTTTCTTGCTCAGGTAAACCACTTTTAAAGTGCTCTACCTGTTCCAGCTGTAATGCGACTAGTAATGCCACCAGCGGGCCTGCTGCCTAGGAGTTATGGTGGTACCACACACAGAAACAGAAATAGCAGTGTGGGGTCGGTTAGTAGATGGAGGAAAGACAAGAAGTTCAGTTTTAGTGAGGTTTAGTTTGAGATGGAGAGAGGACATGATGTCAGAGACAGCGGACTGACAGTCACTGGTGTTTTGTAGCAGGGCAGGAATGATATGATTGGTGTATAGTTGAGTGTCATCAGCGTAGAGTTGGTACTGGAAGCCAAATCTGCTGATGGTTTGGCCAATGTGGGCTGTGTAGATTGAAAAGAGTATAGGACCAAGAACCAACCCCTGAGGGACCCCAACAGCAAAAGGGAGAGGAGAAGACGTAGAACCTGCAAAAGAGACACTGAAGGAGCGGTCAGAGAGGTAGGATGAGAACCAAGAGAGAGCGGTGTCCTGGAGGCCAATGGTGCTGAGGAGCAGTAGGTGATCCACAGTGTCAAATGCTGCAGAGAGATCCAGAAGAAGCAACAACGAGTAGCTCTCCTGAGATTTAGCTAAGAGGAGGTCGTTTGAGACTTTAGCTAGAGCAGTTTCTGTGAAGTGTAAAGTGCGGAAACCTGATTGTAAAGGATCAAGAAGAGAGTTAGCAGAGAGATATCGGATTAGGCGAGAGTAGACCAAGCGTTCCAGGAGTTTAGAGATGAAGGGCAGGTTACAGACTGGTCAGTAATTAGCAGCGCAGGACGGGAAGGAGTTTTTTTTTTTATTAAAGGGGTTATTTAAATGAAGATGGAAAGATCCCAATGGAGAGAAAGGTTAAAGATTGTAGTTAGATGAGAGAGGACAGCTGGGGAAATGGACTGGATGAGGGAATGGGGTCACTAGAGCAGGTAGTGGGGCGAGCAGACAAAAGAAGCCTGTCGTCGGGTCAAGGGCAGAGAGCAGATTAGAGGACGTGTGGGGAGGAACAGGATGAGTATTACTTGGGGACTGAGATACAATGTTTTGCTGGATACTGTCAATTTTCTCTTTGAATTGAGTGGCCAGGTCTTCAGCACAGAGGTCAGTGACCGGGGCCTGAGCTTTAGGCCTGAGGAGGAAGTGGAAAGTGTCAAACAGGCATTTTGGGTTGTTGTGTAGTGTTGAGATGAGGGAGGTGAAATATTCTTGTTTGGCGCAGTGAAGGGCAGTGTGGTAAGTCCTGAGCATGAATTTGTAGTGGAGCAAGTCTGCAGGTAACTTTGACTTTCTCCACAGTTGTTCAGCACACCAGGAACAGCGCTGCAGAAAGCGAGTCTGAGGCGTCCAAGGCTGCCGGCAGCTGACTCTAGTGGTGCGGTGTGCGAATGGTTGGGACAGGAGATTGGATCAGTGAAAACTATGGTAAATCTGTTGCATTGTAAAACTATCTGGTCTAACTTTACACTAAGGGGGACATGTATGAAAACAGTCTAGGTCTAAGACTTTCTTTGTAGCCCACAGCAACCAGTCAGAGCTCCCCTTTCATTTTTTCAGAGCACTATATGAAATGCAGGGGAGCTCTGATCGGTTGCTATGGACAACAAAGAAATACGCCGCTGCTGAAAGACGAGCAGAGAAAAGACGAGCTGTGCAGACTGCAGTTCGTCTTCTCTATTGCCGTCTATGGGGCCGCACTAACGATCATACCTGCGGCGCTTTTAAAAAACTAAAAGCGCCGGAGATACGATCATTTTCTTAGGCAGTGTGGACATAGAATTATAGTGATGTAAATAATTATGTGATCCCTTAGTTTTCCCACTGAAAAAGTCATGAACAGTTTAGAATTTTCATGGTAGGTTAATTTTAAAATTGAGAGATAGTATATCCAAACTAACATTTAGAAAATTACATTGTATAAATTATATACATTTATTTGCATTTTGCAGTGAGAAATAAGTATTTGATCCCTCTGGAAAACAAGACTTAATACTTGGTGGCAAAACCCTTGTTGGCAAGCACAGCAGTCAGACGTTTTAGTAGTTGATGATGAGGTTTGCACACATGTCAGGAGGAATTTTGGTCCACTCCTCTTTGCACATCATTAAGATTTTGAGGCTGTCGCTTTGCAACGCGGAGCTTCAACTCCCCCAATAAGTTTTCTATGGGATTTAGGTCTGGAGACTGGGAGACTGGCTATGCCACTCCATGACCTTAATGTGCTTTTTTTTTAGCTACTCCTTTGTTGCCTTGGCTGTATATTTTGGGTCATTGTCTTGCTGGAAGACCCAGCCACGACCCATTTTTAGTGTCCTGGCAGAGGGAAGGAGGTCGTCACTCAGGATTTTACAGTACATGGCTCCATCCATTCTCCCATTGATGTGATGAAGCAGTCCTGTGCACTTAGAAGAGAAACACCTCCAAACATGATGTTACCACCTCCATGCTTGACAGTGGGGACGGTGTTCTTTGTGTGATAGGCAGCATTTATCTTCCTCCAAGCACAGTGAGTTGAGTTAATGCCAAAGAGCTCAATTTTTGTCTCATCTCACCACAACACCTTCTCCCAATAACTCACAGAATCATCTAGGTGTTCATTGGCAAACTTCAGACTGGCACATGTGCCTTCTTGAGCAGGGGGACCTTGCATTCACTGCAGAATTTTAAACCATCATGTGTTACCAATGGTTTTCTTGGTGACTGTGGTCCCAGCTGCCTGGAGATCCTTAACAAGTTCCCCCAATATAGTTTTAGGCTGATCTCTCCCCTTCCTCATAACCAAGGATACCCCACGAGGTGAGATTTTGCATGGTGCCCCAGATCGATGTCGATTGACAGTCATTTTGTATTTCTTCCATTTTCTTACTATTGCACCAACAGTTGTCTCCTTCTTCCCCAGCATCTTAATTATTGTTTTGAAACCAATTCTACTTGTCACTGATCTTGTCACTGACATCCTTAGAAAGCTCTTTGGTCTTGCCCATGTTGTAGAGGTTAGAGTCTGACTGATTGAGTCCGTGGACAGGAGTCTTTTACAAAGGTGACTATTTTGGGGGACATGTATGAAAACTGTCTTGGTCTAAGACTTTTCTTGTTGCCCATAGCAAACAATCAGAGCTCCCCTTTCATTTCTTCAGAACACTAAATGAAATGAAAGGGGAATGCTGATTGGTTGCTATGGGCAACAAGAAAAGTCTTAGACCAAGACAGTTTTCATACATGTCCCCCTTAGGCTATGTTCAACACGGTTAATTGTGGGACGTTAATTACGCCCCGCAATTACGGTGTGAGGGGGCGGGGCGGGAGAGTAAAGCAGGCTGGCACTTCAGCAGGCCAAATTAGACTATCATGCTAGCGGCGCGTATTCGCCGCTAGAAAGTGACATGTGAATTATCTCCCCGCCCGGCGTGCTTCGCAGGCGGGGGGAAGAGACTAAATCATAGTTCTCTATGAGAACTGTGAACTTACCGTAATGAATGGGCCGTTTTCGGCCCGTAATTGTCGCACTTCGGCGCGTAATTACGGACCGAAATACGGCAAATTTTAAGCCGTGTGAACATGCCTTTAATGTCTTTTATGCAGGTTACGTTTTGATTGGGAGCGTCTAACTGGTGTGTAGGAGCCAGAACTTTTAATGGTCGGCAGGGAATCAAATGCTTATTTCTCTCAGCAAAATGCAAATAAATTTATATGATTTATACAATGTGATTTTCTGGATTTTATTTTGGATATTCTATCTCTCAATGTTAAGATTAACCTACCCTTAAAATTATAGACAGTTCGTGTCTTTGTCAGTGGGCTAACTTACAAAAACAGCAAGGGATCAAATAATTATTTCCTTCACTGTACACATTTATGACTAATAAACAAAAGGAAGTAGTCTTATCTCAATAAAATACTACAAAATTTTATTAACATATGACAAAATCACCAATAACAAATACACAAAAATTACAAAAAATACAAAAAAGAGGAAAACCAATAAGAAATAAGAAAGGGGACACAGCGATACATAGATATCACTAAATGTAGTGGAATGTAAACATTGTATACCACAAAGGATAACCAGAAAAAGGTCCAGTATCTACCAATATCAAGAAACCTTATAGTCAAGTGACCTTCAAGTTTATGTTACTATGTTGGGCAAAAGGGTATACAATATAATAATAGTCATCACTATAGATTCTCACCAAAAAATACACCCAAATAGAGATAAGAAATAGTAAACAATAATAAACACACGATTACTTACATAAGTCCAAATAAATCAATAATAGGTCATGTGAAGTAAATAATACTACCCATATCTGAGGGGGATAGTGAATATCGCTGTGATCCTGTCCCGACACGTTTCGCTAAATAAGCTTCATCAGAGGACATTTATGACTGTAGGATGGCAAAACTGGGCGCATTACTGCTAGAACAGCCAGACCAAGTTACAATTGGTTTAATTTGAGCCTGTCTTGATGTTTTGGAGCTAGAAAGCACCAAATATATGACCTGCAGTAGAACAGGTTAATACATGCTGACGCATTCTACACTGCTAATGCGTGCAATAAAATTGAGATCTGGGTGACAAAGTTAAAAAATGTCACCCTAAGGGCCTCAAGAAAGGAAACTGTCCAGGTCTAAGACTTTCTTTGTTGCCCATAGCAACCAATCAGAGCTCCCCTTTCATTCCATATAGTGCCATGAAAAAATGAATGGGGCGCTTTGACTGGTTGCTATGGGCAACAAAGAAAGTTTTAGACCTGGACTTAAATCAGCAACTTTGAAAGTGAATAAAAGACTATTTGTGTGTGACAGGCACCTTATTTATCCATTCTTACATTCCAAGAGGAATAACAGCGGAACTCCATTATGCAATTCTAAAAATTTTACTTTGAATTGTTGTTTTATGGGAAATGTAAGAATTTACTGAAACGGACAAGCCAATAAACCTACTTTTATAAATGATTTTTAGGTGTTCTACAAACGACCAATATTTTGTTGATCTTTTGCTTGAATGCATTAATAATCCTTTTCTAGCTTGGCCTCCTTTACACATCAGGGCACATTTACAATGGTAATTGAATTCTGGAGCTGCAATACTGGCATGAATGCTTTGTTTGTTATGTATTTTTGATGGTTTTTGGACACGTCAGTGCTATCTCTGGTAGCCGGGGCATAGCTTAACAAAAGAGGTGTGGCATTGTGAAAAGAGGGTGTGGCTAAGCCTACAGCACAGTGCGCCCAAATTTTTACTGAAATTGATGGCACAATTTCGTCCAACTATTAAATAGTGTTAAGTTAAATGGAAGTGTCTAATCATGCACCAGAATCATCATCCTTGATAAATGTGCCGCTATTTTTGATGATCTAGTACAAGTTTTTACTGTCTAAATAAACTATTATTACATCTACTCTAGTATTTTCTACTGGTTTTATAAACTGCATGGAAAAAAAAATGCATGGAAAATCCTCAGTGCAAATACAGAGAGAAATTATGCAAAATGCTTTGAGTAAATCCAGCCTTATGTTTCTGCAAATCTTTGTTTACCACAAAAAGTTTTCTTATTTATTAAACAAAAGTTTCTTTCAGTTTAAGAAATGTGTTTTGGGACTGTACAATTTTAATCTAACTTCAATTTCTTTGGTATATTTTATGGTTTAACCTTTTACATTGCATCTTAAAGGTTATTTATGCTGAAACTGTGATTAATGCTGACATTTCACCATACCCCATATATTTAAATCACACTTATTTTTTAATGTGAAATTGTGAAGCAAAACAAGTAACTGCCAGAAGAAGGAACCTCAATAATTTTAGTCCTTCTCAAGCTTGAGAAAGGAGGAGTTTGTCTTCTGAAATGTCGCTTCCGCTGGAGGGTGACGCCCCCTTTCCATACTGCTTTCACTAGGCTACATGCGTTTACATGATTCTATATTGAAAAGGACTGAACTGCCCGTGGATACTGCTGTTGCAGATCGCTAAATGGATTACAAGCATGTCTGATCGACTGTTTTACTTAAAATGAAGATGACTAATGAACGTGAGTTTTATCTTTCATTTTGGTTGGAACGCTATATCAGCATATTAGGGGGCACAGTGCTAGCAGTCCAGTCCACAGCAGGTGACCTCAAGGGTATGTTTACAAGGGTTAATTGCGGCCGCAGTACACCGGGTGTTTTGGAAGCGTATTTAGCGCGTACTTCCAAAGCGCATGCCCCATTCACATGCACTGTCAGCGCGGCGAACAATTGACATGTCACTTCTCTCCTAAGGCGTACAATACGATCGTATTCTACGCCTGGGGAGACAACGCATAATTCATAGTTCTCTATGAGAGTTATTAATTTCCTTAATTGTGACACGCATTTCGCCACGTATAAAGCGCAAATACGCGGCAAAATGCGCGCTGCAATTACGCCATGTGAACATACCCCAATACTTAAAGGGGTTGTCTTACTACATTGATTCATCTTACCTAAAATTCACTTTGTTGCAAATAGCAACCAATCAGAGCGCCCCTCTGATTGGTTCTTATGGTCAACAAAGTGAGTTTTAGACCTAGACAGTTTTCATACATGTGGCCCTAAGTGCAGTTCCAGCGCTGTCTGCATAGTAAGTCTGCTATCAGGGCATCGTGTGTTGCCCTGACCGCAGCCTGTGACATACTGACACAGAGTGTAATGTAACGTGAGTTTGAGACCTGGACAGTTTTCATACATGTGACCCTAAGTCTCCAGGGCTGACTATACAGACATTCCCCAGGCTCCATCAGAGACTGGGAATCCTGGTGATCTCATGGATCAGGAGAATTCCCTTTGATTAAGTCGCAATTATGGACCATGGCAATCAGAGGGTTAAACAGCAGGGATAGAAGCCTTCCTCCAGTCCCTGCCATTCACAGAAACCGCTCTAGTAACTAAACTGTTAACTACAGCTCCGTTCCTAGCACAGTTGCAGTGCTATGAGCCACACACCCCATTTGTATGCAGTGATGTCTTTTGTCGTCGCTGCCAAGCAGAGAACACGAACCACCCGCTGTCAGAAGACAGTGGGCAGTTGTTAAGGGGTTAAAAGTGCTAAAATATAACGAAAACTCTAAACATTTGGTGCCACCTGCATAATGCCAAAGTGCAGAATACAGATAACATGTCAATACCAAACAGTGAACTCCATAAAAACTAAGCCCCCGCAAAAAAAGGCACAATTCCTTTTTTTTTCATATTCCACTCCACATTTTTTTCAGTGACCTAAAACATTATATGGTACAGTCAATGGCACATTTAAGTATATCAAGCCCTCAAATGGCTAACATAGAAAAATAAAAAAGTTCTGCCTCTTGGAAGGTAGGGAGGAAAACGTTTGCCTGGGAAGGGGTTAAACTTCAATGTTAAACTTCAAACCAGGCAATGTTTTTTCCAAATATTTAAAGGGGTTGTCTCACTAGAAAGTTCAGCTTTCAACATGTAGGGACCAGTGATACAAAATTTTTTCCAAATATATTGCTTTATTTTTTTAGCTGTGGTGAGGAGATGAGATAGAATTTATCAGCTCTGAGTGCACACAGGTTTCTCTAGGTTACTCTCCTACTCTCCCCTTCTTTCTCTGCTCCATCTTATCTAATAGCAGGGAGTGACAACAGGTCGGGCTGCCGACAGCTTGAGAACAGTGTGTTATCTCAAACAAGTAATTAGTCTCCTTTCTTAACTATGAGCTCTAAAGCGTTCTGTGCTTATAGATAACATCTCCTGCTCTCATGTCAGTGGTTTTAGAAGAACTATGAATGCCGAGCTGATATGCAAATCACTGTTATAGAAGCAGCCACAACCTGACAAGGAAGAGACAGCATGCATGAATCTGAATCTCCTTTTGGCTCTGAAACAGCCTGGTTAGACAATCACTTTAATGCTCTGATGTGAGTTGGTGCCACCACTATAGCCCAAGCTCCATGTTCTTATCAGACAGGAGTGGAACCTGCTGTTATCATCAACTGTTGTTGACCCTTCCTCACTTCACAGTCTTCTAGGCAACATTTTGAGCAACATCAAAGTTTACATTTCTACTGCAGTGGCTACTAAAAGATTACATGGGGGCTAGCCAAATAATCATCCATGTAATGCATAAATGCCTCGGGAGTAGAGTGGCATTCTAAGCAGGGACCACAAACACACCTCCATGCCATTTATATGCCCTAACAGTGCATATGAGATGCTGACATGAGACTACCCCTGTAAATCTATTCTCATATTTCATCATCATAATTTTAATTCTAAAAACTACCAAATAATATATGTGTAAAAATGATAAAAAGTAAAGCTCAATCTTTCATAAAAAAGAATCAATATCACATTAATAGCATAATACATGAAAGTGTTACAGCTGTTTAACCAGCACAAGTAGAAAATCGATATGACAGGCATGGTCATTATGTGCAAGAATGCAAATTGTATTAAAGTGTTAAATAAAAAATAAAACATTTTCAACTTTGCACTTCTGATTTGCAGTGTAATCTAAATATCTAAAAAGTCAGATTTATAAAAATATATATATAAATTTTTGCATAAAATGCATATGCGTCTGCTTAGGAAAAGGGACTCATTTCATGCCAGCAAAACTGTTTCTATATAACTGAACCTGACAGGTCATGCAGAGGAGCAATGTGTGACACCTTAGTCTGTTTTTATTGCCTTGTACATGAGCATTAAAGGAATTTTCCAGATTTAAAGGGGTATTCCTATCTCATTGATTAGCTTTAAGCATACAGGTAAATGAAAGTAAAGACTTATCAAATGCAATACTGTTCCAATTCTGCTTTATTTCAGAGTTAGGGCGCGTTCCCACTGCACAGGACAGATACCGGACTGTTTGCCGGCCGGTATTTGTCCTGTTTTGCGCCTGTCCCCACGGCCGCGGGGGGGAGGGGGGGGGGGGTGCGGCTTTTCTCCGCGATGAGCGGAGAACAGCCCTCCCCCCCTCCCATTGAGAAGCACATATGCCGTCGGGAAACCGAACGGAAGATTGTGCTTCTACAATGTTTTGCCGTCGGTCCGCCGGCGACAAAACCGTCCGACGGCAAAACCTGTGCAGTGGGGACTGCTGCACAGGTTTTGCATAGAGCACAATTGTGCTCATTTTCGGCCGGTTTTTCAGGCGGTCTAAAAACCGCAAACCGGCTGAAAAACCGGCCGAAACCCATGCCGTGGGGACATGGCCTTAGAGCAATTCTTATCTACTATTTGCTTAGACAAGTTTCTCTAATCACCAACCACCTCTTTCTGCTGAAGCAATGGTCAGAATGACCTACTGTGTCTTATCAGCAGGATTGAGTTTCTCAATTTCTGATTTTACTGGAAAAGCTTTCAAAGTTAGAGTTACTGACCTGCATGCAGCCTGGTACCATTTTGGCAGGTCTGTGGAGCACATTTAGATGTAATTACAACAGAGAGTAACAGTCATTTAGCAGCTAACACTGTGTCTGCGCATCATGTAAGTTTTTTCTCTCACTAGAAGCTTCCTCTCATGACAAATACCGCTCTGCTGCGGACATCCTGCTTGGACATTGTCATTGTTTTTCACAACCCCTCAATCGGAAATGTCCCACTAATCGATATGGCTAGGAGAATGAGCTGGCAGAGCTGAAATGTCAGTCAGTGCTGTAGACCCACCCACAGCTTATACAATAAATATGAGCCTAAAGGGATGATCACACGGCATTTCTTAGATGTGTGTTTGGATCCGTGTTCCAGACCATAAACGGACCCAAACACGCATCTAACCATGTTCAATGTAAAATAAGCATCGGCGTTCAGACACTGATTGCTGTTCCGTGTTTTACATGCGTCTTTCTGATGCGTCTTTCGGATCTGTTCAAAGAATTGACATGTCAATTCTTGATCTGTTTTATGCAGCAGACACCACATTTAGAACTATAGGGTGTGTGTTGGATACGTTTTACGCAGCGCTTTTGAATACGTTTACAATCGGAAAATGAGGCTAATTCATTTCCATGGGGTTTTGGGCACAGATCTGACATAGAAATGTTTTGGACGCGTTTTTTATTTTAATGTGAAATATGGTGGAAGTTTTTTGCAAAAAATTGAGGTTTTAAAATCCAATCTCAGTAAATCCAAGTTATGTGGACTACAGCTTGTATTTTTGTTTGAGATCTATGGGGATGGTATTACAGTTGTATTTTGACATTTTTTAACCCCTTAAGGACCAAGCATTTTTTTTTTTTTGATTGATACGCGTTTTTTCCTCCTCGCCTTCCAACAGCCATAACGTTTATATTTTTCGATGTACATATGTACATAGACATATGAGGGTTTTTATTTTGCGTGATTAGATGTACTTTCTAGTGGTGTCATTTACCCTACTATAGAATATACTGGGAAACCGCAAAAAAATTCTAAGTGGGTCAGATGTTCTGCAGGTTGATACAATTCTGGCAATACCAAATATGTATTTGCCTTATGTTATAATACCTTAAAAAGAATCCAAACATTTTCTATTTTTGAAATTTGCGCCACTTTCTACGAACTAATAACTTTTTTGCGCTTCCACCTATTGACCTGAGGGGGCATCTTTTGCAGCCTAAAATGTACTTTTTATTGGTACCAGTTTGGGATAGATGTGACTTTCGTGATCCCTTTTATTCCAATTTTTAGGGGACCTGAAATGACCAAAAAAAACACAATTTTGGCGTTTGGAATTTTTTTCTTCTATCGTGTTCAGCATACAGGATAAATTGTTATATTTTAATAGATTAGTTTTTTTTGGGATGCTGCGATACCAACTTTTTATTATTATTTTTATTTGTAAAATGGCAAAAGGGCGGTGATTTGAACTTTTAATATTTTTTTTACACTTTTAAACATTTTTTTTTTTTTTTTAATGTTAACATTGAGCCCCCTAGGGTGCTTGACCACTAAGGGGCGTGATCGATTATACAGCCTATTGCATTGTTTATACAATGCAATAGGATGTATAAAGATGACGATTGTAGTACTTCCTGCCAGGTGCAGAAAATAGTAAAACAAAAAAGGCAGCAATGGAAGCCTTCATCAGGCTTCTAGCCTCCATGTAAACCGATCAGAACCCAGCAGTCTTGACCCGGGGGCCCTGATTGGAGTGAGGAACGGTTTCTCTTTCATCCTCAGCAATTTAAAGGGCCAGCATAAATGGATCACTACACCTGTCCAATCATTTGCCACCTATGGGTACTTGTACTAGTACCTCACCCTAGCTGCTTGCCATATTGTTAGTGCAGAGCTAGTTTTCACATACAATTTTCTGGTTCAACCTTTATCTATGTTTTCCAGTTTACAACAGTAGTCCAACTGTCCTGACCTCCTGCCTGTAACCTCAACTACGATAGAACGCCACCTGCCCTGCCCTACCACTCATAACCTAACTTCTCTTTATACACCTGTACCTTGCCTGCCCGCCAATCACCACCGCAAGTGAGCTAATCAGGGGTAGCAAACTAGGAGCTCCCTTGCCACGGAGTCCAACACCAAACTTTCAGCTTGATACGCTCCTGCTGCATGTCAGAAGGGAGCACAAATGGGGTATTTGTTGGTCACATCCCATGTGGAGAGACAGGTAGACCAAGAGTGACATTTGGACTTTTACCTTTCAACTCTGGCTCCTACAAAGAGGCAAAGTCCTACACGAAACTGTGTTCTGTATTCCAGCCTTTGACCTAAATGTATTAATCATAAGAGGTCTTTACTGATGCTAAGATGCTAAGCAGCCCAATTGCAGACTCTGCTGAGCAGAGAAAATACTACATCTTCAGAGGCAGCCGGCTCACCGCACCAGAGATACCTTTTCATTTCCCGTTAGAGCAGAGCTTGGAGCAAGACTAAACATTTTACATGACAATGTAAGGGCAGCAGTACATGAACTGAAGCTGAAGAGACAATGCTACTAGACATGGACCCAAAGCCCAGAACTAAATCAGCTAAGGAATAGAAATTTTTTTTTTTTTAGAATAGCCAGATTCCTGACCTTAACCTTATGGAGATGCTATGGCATGACCTGAAGAGGGTGGTACATGCGAGGCGTCCCAGAAATATTGATGACCTGAAACACATTTTCAGGGAGGAATGGTCTAAAATTCCTCCTCAATGTTGTACAAACCTTACCTGCAGGTATAGAAAATGTTTGGTGAAGGTGATTGCTGGTAAAGGGGTTTCTATGTGTTTTAACCCCTTACCAACATATGACGTACACTTACGTTATGATCCTTAGTATAGAGAGCACTCACTGAGTCTGCTCTATACAGTACATGGCAGGTAACACCTGTAATTACAACCGGGATCTTTAGCTGGCAGAGCAAATGCTGCTGCTACAGCATTTAAAGGATGAAGTAACGGTGCCGGGTCGCTGCTATTGTGAGGATATCCACAGCCCTCCTATTACAAAATGTCACACTAGTCTGTGTGTTATGCTGCGTTTGGAGAGGGCTGTGTGTGGCTATAGTATAGAAGTGCCAGCTGTTCTGCTGACTTGAGTGCATGCACACTAGTCAGGAGTCCCTCGCTGCTATAGTATAGATGCCTACAGACCTCCCCGTATCAAACATTAGACAGGTTAGTTTGATTCGGGAGGGTGGTGAGCAGCTACACTACAGCAGCAACGATCTCCTGACTGATGCACATGCACACTAGTCAGCAGACCGGCTAGATATTCTTTATAGCTCATGGTGAGTTTAATTAATTAATAAATAAATAAAAAGATCCGGATCACCCTATAAGTTCTGCTGCCCAGCATTGTCGCGTTTCCCTGCTCTGTCTTCAAAGATCCAAATGTAGCAGAGTGGGTGCTCTTAAACTGACCTCCTACTTGTATCACAGTACACAGAGCTCAGAGAAATTCAGGGCAGCAGTGTCACACTCACTGCAAGCTACTTGTGACGTTTAATACAGCTACCCAACTTCAGTGCTGTGCTGTGTATAGTGTAGCAGCAGCTACTAAACAGCTGTTTTTTCAATAAAAATGTTTCTCCTATTTTTCTGCCTCCTCTAAATTGTGCCGCCCACCTACTGGTGCCTAATGGCAAATACGGCTCTGCTAAGTAGCAGCATTTCCTGTTTGAAACGGTTTTCCTTTGCTCTGTAACATTGCAAGTGCCATGATTCTTTGCCGTGCTGTGTCTACCTTCCTCTCTCAGAACCGCACTCACAGAGCACAATACCTGTTTCCTCCTTTATGTTGGAAGTCTTGGGAGGCAGAACAAAAGGGGTGTGGTTTCAAAGGTTGTCCTGAAAAACAACCTTTAGTCACCTGATCTCCAGGGCTCAACACAAAGCTGTTTCCTGTGTGTCCAGTCACACAGAACTAGTGAGCTTCCTGTCATCAACCAGCTAATATAGAACTACAGGAAGCCCACAGAAAATGTAGTGCAAGTACATCACAAAAGTGCCTAACTTTGGGAGAGATATTATGTAACAAATTTCTAGACATATTGGTTACCTGGCTTTTGGAATTTGGTTATCCTTCCTCTATCAGACAACTATTTTCTCTATTAATTCCTAAGGTCTGGTTCACTTCCACTTTTGGAGATTCCGTTTAGAGCCTCTCACAGATTCTGTCAAAATTGACATAAAAAAATTGCACGGCCTGCTGAGCTACTTTTTCTGATGAGACGGCGGCCACCATGATGGAAACCCAACAGACTATCATATTCATTGGGGTTGGGGCCATGTAATGGATCCGGTGGGGTCACTCATGTAATGGATCTGTTGCTGTCTTTGCAACAGAGGCTCTGAACAGAACCTCCACTGCAGAAGTGAACCTTGTCTTAGCCACCTTTTAACCACCAGCTTATAGTGGCTACTTTATATGTGACCTTCTATTTTGAGTATCTGTTTTAAGATCTCTTTTTTTTTTTGTTCTGCTGCTTTTCCCCAAAGGTTGTCCCCAATTTTTTTTTTTTTTTTAAAACCTTTTAATTCAAAAAAATTTTTTAGGTCTGCTACAAAATCCACATGTAACATGGATTTTATGCCATTAAGTGCCTTTAAATCTACAATAGGAGAAATCAGCCTTATTATTTAATTTATATTGTGTTGTACTTTCATGGAAAAAAAATCATCTGCTGCTCCCGTTTCATTTTGTCTAGGATTGTATGCAGAACATTTATCCTCTACTTTTTTTTTCCTTGACATTTTATAACTAAAAACCCATTATTATTTTTTTTAATCTTCCCTTTTTAAACATTTTTAGTTTGTTTTTATTTTGTGAGGTTGTATTTTTGGGCCCCAATCCTTGGGAATTTTTTTTTTTTCTCCTATTTTTTTTGAAACAGTTGTTTATTTGGGTCGGGTAGGGCTCTTTAGGAAGTTTATGAAATGACCAAACCCATGTGCCAAAAATATTTTGAACATGACCACTGGGTGGGGGTTTTTTTCGTGGGACTATCGTCACCCCGGGTCGTAGTGGGATTTGGCCCTTTTATCAAGACGTTTTTCCGTTTGTTGATAATAATTATGGGCCGATGACCTTTTTAAAAGGTCTAGGGGGGAGGAAAAAAAACCCACCTTTTTCCTTACCACCCAAAAACAGGGTTGGAGAAGCTGGAATTAACACCCAACAACAGCCCAAAGGGGGATACGGGGCTAAAATCTTGGGCAACACACTTATTTTTTAAAAAAAACCCCACAAAAAAAAGGTCACAAAACCTTTCCCTTTTTCCCAAAGTTTTGTTTTTTACAGCTTTGACCCAAAAACCCTGCAGGGCCCAAAAAAATTAAAAAAGTGCCAGAAGGCGAGTATGTTTGAACCATCAATTTTAAATTGAACGGGAAACATTGCTTTTCCCTGTCCTGGAACGCAGCAAGCCCCCTTAAACCTGTTGACCCCACATTTTTTAAAAAATTTGCGGGGAAAAAGGAGTTTTTTAAACCAAACCTTTTGTAGTTGAACTGGACATTGACTATATTTTGCCCTGGACCGCAGCATGCCCTTTAAAAAACCTGTCGGGCCCCAAAAATTTAAAAAAAGGGGCGGGGAAAAAGGATTTTTTGAATTTTTTTTAGTTTGAACTAAACCCTTTGCTATCCCCCTGTTCTAGGCCACTGCTTTGGCCCAAAAAAACCCTGCATCCCCCCCAAGTTTTAAAAAAGTCCCCGGAAAAAGGAGTTTTTTAAAAAACCACTTTTTAGTTAAAACGGACTTTAACTATTTTGTCCTGTACCCAGAAATGGCCTTTAAAACCCCTGCCTCCCCCACAGAAAAAAAATTTCCCGGGGAAAAAGGAGTCTTTCAACCTCCTTTTATTTGGGAACGGGGACATTGTTATCCCTGTCCTAGACCAAACATGAGCCCCAAACCTCCCAGCCCCCAAAAAATTTAAAAAGTGCCGGAAAAAAGGGGGGTTTTTTTTTTCCCCCCAAAATTTTTTAAATTTTGAACTATGGTAAATTTTGATATACCTATCCTGGGAAAAACCCTACAACTGTTAAAGCTTCCTGAAACCTCCCTTTTTACAATTCGGGGAAGGGAATATTTGTTTAAACAAATTTTGTACATAAAAATTTTTTTAGTTTTTTAAATTTCTGGGAAAACACTTTTTTAAAAAGGATGGCCCCCAAACGCTTTTTTTCCCTTTTTTTTTTAAATTGTTTTTAAAAGGGGTTGTTTTCATTTACGGGGAATTTTTGGCTTTTTTAAATGATCTTCCAAAAACAATTCTTTTTGCAATATGTGCCCATTAACATGCCTCCCAACCCTTTTTTTAAACAGCCCAAAAACCCCTTTGGGGCCCTTTTGACAATTGGAAGAACAAATGTCTGTTAAAAACCCCTTTTTTTTTATAGGCCCTTTTTAGTATAGCTGTAATTTCACAGAAAAAGGGCCCCCCAAAAATTCAAAAACATGACCCTTCCCCCTTTTTTGGGACTTTTGGGTGAAGAACAAAGGGTCTGTTGGGAAACAAAATTTTTTAGAAAGGCCCCCCTGTGTTTTGGGGCTGCTTTTCAAAGAAAGAAAGCCCCAAAAAATTTAAAAAAAGGGGCCCTTTCACCCCATTTTTTAAAAAAATTTTGTAAAGGAAAAAATCCCAAATTTAAAAAAGGCCACTTTTCCCTTTTCCCAAAAGGCCCATGTTTTAGCTGTATTTCACGCAACATAAAACCTAAAAACCCAAATTGAAAAATTGCAAAAAATTCTAAAAAATGAATGATAAATGGAATATGGTTTTTCATGAAACCTTGGTTCTTTTACATCTCCACACCGAAAAAAACCAAAAAAATTTTTTTTTTTGGGAATAATGAAAATTTTAAAAATTGCGGGAGAGAAATGATCATTAAAAAATTTTTTTTTCCCAAAAGGCCAAATTTCTGTTTGAAGGGGAATGTAAAAGATAATCGGCAAAAATCGGGCCCCTTCCGGAAATTGGGGCCAAAACTTCTTTCAAAATTTCCAAATGCCGATTCATTTTGGAAAAAAAGTCAAACGATCCCCCTTTAAATTCTGTGGAAAACCCGGATGCTTTTGTCTGTAATGATCCCCCAAAGCGGCTAAAGGGCCGAAAAGATTTGAGGGGGGGGCTGCTGGGGCAGGACAAAACCCTCTATGGCGTGGCGAGCCAGCTGGGGCCATTCGTCCCCTTTTTGGGTACCCGGGAATTTCTATTGGGTTCCGGAACCCATCCAAAAAAAATTGGTGTTGGGGGCCCGCAGAAAAGTCCTGCCCCATGATCTTAAGCTGGTCTCTGTGTGTTGGAGGGTTTTGCCCTGCATTAAATGCATTGGTAAAGGGGGTTTAAAAAAAAATTGCCAAAAGGGTCCCCCCATTAGGCTTCTCCCCAATTTGGGCTGCTGCTGCCGGCAAAGGGCTACTTGGCATTTCAATTGCTGTCAAATCGCAGGGTTTGTTAAAACCGTGACTTTTGGGAAGAACGTGAAGCGGGACAAACAAAATTGTTTTAAGTTTGAACCCCAACCCGGAAAGGGTTTCCCCCAATTTCCTGTATTTTACTACCTATTTGGAGGGGGGTGGAAGGAAATTGCTGGTTTTGTGGGGGAATCAGGGGGGGGCCCACCCATTTAACTGTTTTTCATTTTGTTGGCCTTAATCCCGGGCTTCATGTGGGGGGAAATGGACCATCCCGCACTCATTGAGAGATGGAGACTTGTTTTACCCAACCCTTCAAGTAAAAGGGGGGCACTGCAAACGTCTTCCCACTTCCCCCTAAAAATCTCCACCCCAAACCCCTTTTTTCCAAAAGGCGGGGATTGGGGAAACCTTTCGGTGTCCAGAAAAACCTTCCACCCCCTCCCCCCCCTTTCCCGGCACGTTTTCAAAAAACCCCCCCCGACTTGCCATGCGATGAAAACCCCGAGAAGGCTTAATGGGGCCGTTTAAAGGCCCAACCCTGGGAACCCCAAAAACCCCTGTTTAAAGAAGACCGAAAAAAATTTGTGAAAATCAATGGGGGCCTTTTTTGGGTTTCGACCGGAAAGGGGGAAAAAGGCCCCTTGGGTCCACCGCCATCCTGTTTTTCCGGGTATTTTCCCCCTGGGCTGGCGGGCCCTGATGTTTCTGAGTGCCCCAACATCGTTCCAAAAACTAAGATCCCCCACAAGGGCCTTTGCTGACAAGGGCATTGTCCGAAATGGACCATTTTGGGGGGGGGTTTTCTTCAAAAGGGAAGGATGGTGCGGGAGCTTTTTTAAAACCTCCCCTCAATTTCTGGGTTTGTCAACACCCCGGGTCCCACCGCTGTTGTCGGGGGCCTTGTGTAAACTTCATATTTGCGAAATTCATGCGCTGCTGCCCCCAATCGCGGAAAGTTTGTGGAGGGTGGAATTCCCAGTTTTTTGGGCCAAAACCGTCAAAAATTTGAGACGGTTGCCCCGGGGAGGCCAAACCCCTGGGGGTTGAAAAGCCGGGCCCGGGCGGGACGAAGAAAGGGGCGAACGGCGGAATTTGCGAACTCGACCTGAGCCTTCCTAAAGCAGCAGTCCAGCCCCCGGGTAGGGGCTTTAGAAATTTCTGGACGAAAAGGTCAGGGACATGTGCCAGGCAAGGGGGTGCTCCGGGCCCTCCCGATTTTAAAAGGGGGGCCCCGGGCCGAATTTCGACCGTTTTCGCTTTTCCCCTTGCCCTGGAAAAAAAGGGTTTTCTTTTTCCCCCACCCCCAAAGTTTGGGTTCTCGTTGCGGAAAACCCGTCCCCCCGGCCCCAGGGACCCTGTGTGGGACGGTTCCCCAAAAGAAAGATTAATTAAAAAACCCCGGCCTGGTTTCTCTGGGCCGAGAGCCAACCAAGGCCCTTTGGGGGAAAGAACCCGGGTTTCCCCCATCCTGCCTTTTCAAGGGGGGTGCGCCAAAGCCTGAGAGCCCCTCCGCAACCAAGATCCCATCAAACCCAGTTTTTCACCCCGGGTGGGGCCTGTCCCAGAGAATTCCCCCCTTTTGGCCGTGTTAAGTCCGGGGGTTTGGGGTGGTCAAAAAGGGGGACTTTTCCGGACACAAAATACAGCCCAAGGCTTTAAAATTTTAAAATGCCCACGTAGCGGGCCGGGCCCCGGGGAAACGGTTTTTTCTGGCAAAAGAAATCCCTTTGTGGGGGCACCGGGGGGTTTTGGGGGGAAAGGCCCAAGGGCCTTAGTGGCGGAAACCCTTCTGTGTCCACCAGAGGGAAAAAGGAAACCATTTAAAGGGCCCAAAAAACCCGGCCAAATCCCAAAGCCCATTCGGTTTTTTGGGGTTTTGGGGATGGTTTGGGGTTTAAAAGGGTTTTTTTCTGCTCCCAAAACCGGGAAAAAAAAAGGTTTGGCTGTTAGAGGGGACGCTGAAAGGGCCGTGCGGGTTCTTCAAACGGGGTGGAAGGGGGAAATGGGTGGGAAAGGGTCTCTGGTGGTCCCTGGGTGGTACCCCGGGGGGCGGGGGGGGCTGAAGGGGAGGTTGGATCCCTTTTAAACTTTTGACTCATGACAGGGGAAGCTGGGGAAACGTTCGGTTTGGGTGGTGGGGAGGAGGAGGAGGAGACAAAAGGGTGTGCCCTGGTTGGAACCCCGGGGCATCGATGGGCCTTTTTTGGGGCCAAAGGTTTTTCCCTCCATTTCAACTCGGGAAATTTGCGCATGTACAAACCCCATGTTGGTGGGGGTTAAACCCCAAAGGTTCTTGGGGCCTGATCTTTTTTCCCCGGGGAAAAGGCGCATATGACATACCCGGGTGGAATAGTGCTTGCTCAAAAAGCCCTGGTTAGGGGTCCGGGGCCCTTTTTCAAGGCGATAACAGGAGCGTTGTTTTCCATGATGGGTGGCGGGCGGAATAATATCAGCAAATTTTTGGTAAACCCCCCTTTCTCCCTTTTTAAAGGTGGGCCCCGTACGGGACACTACCCCATCGTTTTCCCTCCCGTCCATAAAAAATTTGCTCGAAAGAAAATTTTCCCCTCCCTAAAAAGGGCCATTTTTGGGATCCGCAATGTCGTCTTTCCATCTTTCAACAAAAGGGGAAATTCGCGCCCCCCCCCCCCTGCCATTCTGCATCCAGGAGCTGCAAAACAACAAGAAAAGGGGGCACTGAAAAGGCGGGGCCGACCCCCAGGGATTTTTTCCCGTTTGGGCCCCGGCTTTTTCCCCCTCATCTGAGGGCATAAAGAAAATTGGGGCGTCAAGAAAGAAAAAATTTTTCCCCCTTTGGGCCTCTTGACTTTTAACTCTATCCTTCTTCCCAAAGGGCTTTTTGGGTCATAAAAGGGGGTTTTTTGAAAAGGGGATTATCCACAGGGGGTGGGTTAAAAGAGTTGCCCCTTTTTGGGCCTCCCTTCTTTAAATTTTGGAGGGATACTGTTTGATGCTGATAAAAACGACACTTTGTTGGCGGGTTAAACTGGGAAAGGCCGAGGGGGAAAAAGGATGGGATCCCGGTTTGGTTTTTTTAATAAACTTAAAGTTTCCCGAAGGGGAAGTTTTTTATTCGATATTCACGGGGCCCCCCCCCAACACAAAACGGCCCAAACAGATCCTCCCAACCGACTTGTTCCGCTGGCATCCCCATGTTTTCCCCCACAACGGGAAGGAGCCCTTTTTTCCCCGTACCTCTCCTATTTTTCCTCCCCCCCCTCTTTGCTCGTTTTCCCCCCTTTTGAAATTTCCCCTCCATTTTCAAAAAAGATAAAAATTTAAGAGGGTATGGGAAGAGTTTTTGAAAATCTCTTATTAAATTAAATTAAAAGAGGGCCCAAAATCAAACCCTATTTTAAATCCCCCCTTAATTTTCCTACCACCCAAAAAAAAGGGTTTTAAAAACTAAAATACCGGTGAAATGCGGTTGGGGGAAGAACCGTGGGGAAAAAATCAACAGGTTTTTCCCTTCATCCCAGGGAATTAAAAAAACTGCCCAGTAGGACTAGGAATTAAATAGTTTTCAAAAAAAAATTATCATAAAAAGTGTGTTTATTGCCCCAAAAAATGGGGTTTAAAACGGGGCAAATTTTAAAAACTATTCAGAAGTTTACTTTCAGAATTGTCTTTCAACGGGGCCCTATTTAAAAAAAAACCGGGGCCGGGCACCCACGTGAAATTTAACAGAAAATTTAAAAATTATAGGTTTTAAAAAAAACAAGTGGTTTTTGCACCTATAAATACACCGGCGGTGACTAAAAAAATTTGCTGTATTAAAATTTAAAGTGCAAGGTGGCTCTATGAACAAAGCTGGACTGCGCCAAAAAAAAAAACCCGCAATTTAAATTGGGACGGGAAAAAATTAAAACGGGGTTTTTTTGGCACCTTTTAAATTTAACCCCTTTCTGAACTAGGAAAAGTTCTGTACCCTATTGTAAGAACAAAAGTGGGCCCCTTTAAAAAAAACCCTGAGCTCCCCAAAATTTAAAAAAAAAACCTAATTAAATCGTGTACTATAAAAAAAAGTGATTTTTTGAAATATCCAAATACCCCTGAAAGTTACTAGAAAAGTCTGTTTCCAAATTTATAAGAACAGGTGCAAAAATTTTGCAAGCAAAAATTTTTTCACCAAAAATTGTTAAAAAATTTACCCATTTTCAATGGCAGGGCAAAAAAGTCTTGGCGCACTTTTAAACCATTCTCCTTTCAAAATGGCTGCCTCCCCAGCCTTTCTGCCCTTTTCTGTGTTGGGCGGAAACCCCCCAGCCCCTTCCCCCCACGGCTGTACCACTAAAATGCCCCTTTTAAAAATTTTTCCCCACCTAAGTAAAAAAAAAACTAAAAATTCTCAAATTTTCCTATGTTCTAATTTTCACAGAAAAAAGCATAGGGGGCTGTGTGAACAAAGAAAAATAGTTTAGCTGAGCTCGTATTGAGTAGAGACCGAGCACATGTTGCTCTTATGAGACCAGACACACACTAATCATGAACAGGGGGGGGCGGTTCAAATGTAAAACGAGGTCTTTGTAAATTTTTTCCACCCAAATTCACAACCATACCCCCACCCCAGTCAATGAGTCCCCACACCCAGCTCACCCCTGCTCTATTTCTAAGTTTGTTTTTGCGGGCCCGCCAAAATGCCCGGAAAGGGGCCGAAAAGGGGCAAATTTAATAGATTATGCACAGTTTTTTAAACCCCAAAAATTTTGCGTGACCAGAAAAAACCCGATAAACAAAAAAACCGGGTGCCGTTTTTTAAAATTTGTCGATAATAACCCGTAAACACTAATGACCCACATCTTTTCCCCAGATGTTTTTCCCCCGGCAGCGGGCCTCTTTTAAAACCCCCATGGCGCAGATTTTTTGAAGGATTTTGTAATCTGGATTTAGAAAAAAAAAAAAAGCTTGTACACTTTTTCCCAAATTGATTTCACAAAAAAAATTAAATCAGCAGCACAAAATTTTAACTTTAAAACCCCAATGGAGGATGTGAACCCTAAAGCCCCTGGGTCTGCGGGAAAAAATTCTGCCCCCCCAAAATACATTTTCATGTTTGAAGCCCCCCCCCTGTTGGGCAAAAAAACTCCGGTGTGAAAATACCCCTTTGGGAGCACAAACTGAATTGTAAAATTTTCCCTTTTTTCTAACTTCAGTCGCTTTTTCTGATGCACCCCCGGGTTTTTCTGTCCATAAATGGTTGCCTTGACGTTGTTTTTAAAGGGTTTAAAGAACTTCATTTTTTAATTGTATTAAAAAAAGGTTTTTGAAACGTAGAAGGGGCGGGAAGGGGGAATGCATCGCAATTTTGGGCGGGATATTCGGCAGTGCAACATTGCTCCCCTCAAACGGGAATTTTTAAACAATTTAATTTAGAATTCAGAACGTAATTTTTTGGTTCTAAGATTATGTGGTGACAACATATATCACAGCATTGTGGAGAGTGTTATCCGTTACATCTGTCCCTATCTCAGACAGACATACACTCCTAATTTCATAAAAAGCTAATTAATGTATTACTACTACTAATACCTATTACTTTTCTTAGATATGGGAAGAAGCCATATAACCAGTTCTACTGACCCAGTTCCTCTTCTTTGGATAGAGTTTTACCTGCTTCCTCAGATGTAGTATATAGTAGCAGCATTACAGGGTTACATTATATTGCAGGGTGCAAAGTGTTTGCACAGCTGCTTGCTGCTGTCTTTGTGACACGGTGCAATGACATCATATGCAGGTGACTTTTTCTTGCAAGGGGAATTTTGGGCAGCTTGTGTCTGTGCTTGGTTTACCTGCATCTAGAAGGGCAGAACACATAATACTGTCGCCAAAGATAATAAAATGGCCCATCTGCTGCTTTCTGTCTCCTCTAAACTTTTCTATAAAATTAAAAGTGAATGATAGACCCTGATCGCACCAGAAATCCACCCTCACTTCTTTTTCTTACATTTACATGGTGTGCATGCCCTGTATGAGAAGGCAGAGATGTCTGTTTGATGGATGCCCCCTATTCTCCCCATAGACCTCTACCACTTTATGACCCCAGCATCCCAACACAACTCTTACATGTAGTGACTTTCTTTTGCCCTTTCACCTCACTGAGTTCCTGCAATGTAGGGTTACTCCTGTGCACTAATCTTTGCTCCAGACCGGCAGTAGCATTTACACACGACTGTGGACCGATTGTAGCATTTATACTAGATTGTGGACTGACCGCAGGGTTCACTCTAGACTTTGGACAAGACCTGGACTGAACAGGTAACCA
This sequence comes from Phyllomedusa bahiana, assembly GCA_025379985.1. Taxonomy (NCBI): domain Eukaryota; kingdom Metazoa; phylum Chordata; class Amphibia; order Anura; family Hylidae; genus Phyllomedusa; species Phyllomedusa bahiana. The sequence continues at coordinate 158,231 of JAODAL010002776.1, read as the reverse complement.
TGGGGTCAGAACAGTCCTTTCTGTATGTCCTGGCACTCATCTCCCTCAGTGCTGGGAGAAAACTATTAGTAACAGGACAATGCTGGAGCCTGGATTCAAGAACAGCCTCTGGACACCAGGTACATAGCATTAATCCGTCCACTGCCTTCCACCAGGAATCTTTAAACTAACCTCCTCACTATCCTAGACCATCAGGGGTTGTTATATTTATCACTTTCCTGTCCTAGACCAGCAGTTATGCAGCATTAGACCTTCTGCTGCTTTCCACCAGGGAACCAGAAAAGATCCGCCTTACCCTGCCAAGAATCATTAGGCGAGATTTACACCGCCCCGACCAACTACTGCACATTTTTGCGAATACAACCACTCCCCCGTCACCCCCACATGTTCATGTTCTGCCCGAAAACTGGGCGGAAGAATGAACATGTTTTAAGTTTTTCGGACCGCTGGTGGTGTAAAAAACCATCCTGTGGAAAATCTGTGCAGTGGGGACTGCTGCACGGATTTTCTATTGAAATCTATGGGGGAGCGTTGCTTTGCACTAGTTTTCAGACGGTTTGTAAAACCGCAAACCGTCGGAAAAACCAACCAACAACCTGTGCCATGGGGATAAACCCTTATAATGGTTAATATTATTAGTTTCAGGGGTACAGTGTGGAGTATAATTAATTCTGGGAGTACAGTGTATATTACAGTTAAGTTCAGGGGTACAGTGTGTAATATATTTAGTTTCAGGGCTATAGTGTATATTATAATACACACTTTACCACCTGAAATGAATTATAATTTTAGGTGTACAGTATGTAATTCATTTCATCAGGGTGCAGTGTATGTAGGTGTTTTTATGTTCCACTCTTATTTTCCTACTTCGGTTGTGTTAAAGGGTAATTGATGGGGAGCAAATAAAGTGTTATTTGATGCATTGCATAGCACAATTTTCTTTACAATATGGGACAAGGTATAGGATGGCGGATTTCATGTGGGCTTGTTTGAGTGCTTTGTAGTCCGTGTCTGGCCCTACTATTTACAGCATGTAGGATTTACACTAGATTGCTATAAATTCATGTTAGGAAATTAATCAACACAAAAAGTAACACCTAAGGGTATGTTCACATGATGTAGCACAGCGCGTTCCTGTGCACCACAATACGCCTGCTGTTGAAGCACGTACTTTCAAGAGCGCTACAGCCCGGCATTCTGTTCCGTTAATTTTCCCTGACACAATCACCCGAAAGGAGGGTTATCATAGCACTCAGTGAGTGCTATGATTTTACCATATTTGTGAGCCGTACTTCAGGCGCATTGGAGCACAATTACATGCTGAAGTACGCCCCACAAATATATCATCTGAACATACCTTAAGAATTATGTGATAGACATTGCACTTGGCACATGTACAGTACAGTTGCATCCAAAAGTGTCACAATTTTCATTACTTATTCTCTACATGACCAAAGTGGATTTTTACGCCTTACCGACATTTGACATATTGGTACGGGATCGCGTCGTGATCCTGCTATATAGACAGCGGGTGCCGGCTGCTAATTGCAGCTGACAACGGCCGGTAACAGCACGGGATGGAGCCGACTCCATTCCATGCTGTTTAACCCTTAAAGGCCTCGTTCACACGGCTTATTTTGCCGCGGATTGGCGCCGTACTGCGCGCCGGATTTGCGCTTCATTACGGCGCCAATCCGTCGGAGTCATTACGGTAATCCACTGCTCTTATAGAGAACAGTGGAATCCGTCGCTCCTCCCCGCTCGGCGAATCCGCCGCGGGGGGAGAAAGTGACATGCACATTATTTACGGCGCGTATGCGCCGTGGATAATGCATTGTCTATGGGGCCGGGTAGCGGCGCCCCCGCCGCGCTCCGGCCCTGCCCCTTATTCACGACTGATTTGTGAGCGCACAAATCCGTCGGGAATAAGCCGTGTGAACACGGCCAAAGAGAACCTGTCACACAGTTTGACACCCTAGCTGAGGACAGCGCAAGCTAGTGTCAGACCTGCTGTTTCCATCGCTGTGTCCCTTATTCTGTAAGATGCTGTAGTTTTAACATATTTAGTGCTCAAATCTGCCGTTTTCAGCCAGAAAAGAGTCATTCAAAGAGTCAGTTTTTTACATGCCCCACCCACCTGAGGCTAGCCCCGCCCACCTCACTGATAAATCCATTACTTTGAATAGGTAGAAACATGTGAATAACTGCCAGGTGGGCAGGGCTAGTCTTTTGTGGGCGGGGCTAACACCTGCTCATGAATAAGATTTGAGGGGTAAATGCATCTTACAGAATAAGGGACACAGCGCTGGCAACAGCATGTCTGTCACTAGCTTGTGCTGTCCTCAGCAAAAGGGGCATAATCTATGTGACCGGTTCCTTTTAAGACACCGCAGCGAGCCCTTTGGGACCTGATTGGTTAACATAGCAGCTGGATCCTTGTGAAGGCTTCCATGTTTTTTGTTTTACTACTTCTTGCCCCAAACCACCATATTTGTACACCCTATTTTAATGTTTATACAATGCAATATTCTGTATAAACGATCGCACCCCCTAGTGTGGAAGCACCTCAGGAGGACTCAATGCTAAAGTAAAAAAATAAATGTTTTAAAGTGTAAAAAAAATAATAAAAGTTCAAATCACACCCCTTCGCCATTTTACAAATTAAATAAAATAAAAAAGTTAAACATAATTTGTATCACCATGTCCGTAAAAGTCTGATCTATTAATATATAACATCACTTATCCTGTATGCTGAACAACGTAGAGAAAAAATCCAAATGCCAAAATTGCAGTTTTCTGGTCATTTCAAAATGAATTCCAAACTGGTATTAATAAAAAGTACACTCCAGCCTGCAAAAAATGAACCCTCACTCATGTGCATAAGTAGAAGTACCAAAAAGTTATTGGTCCCAGCAAATTGCGCCGCGGCAAAAATTTTAAAAATAGAAAGTGTTTGTATTTTTTTACGGTACCAAAACATAACGAAAATCACACATGTTTGGTATTGCTGGATTCACATCAACCTGTAGACTACAGATAACACATCATTTACACCAAAGATTGAATGCCGTAAATACAAAGCTCCCGCAAACATAGTGCAATTACGTTTTTTTTTTTCCACATATTGCCCAATTTTTTTGTGGTTTTCCAGTATATTCTATAGTAATATGAACACCACCATTAGAAAATACACCTTGTCCCTCAAAATAAAAATCCTCGTATGCCTATGTAGATGGAAAAATAAAAAAAAGTTCTGACTCTTGGAAGGTGAGGAGGGAAAAACTATTGTTCCAAAAAGTAAAAAAAAAAAAAAGGCTGCAGCAGGAAGGGGTTAAAAAAAGCCTTCGATTTATTTCAAAGGAGTTTAACAGAAATATTAACTGCATAGCAATATTTTTTTTTTTAGTACCTACAGTTTCACAGACTCAAAAGGTAATGCATTAACATAATTATACACATGATGATTAGTCAACACTACTTTTACTAGCAATTAAATTTAAGCGTTTTTAGGGTGACTAAACGCGAAAGTATGACTTGAGGGCAACTAGTTTAGATGGCAAGCTCAGAATTCTGACACAATTTGCACTGAAAACGAGCTTAGATGCTGTCCACTACATTTATTATGTGATTTAGACAGCTTTTGTGCTGAGCAACAAGAGGTGTGGGTTAGTAGAAAGGGGTGGAGCTTAGCAAAAAGTTGGGTGTGGCATGAATGCAATATCCTGCACCAAAATTTTGACACAATTATTGCTGAGAGTAAACTAATCTATAGAGATTGACAACAGTATCTGAAGAAACATAAAATTGGAGCCACTGTGATAAATTTAATGCATGTTTAAACTGCGTGGTCTAAGTTTACACTGACTTAGCATTAAACAGTATTCGTAAATTTACAATATTGTAAAAAGTGTAGGGATGGGCAATATGATCTTAAATTAAAATATCAATTGCAATTTTTAATGCAATTTTCCTATTTTTCCTGCTATTAACAATTCAATCATTTTTTTTCTAAATAAACTCTGACTTTACCTGGAAACATTTGTCTTCCAGTTTGAAAAAGTTAGGATAATAACTTTTAGTGGCCAAATACAAGTACTGGACCTATTTTAGCTCTGTGGTTAAGGACTGCAGATGAAGGTTTTTGTTTTTTCAATGCTGCATTCCAAATGCCATAACTTATTTTTTCAATGACATTCATAAGGGCTTTTTTTTTTACCAAGACTAGTTGTTTATTTTTTCAACCCCCTTCCCGACATTTGACGTACTAGTATGATCCACACGGCGAGTGCTGGCTGTTAATTTAAGTTGATAACCGTGGAAAAAGCATGGAGTAGAGCTGGTTCCATCCCACACTGTTTAACCCTTTAGACACCACAGCAAACACAGCCACGTTGTCTAAATGAATAAGAAACTGTGCCGCACTCTGTTCCTCACTGTGATTGGGACATCCGTGGTGAGATTGCGTGGTCCCGATTGGTTTACTTGGCAGCTGGAAACCTTGTGAAGGCTTCCATTGCTGCCACATTTCTTGTTTACTACTTCCTGCCCCAGGCTCATGGGGACTCATTGTTATAGGGATAAAAAAAAAAGTTTTAAAGTGTAAAAAAATATATACCGTATATACTCGAGTATAAGCCGAGGCACCTACTTTTGCCCCAAAAAACGGGAAAACTTATTGACTCGAGTATAAGCCTAGGGTAGAAAATGCAGCGGCTACTGGTAAATTTTAAAAAGAAAAATGGATACCAATAAAATTACATATGCAGTTTAATGTCCCCCATAGGCAGGTATAGGCAGATATATGGCCCTATATGCAGGTATATGTCCCAAAAGGCACGTATATGGTCCCATAGGCATGTAAAAGGCAGTTACATGTCCCCCATAAGCAGATTATAGGCAGGTATAGGGCCGGCTGTAGGCAGGTATAGGGCCGGCTGTAGGCAGGAATAGGGCCGGCTGTAGGCAGGTATAGGGCTGGCTGTAGGCAGGTATAGGGCCGGCTGTAGGCAGGTATAGGGCAGGGATAGGCAGCTGTAGGGCAGGTATAGGCCAAGTATAGGAAGGCTGTAGGCAGTTTAAAAAAATAAAGAAACAACCACTTACCTGGATCCCCGCTGCTCCGTCTCCCTCGCCGCTCCGCCTCCTCGCTGTCCGGCCTCCCGCGCGCTGTCCTCGGTCTTCTCAGCACAGGCGGGTGACGTCATTAGGCCGCGCACGCAGCGTGATGACACGCTGCCTGTGCCGGAAACTCCGGGCGGCCGCGAGTCTGCGTGCGGCCGCCCGGAGGACCCCTGCGGAGCACGGAGCGCTCGCTCTCTGCCCCGCAGTGGTATCCCTTCACCTATATGCGCTCCGGAGGAGTCGCATATAGGTGAAGGGATCGCAGACAGTGCCCGGACCACCGCAGTGCCCGGACACTGTGCGCTCACTCGGGATTCAGTTATATGCGCTCCCTGAGGAGTCGCATATATCTGAAGCGTCCCTGTCGGCGCTCGGGCCATCGCAGCGCCCGAGCACCGACAGTGACTCGAGTGTAAGCCGCCTTATACGGTATACTAAAAGTTCAAGTCACCCCCTTTTACAAATGAAAAAAATAAAAGTTACACATATCTGGTATCACTGCATGTGTAAAAGTCTGATCTATTAAAACATAATATATCCTGTACACCATAGAAGAAAAAAAAAAAAAAGTTTTTAAATGATAAAGTTGCTTTGTCTTGTCATTTCACAGCCCCTAAAAATTGGAATAAAAGTGATCCACAAAGTTGCAAATTCCAAACTGGTAGCAAAAAAAGTACACTTCAGCCCGCAAAAAAAGTCACCTGAGAGTCTGTAGGCAGAAGTAAAAAAAAAAAAAAAAAAAAAAAGTTATTGGTCACAGAAAATAGAACTGTGTCAAAAGTCTGAAAAATATAAAATGTTTGAATTTTTTTTACGGTACCAAAAACATAACGAAAAGCCTACATGTTGTAACGGGTGAGCGGGTAAAGCGGGTAGTGGACCCACTGGACACTGACAGGCTTGCTCCAAGGGGGCATAACCAAGTGGCCGCTGGCATCTTCACAGAGCCTTAGATGGTAAGGATGGCTTCCCCGATGGCCGCCAGGTGCGACCTCAGAAAAGTCCCCAGCAGTGGCAGCTGACCAGATAGGCCAGAAATGCCAATGCTAGGCACCAACAGAATTAGGGACAAAGATATAGCAGACTAAGTGGACAGATGTGCATGTACAAAACAGACAAAGACAGGACAAAACGGATGCCAGCCAGGAAGGTTAAACGGAGGGCAAGGTACAAAACAGACAGACTGGACAACACCAAGAACAGGAGCAGAGACTAAAGCTAGGAACTAAGGCATGAACATGGCAAGAAAGCTCATGGACAAAGCTATAAAGACACACGGAAACCAGCATGGAGACTAACCAACATAAGACAAGACACTACATGCAACAAGCATCACGCAGGGAGAAGCAGGCTTATAACCACACAGGTGGAAGGGGATTGGCAGAGGAAGCCCAACCCCACTGCAGGAATAAAGGAGTGCAAGATGTGGCCACCACCCTCTATAGAGACAGAGGCCACGGAGTAAGGACAGGAACATGGCCATGTCCACAGCCCAGAACAGAGACTGACAGTATCCCCCTCTAAGCTCCCTCCTCCAAATCCACAAAATGGAAATCCCACATATGTCTGGGGACCGAAACTTCTCTGGGGGCAACTCCAAAACCAAACTACAGGCTGCATAATAGCCAGTACTGGGAATATATAGGAAATGGAGTAGCACAGGAGGAACAAACAGGGCACTAAGCAGAATGGGGGGGGGGAGGGGGGGGGGGGGGGGGGGGGGGGGGGAGGGGCTTAGGGCAGGACCCAAAACCACAGGGACTCAGAAGGCTCAGTGCGAGACACTCCAAAAAGTCCTGCAAAAGGGAAGAAAAAAAAAAATGCACCCACACAAAAATGGAACTTCCAAAAAAAACAAGACCTGCACATAAACCAACAAAACAGAGGGCAGAATGTCAGCAGAGTACAAAACATAGACTGACTGGACACAACACCAAGAACATGAGCAGAGACTAAAGCTAGGAACTAAGGCATAAACATGGCAAGAAAGCTCATGAGCAAAGATAGAGACAGACACATGGAAACCAGAATGGAGACTAACCAACAAGACAGCACATACCATACCACTAACAACCATAAGATAAGACACTACATACAACAACAAGGATTGGGTAGGGAGAAGCAGGCTTATAATCACACAGGTGGAAGGGGATTGGCAGAGGTAGCCCAACCCCGCAGCACACTGTGGGAATAAAGGAGTGCAAGATGTGGCCGCCGCCCTCTATGGAAACACAAGGAATTAGGGCAGCAGCCAAGATGGAGGAGCAGCATGGCCAACATGGGAGAAGCTGCACAGCAACTGCAGGTGGGAAGCAGCGGCACCGCGACAGAAACACAGGTACATCAGCGGCTCGCAGCAGAGGCCGCGGCGTAAGGATAGGAACAGAGACGTGGAAACATGTTTAGTATTGCTGGATTCATATCAGTCTGTCGAATATAGATGATGCATCATTTATACCTAGGAGTGAATGCCATAAAAACAAAACTCCTGGCGCACGTTTTTTTTTTTCACATTTTGCCCCACATTGAGTTTTTTTTGCGGTTTCCTAGTATATTCTATAATAGGATGAATGACACCATTAAAGAGTACATCCTGTCCCACAAGATAAAAGCCCTCATATGCCTGTGTAAGTGGAAAAATAAAAAAAAGTTATGTCTCTGGGAAGGCGAGGAGGGAAAAATGAACCTGACAAAAAAAAAATAGGCTGCGGAGGTGAGGGGTTTAAGGTACAATTTAATGTACAATATAATTTTTGGGGAAACCATTATTTTGGTGTGGTTTGTTTTAAGCACTCTGTATAAATGGCATTACTCTGCATGTCAACCTAATGCCAGGAAAACAAAATTGATGTAGTTTTTATCTTTTAATTATTGTAAAAAAAAAATAAAAAAAAAACTTTTTTTTAAATTTGCTTTGCATGACCAGTTTCTGTGACCAATAACATTTATTTTTCTGTCTCCAGCCCTACGTGGTAGCTGTTTTTATGGGCTGAAGTGTACTTTTTATTTATACTATTTTCAGGAACATACAGTGTGACTTTTTGAATATTTTTACTTTGATTTGTTTCTGCAGGTGATGCAAACAAAAAATGACATTTCTGATGTTGGGTATTTTTTTATGCCGTTCATTCTGTTGGATAAATAAGGTTATATTTTAATAGATTAGACTTCAACAGATGTGGCATTACCATTTGTGTTTATTTTCTACTTGCTTTTCAAATGTAAAATCAGAAAAGGCAGGTATCTTGAGCGTATTGAACTTTATTTTTTTTAAAATTGTTTGTCTGCTTTCATGACAGCCAGTCGGGAACAGGGGACAATGATACTGTACAACAGCCTAGATGCTGCAGTTGAGCTGACTGCAGTATTTGAGTGGTTCAGTGGCTGGGATCAAAGTTATCGCTGATCCCAGTTGCTGAAGGCAGATGCCTGTTGTAACTTACGGCCATCACCCACTGTGTATGGAGTGGGCTCCTTCCTATTTAATGACATCATGACATGTACAGCAAATGTCAATAAAAAGGCTTTATTCCATTTCTGGACAAATTGAGAACTGTGACATCTTAGAAGGGCAAATTAATCAAATTAATTTACTTAATTATTTATCCCTAGACAGGTGTTTACTAGAATAAACACAAGGAATACCTAAAGATAATTATTGCAAAGAAAAATTCTATCTGATTTTCTTAGATGTGTGTCATCAGAACATTTACAGGACATTGGTGGCTCTAGCAGGAGTCTGCTGTCAGGTGTCAGTCCCATCTGTCCTGGTACCAGTACGTCATCACCTTGATATCCTAATGGAACCTATCTCCTTGATCCTCACTAAGACCACCCAAAAAATCTTAAAATCTGGTTAAGTAGCTATGAAAACATTTACCTTTTATTGCTCTTATTTATACCCATATTTTGAAAATGTGCGAGCAAGTTTTCACAATTGTTTGCCTTGTGGTTCCCCAATAGGTTCCTGACAAATGAGATATAACTGCACCAGACAGTTATTTTAGTTTTTTATTTTATTCATGTATATAGCGCCATAATATTCCACCGCGCTGTACAGAGATTGTCATCATTCACATTGGTCCATGACTCCATTGGGGCTCACAGTGTAAATTCCAGATTTCATTATCTTATTTTGAAGTGTGGGGAAAACCTGAGTACTCCAAAAAAAGAAGTCCACCTAGACACGGGGAGAACATACCAGCTCCTTGCAGATGTTGTCAGTGGGATTTTAACCCTGGACCTCATAGCTGTAAAGCTACAGCACGAACTACTGAGCCACTGTTCTGGCTTCGACATCATCCATACTTTTGTTCTTTTTTTTTTTATAGCCTAGATGCTAAAGGTTCAGATGATTGCTTTGATGGACTGGGGTCTCGTCTCAGATCATTAAGTTCTTCTTGTTGATCAGCTTTCTTCATATTCAGTTTCACTGCTACCAAATGTGCTACACTGTCCTGCATTTCTTCAACATCTTACAATGGAGGTTCAGGCAGTGTGGTAAACAATGGTATGGGAATGTCAGGATACTCCAGTTTGGAGGGTGCGAAGCTTTTTTTAAAGTTGCAACAAAAATAATCATTGTGGTGGCTTTGCAGCTCTGTCCACACCATAGACACAACAAAGCTTGAACTTTTCTGTTCTTCATTTTTCAACAGATGTGGGCACTCCCGAAAGGGTTTCCATGCCTTCACTGAGCTCAAGACTTATCTTAGGGCGGACATGTATGTACGGGGCTGCGCCAGAAGTCTGGCGTCTTTTCAGCCGAAAACTGGCGCAGCCCTGTTCACTATATTTTTAATTTTTACCTGAGCCAGAATTGTTGCTTAGTAGCTAGAAAGTGCTAAATCTATGACCCACAGTAGAACAGGTTAATAGATTCAGACACATTCTACGCTACTAATGCACACAAAAAAAAATGGCTTCTGAGCGCCAGAATACATACATGTTGCCCATAGTCTCTAAACTTGATGTTGTTCCTTTGTATTTGTGGAGTGCAATTGCCACAGAATGCATTTAGATTGTATATCAAAGTAAAACTGTTTGAAAAACTCTTATTTCTGTACAAAAAAGTAAACCTGAAAAAGCATCTTGCTTCTCAAAAACTAGAAGCGGTGCAGTTGTTATGAAAGTACCAAGTAACTTCCCAGAATGGAATTGCCAGTCAAGCAATTCCCCAAACAGGGAAAAATAAGTATCTAGGATCAGAAAAAAAAATTGTAAAAAAAACAACCCAAAAAAAATGCCCGTCAAAAAGCAGGCAAAAAAAAAAAATCTGCCATTGATTGGACATAAGTAAGAACTGATATAAGCTCCGCTCCAATCTCAGGCCGGGGGTTTAAAAAACCGGGCCGGGAAAATTTTTTAAAAGGGGCATTTTTTATTTAAAAAGCAGGACTTTTTTGCCTTTTTTTTGGAAACTCAGCATATTTATTCAAACATCTTGGTTTTTTTTTTAAGAAAATGTCATTTTTAACCCTTGGATGCAAAAACATTTGCAAAAAAATGTCTCCCTAAAGTTCGGGAATCCCATGAACTTTCCCCTCCACTGAGGCTTCCCGGGCCTCAAACCAAAAACCCGCCTTCAAGTTGCTGCTTGTTTGAGTTTTTTCTTTCTTTGTTTGTCTTCACAAGTGAAAACCCTTTTTTAAAATTTGAGGTTTGGAATGTGTTACTGCAACTAAAGAAATTTAAATTTTTCTTCACAAAAAAAAGGGGTTTCAATTTCCCTTTATAAATTTGGAAACAAAAAAAGCTGCAGGTTGCAAAAAAAAACTATACTCACTTTCCGCCGGCCTTTGATTTTAGTGTCTTTCGAGTCTTTTGTTAACTGACTTTTTAATTTGGGGGACGGAGCCCCCCCTGTTTGAAGTGGTCGGGGTAACCCTTTCCCATTCCATCTTTGTTTGGGAGTGTTTTACTTCTGAAGGGTTGGGAATATAATAGAACCGGACCGGAATAAAAGGCTAAGTAGCGGGCCTTCCACTTTTAATATTTTTGGTCAAAAAAGCAAAGGGACTGGAGGAATTAGTATTAGAAACGATGATTGGGGGAAAGGGGGTTTGGGCCGGGCCCCTTTTTTTTGGCCAAATGCACTTATTTGTCAATTTTTATAAAGTAACCAAAAGGTCCCCTTTTAAGAATTTTTGGTTCTTTTTTATTTTTTAGGTTGTTATTCATTTTTTAAGTGAACTATCATATGATTTATATAGCATATAAACTGAATATAGACCAAAATTTTTGGCAGAAATTTCAGCTTTTTTCACTTCAAAAAATTATCCTGCACATACATCCCCACAGTAACACTTTTAATAAAAAAGCAGAAACCCCAATTCCTTTGGGAAAAAACTAAAAAATACATCCCCCATTCCATCCCCATTGTTTTTCCCCTTTGTGGGACGATGATATGGGTATTTTTTCCAGTTCATAAACCCTTTAATCTTTTTAATTAACTATTCTTTTCCTTTAAGGGGCCACGAAGGGGGTAAACACTCGTGCAGGGCCCCCACACCACACGCTGCATCCCCCGGGGGTCACATAAAAACCAAGCAATCCTTTAATCTGCATCCTGTTAGGCACATCTGGGGCCGTTGGGCCTTTAGATGCCCTGGTAAAAAGTTTGCCCACGATGTGATAAATTCATTGTCCCCCCTCCCCCGCTGGCACTCCCTATCAAACTTCTTGTGGTTATTTCATCCCCAAAGAAAAATGCCCGACAGGCGTGGGGAGGGAACATCACCCCGCCCACCCCTGATTTTAAAAAGAGTTTTTCAGCGGGAAATGGGGAGGGGGTTAAATTTTTTATTTTTTTTATATTTAATGGGGACCCTGAAGTTACCAAACCCACCGCCTGAGGGGGGCATATGGGGCCTTCCTACTAGAATAGAAAAAACTTTGGGGGACTCCGGTTCACTTATTTTATCAAAAGATTTTTTTTAAGTTTGCCCCCCATTTTAAAACGTGATCTAAAAATTCGGGCAGCCCTATGCTATCTTTCCCCTCTCAACCCCCTTTAGGGCCCAATTTTCCTTGGCCCCTTTATCACCGGGGTTCAAACCCCCGGAACCCCCCCCTTCCCATTATTTAAAAAAGAAAAAAAAGGAAAAAAATTTTAAAAAAAAAACCCCAAATTTTCCCAAAAGCTCCCCCCCCCCCTTAAACTTATTTAAAACCCTGGCCCTTTTTTTTGTGGGGGGAAGTGGGGCCGGGGAAGAAAAAACCCCCCAAAATTTGGAAGCCACCCTTTTTTCTTTCCTTCCCATTAGGTTAAAAAATTTCAATTTTCCCGAAAACCCAACCCCAAGTTTTAACCCATTTTTTGTTTCGGGGCCCCCACAAAAAATTTTTGGGGAAAAAACGTTTTTTTGGGACAAAACCTTTTGGGGGGGGGCCACGGGAACGGGGTGCGGAACACAGGGGGTTTTTTTTTTACCTACGGGAAAAACAAAAACCTACCAAAAACCCCCCGGGCCAGCCGGGTTTTGGCCCAAACCCCCTTTTGGGCCAAAAAAAAGGGGCCAAAAAAACCCCAACCCTACGGTGGTAAAATCCCTAAAGAAGTTTTTTGGGGTTATTTGGGCCCTATCAAAATTTCTAAAAAAACCCCTTTTTGTGGGCGAGTTTTCGGGGGCCCCCGGTTTGGGGACCCGGGTTGGAAAAGGGGGCCCTTTGGGGGTTTTTGGGGGGGTTTTTTGAGGGGGGGTATGGGGGGATAGCATAAAGGGGAATTTGGCCCCGGATTTTTGAGAAAATTTGGGGAAAGGGTTTTGGGGCCGGGGGGCCCTTAAAAATTTTGATCAAAAAAAAAGGTGGAACCAAAGATTCAAAAGGGTTTATTTTCCATGAAATAATTAAGGATAAAGCATAAAAGGGAAAAACCCCTATAATTAAATTGGGGGGCCAAAAACGGTTTTTTTCAAAACCTTATTTTCGGGGGGGGTTTTTATTAATTTTTTTAAATTTTTTTTAAATTTGGGTCTTGATATTTTGATTTGGTCATTAACAATGATGGTATTATTCACTAAAAAGGAAAATGATAGGGGTTTTTTTTTTAAAAATCATTAAAGTTTCACACTAAAACCTGTTAATCTTTTTTTTTAAATTTAAATTAGGGTTTTGTGTAAAATCCCTAATATGTGTAGTTTTTTTTATGTGGATAATGTATGCAAAAAATTTTTAAAAATAAATATCTCTTTTTCCCATTTTTTTCGCAAATTTTTTTGTTTAATTTTTTCCCTGTTCCTTTTAAAGAGGGGATCTTTTCCCTTAAATTTTAAAATAATAAAAACTTTTAATTTTTTTAAACCAAAAGCCCTGTATGAAAATTGCTTTCTTTCCCACTATGTTAGTTGCCCACATGCAACATGCAGTGCCCTAACAGTAGGCTTCCTGCGCAGACAGCCCTGATGCCATTCTAGGTCTCCAGGGCTGATTATAAAGACTTTTCCCAGGCTCTATCAGCACTGGAAACCTAGTGAAATGATCGGGTAAGGGAGTTACAAGTGGGAAGTTCCCCAGGGCTGACTGTAAAGGCTTTCCAAAGGGCCCCCCATCGGGCATGGAAACCCCTTGCCCCAAAATCAGGGGAAAACCCTGTAATTTTAACGAGGCTCCCTTGGAAGGGGGCCGTTATTTGGGGAAAAATTAAATTTGTTTTAAGGCAGTTGACCCCCCTTTGGAACTCCCAAGGACCCCTAAGGGAATTTTTTCCGGCTGTGTTAAAGTAAGTTTGCTTTTCCCCCACTTTTCAAAAAGTCGGGCCCACTTTTTTAAAATTTTCTTGTTTAAAACTATTTTTGGTTTTTTCCCCCTTTAAAAATTGTATTCTTCGCTACCCCCCCCGGGGATACCCAAAAACATGGGTAAAAATATTAAGAGTTCCCAAAAAACTACCAAATTAAAATTTACAACCTTGGAATTGATCAATGATTTGTTGTAAAATGATGAGTGTTAGATCAAACCAGGTCACTGCTCATCAATCATTTGTGTTAGTGTGTGAAAATGGAGTGGCTATGTAAACAGTTGCTGTAATTCCTAAAAAAAATAATATCATACGGCTTTGGATGATATCTACAGTATTTTGTCACTGTCCAAATACTTCTGGACTCTAAGGTTATGTCTACACAGGACGGTATTCTCTACGGATTTTCGGCAGATTCAGTAGTTCAATCCGACGGTACACAGTGCTGTGTAGACCGCAATGAAAAGATTTTTTCTTGTCAGTTTTAAAACATGCTGCATATTCTGCCCTATACCCTAATTTTTTATATACATGTGGTCTTAGGAGACAGTAATATACGTAAGTCGTACAATTTATTAATGCCCTGGGACTGCTATTAAGTGTCCATCCATTAGTAATTACCAGGTTGCACAGCTGCGCATACCAGTCTGGATGGGTACAAGATAAGAAATTTGCCCTATGCATGGTATTATAAGTTAAATGCAAATAACTGACCTTGCACAACCAGTTATATAGGCTTAAGGAAGTTTCCAATACAGTGGTCCCTCAAATTACAATGGCCTTGGGATACAATATTTTCAACATACAATGGTCTTTCCTGGGATATTGTATACTGAGTGCACTTTCAATACACAATGTCCCAGACACTGATCCAACCAATTATCCTAAATATTTTAGTGAAGTGCATGCAGTGATTGGTGGGATTTCTACAGTACAGTGCAATACTACATGCCCTGTACTGCTCTTTACATGTGTCAGGATGAGTGGCTCCTGTAGACACCAGGTAAGGGTCCCATTTTTTTTTCCTGGTACATCGCATATAAAGTACATGACCCAAAAAATCAATTGAAAAAATAGAATGTGATTTTCAGCTTCCAGTAGTTCTTTTTGACTATTATACATAATGACTAGTGTTGAGCGATTTTTATCGACAAAGTTGAAATCGGCACGGTTTTTTTGATTATCGAAAATCGCCGATCACGCGATAATTATGGTTAAAAATCTGTGCATAATCTATTAATATCGGGCCATTTTCAGCCTATCTTTCATTTTAGCAGTCAGTTTGCACAGGGCTTAGTTCTGGACGTATTTACATCCCTATTACGTCCCTAAAAGCATCAAAAAATGTTGCTAAAATATTGTACTATGACTTACCATGGATTTCCCGATGCAATCAGGATGTAATTTCTGACCTGTAAATGACCAGTATTTACATACGTCTAAAAAAAAAAAATAAAACCCCAAAAAAGGGCCCCCCCCAGGGAACATAGAAATCCTTCTTGGAGTACCACATCCCAGAAAACACCATGTGCGTGCAGGCTCTTGCTGTAGATATGAAATACAATACAAGTTGAAAGAAGAACTAATACATTTTTTACACAAGAAACAAAAAAAAATCATTTTCTGTACCACATCTGTTATCACCGCTGTGCAACATCTGTAACCACATCTGTCAATCATTGTAAACCCACATCTGTTATCAGCGTGCTGTGCATCATCTGGTATCACATCTGTTGCAACATCTGTACCAACATCGTAACCACAACTGCAACACAATCAGTAAAACATCTTCATTTGCCTTATTTGATGGTTCAATTAGTGTAATTTTCAGGGACTTTGTAATACATTTGAAGGAGAGACTTAAATTGTTCTTTGGATCAAATATATATATATTTATATATATATTATATATATATATAATATTATATATATAAATAAAAATAATATATATATAGATATATATATAGTTATATTGGCATTAATGCTATAGGAGAAAAAGTCCTAATATATAGCTTTGATAGTTATATGTATGTTTAATTAATGTGTTCCAATAATTGATAAATGTATTGTATACTTCATACTCCTGTGTAATGATTGTGCCAGGCGAAATCCGAGCGTAAAGTTACATTGCCAATAACGCACCACACTTTGTGACGGCACGTAATGGCCATGAAATACTCTCGTATTTTCGCCTTGCAATACATTACACAGATGGATGAAGAATACAAGTACTATTTATCAATTAAATGAAGAATTAAATAAAACCTACATAAAACACTATCATAGCTATATGTTAGGACATTTTCTCCGATAGCATAAATAGCCAATATACATATATAGATATATATTGAAATATAATAAGTATAATATATTATTTAGTATATATATATATATAGTATATTGTATTAGTGTGATCCAAAGAACAAAAAGTCTCTATCAAATGGTATTACAAAAGTCCTTGAAAAGTTACACTAATTGAACCATGCAAATTAAGGCAATGCAGATGGTTGCACAATGTGGTAACATAATTGTCAGATGTGATACAATGTTCACAGCTGTGATACAGATGTGGTACAGATGAGATTGATAGTATGGGGTACAGATAGTTTTTTTTTTGTTTCTTTATGTAAAAAATTCTTAGTCTTCTTTTCACCTTGTATTGTATATCCCTATCAACAGAAGAGCCAACACAGCACAGGTGTTTCTGGACCTGTGGTACTCCACAGCAGCATTTCTTGCTAATTCTTTAATTCTTCTTTAAAAATCATTTATTTATTTAGTGTACTGCTGTAAGTGAAGAACTAGAGGCATCACAACATCCTACAGTGGCTTCGCCACATTGATGCACAGTTTTCCCCCCAAAGAAATAGTGCGCAAATCACGGATCTAACATGTTTCCCATAGATATTAAAATGGTTATCGGCGATAATCTATTGATCGATATCGGAAGATCGTCTCGATAATTCCGATATCGACTATCGAGACAATAACGATAATTAACATAATCGCTCATCACTAATAATGACTTGTTTTATCTGTATCACTTGTCTGCTTATTTTTATTCTTCATTTTGCATTATGTCGGTGACATTTTTGAGCCTCGGAACTAATTAACAGTTTTTTCAGATTATGTATCTAACACACAATGGTTTCAACATAAAATGATCCTCCCGGAACCAATTAATGTTGTATATTGAGGGACCACAGTTATACTTTATCACAATCTTAATGTCTAGATTGTAAGCCTCGAGGGCATGGAACGTCTCTCCTCTGTACCAATTGTATAGTCACTTATTGTCACTTGTAATTGTTCCTGACCATGTTATTTATGTACCCGCACCTTAAATGTACAGGCTTTCCTTGAATCAAGGGCGCTCCAAAATAAATGATAATAATAATAATAATAATTTCCTAATCATATCGTTACATGTGTTCATAGAAACAGTGTTGCATTATATCGATGTAGTATTCTACCATATTCATGTATGCATACAGTGTTTCTCATGTTACCCTTTTCTCAGTTATCAAAGTCTTTTAGGTTTACTGCATCCTGGTCATGTCTGCGGGCTATTTAGTATAGAATGAGTAAGCAATGTATCTCATAATGAGGACTTAGAGCAGTCAGTGGTCCCTATGCTCCTCCTGTTTCCATACTCCTGCTCTACTCTACCCTTTGCTAATTTGCTAATGGTCTGGCATGTCATGGTGGAGCATTCACAGTCTGGTGAGAAATGTTGGTGCACATTGGGGCAGATTGATCAATACTTTATAACAGTCAAATACCGTAAACTTAGACTAGACAGTCTTACAAAGTGCATCATGTATCATACTTTTGATTAATCTGGCGCATGTTTAGACCAGGCATCCTCAGAACTGCGCCCTGCCTAGCTTTGGAAACTACAACTCCCATCATATACACTGTTATAGATTATATAAATGCATGATGGGAGTTGTAGTTTCCCAACAGCTGGAGGGCCGCAGTTTGAGGATGCCTGATTTAGACTATCTAGTCTAAGTTTACATCTCCTATTAGTTTGCTTACTTAATGCCACTAATTGCTCCAAAATTTTGACGCATTTTTATAGCGCCTAGTGTATTTTACTGAGGCCTTTTGTCGGAAAAGTGTCTACAAACTGTGTAAAACATATAGTGCGACATGTCGCAGTGCGACATGTCGCAATACGACTGCACCATTTTTTGGTGTATTTTGCTCCAAAAAACTCTTGACCCTCTATCTCTTATATAAATGAACTGTAATACACCAAAACTAGGCGCATTATACGTCAAGAATGACACATTTGAATGCGCCTAAAAACGTGCATAAAATATGCTAGCAACGATAAGATATGCGCCTAGATTTTGTAATGCGCCTGGATTAATGTACTATGCAGAGGTCACCATAACAACTAGATTTTTGAAAGGTTCGTACATTCAGGTGCACTTTACACTGATTTAATGCGCCTAAAAACTGCTGTGCCATCGTCACTTTTTGGACATGTCGCCCATTATTTGGTGTGAAGCATGTAGGCCATTATTTTGCACAATTACCATATTAAATGTGCCCCAGTTTGTCTTAATATTGACCAGTGTCAAGACATATTCTAAGGTGGCACCTGGACCAAGGAGGAGCCAGGAGTGAGGAGAAGTGAGTATTAGATAATATCAGCTGTTGCCTATTGGATAATTTAAATGGCTGATTAAAACAAAACAGACCTTGAAAAAATAGGAACATTCCTGGCAAATTTGGGTCTGTTAGCAAGTATGCAGATATTTGAGAGGTGGCATATAAAATGTCCCTAGCAACCATCTAGTAAGTGGTCACTCTGTGAAAGTTGATACCTTAAATGGAGGTAATGTAGTGACATAGACTGAGTTTAATAGAGCGCCAAAAACAAAACCAAAACCTAAAAAATTAATAATCTTTATTCATCAAAAAACCAATACACAAAGAATTATACATACAAAATAGGATAAAAATGTCCTCCCTTGATATGTGTCATAATAATCAGTAATAAGGTACTAACAAACCAGCAATATGCATATAAAAAAACATACCTAAAAGGTAACTCAGGCTAATGACAATTAAAGCTAACAAATAAATAGTATATAGTATAATACACATAGAGCAGGAAGATAGTCAAAGAATAATACAGACAAGGTTAGGCACTGAAACCAGACGCGCGTTTCACCGTCAGGCGACGTTTTCAGTGCTCATAACTTGTTCTGTATTGATACTTTGACTATCTTCCAGCTCTATGTTAAGTATACTATAGTACTATTTATTTGTTAAGCCAAAAACGTCATTATGACTGAGTTACTTTAGGATATTGTTTGTTCTATGCATATTGGCATGATTGCTAGTACTTATTACTGATCTATTAAGACACGAGTACTCAAGGGAGGCTTTTTATCCATTTTGCTACTCTGTATTTATTCCTTTGTGTATTGGTTTTTTGATGAATAAAAGATTATTAATTTTTTTAGTTTGGTTTTGGTTTTTTGGCGTTACTAATGGATTATCCCAAAGCCTAGGATATACACACACCGGACCACTTTATTATGTACACTCATGCTAGTAACGGGTTGACACCCCCTTTTGCCTTCAGTACATGCCTCAATTCTTCGTGGCAATAGATTCCAACAAGGTGCTGGAAGCATCCTCATTCAGATTTTGGTCCATATTTGACATGATGGGCAATCACAGCAGTTTGCCGCAGATTTGTCGGCTGCACAACCATGAATGCGAATCTCCCGTTCCACCGAGCATCCCAATATATGCTGCTATTGGATTGAGATCTGTGACTGTGGAGGCCATTTGAGTACAGTGGAACTCATTGTCATGTTCAAGAAACCAGTCTGAGATGATTCCCACTTTATGAACATGGCGCAATTATCCTGCGAATAGTAGCCATCAGATGTTGGTACATTGTGGTCATAAAGGGGATGGACATGGTCAGCAACATACTCCGGTAGCTGTGGCATTGCAACGGGAGCTCCAATGGGTACCAAGGGCCCAAGAGGTGCCAATAAATATTCCCGACACCATTACCACCGACCACCACCATCCTGAAACCTTTGATACAGGAGGATGGATCCATGCTTTCTAATGTTGTGACTCCAAATTCTGACCCTACCATTCGAATGTCGTCAGCAGAAATCGAGACTCATCTGACAAGCAACGTATTTTTTCCAATCTTCTCCTGTCCAATTTCGAATGAGCTTTGGGCCAAAATTGGAAGCCTCAGTTTCTGTTCTTAGCTGAAAGAGTTGGCACCCTGTGTTGACTCATCTGCTGTAGCCCATTCTGCCTCAAAGTTCGCCCGTACTGTGGATCAGAGATGGCTCTTCTGCTGCAACCTGGTTGTAACGGTAGTGGCTATTTGATTCACTTTTGCCTTTCAATCAGCTCGAACCATCTGCCCATTCTCCTTTACCTCTGGCAATCAAACAAGGCATTTCCGCCCGTACATGACTGCCCGCTCACTGGAGTTTTTTCCTTTTTCGGACCATTCACTGTTAACCCTAGAGATTGTTGTGGCGTGAAAATCCCAGGAGATCACATTTTCTAAATACTCAGTACCAGCCCCTTCTGGCACCAACAAAACAATAGCCCATGTGTCAAAGGGCACTCAAATCACCTTCTCCCCATACTTGATGCTCGTTTGAACTGCAAGAGATTTTCTTGACCCATGTCTACATGGCCTAAATGCACTGAGTTGCGCAGCCATGTATTTGGCTGATTTAGAAATTAAATTGTTAACAGCATTGTACAGGTGTGTACCTAAATAAAGGTGGCCGTTAGTGTATGTTGTTTTAATATCTAATTTTGGTTTATTTGGCGTATTAGTTTTATTATGAGTGCAAGATATCCGACTAGTGAACCCTATAGAATACTTATATATTACATTTATGTGAAAATTTGTCTTTATGTCGTATTGGTTTATAACATATGGTATAGATACCTGAAAATTTCCAATTTTATTGCAGGCTAACGTGTCTAAACTGTAATGTTCTTTTGATTACCATGACAGGTAACAGTCTTGATCCTAAGTAATAAAAATTTCTAAAATGACAAAAAACTTGGTTAAATATAGTTCTTTACAAGAAAAAAAAAACAAGACAAGGGTGATTATTCCAGTCACTGACTCAAGCCATTTGTATTTTTTTTTTCTAAATATATATGGAAGAAACATACTGTAGACCTTGAGAGAGGAAAAAATGAGAAGTCTGGCAACCAGCCATTTGCATTAGGACACTGTGCATTTATCTAAATTAGTTGAATTCTTTAGATATAAGAGTGAGGTAGGTAGAACCCTGTGAACAATGGTAGGCTCACCTTAGGATATGAATGTCTGGATTCATGATGAAAATGCAAAACGGTGTAAATTACAGAAAAATATATGGATCAACTCTGTCAGAAAGCTTAAAATCACTTTGCAGTTCATATTCTAGTTTCAAAGTGATCTGAGAAAAGCGTAAAAGCCACAAAAGAGACATTGAAAGTGGAGACAGAATGAACCCCGTCATTGAGAAATATATAACAATGCATGAAAACAAAACCAGCAAATTCAAGAAATCACAAAGAAGATGAAAACATGGCCTGATTTGAGAAAGGTGTTCATTACTAAAGGATTAACACCACCCACATACAACAAACTCACTTTCTACTCTCCATGCAGTAATAACATCCTATGCAGCCAGAAAACATTAGAATCTAGCAAAGGATTATGCGCAAGGAGAGAGGGGATTATAGAACAAGGAACTCTTGATCTTACAGAAGGAACGCTCAGCAGGGCTACAATAAGAGCTATTTCATTTTAAACGTGCAAAAAATTGAAGGAAAAGAAAAGATAATACAAAAAACGTTCCTCTTGTATTCATTGTATGTGTGTTACACATTACACATGTGAGCATGTTCTATAGCAGGTAAACTCTACATTGCATTTTTGGGCAATGCATATAATAGTCATCTAGGAGACCTAGGTTTTTATTTTCAGCTAACTTAGATCTGCTGCAAAAAAAAACATGTTGACTAATTTCTAAAGATTGTACAGTTAAATTCTAATTTACATACACCTTTTACCCTTTTTAACAACATCCCCGAAACTTAAAGTGGTTTTGCCACAAAGTAAAATTTGACGTGGGAATTTGTAAATTATAATAGACAAACATTTTCACCATTCCTCAGTATTAAAACATTCTGGACCGTGTTTTGTCCTTAGCTTCTCACGTTAGTGACCATTGTTACAGCCATTCTCCAGGGATACGACCAGTGGCTGAGAGGCTTCTCAGTCCTGTTCGAGACATCTCATGATATCACCTCTTCTTTATGCATCTACTGAGTGAGTCAAACCCCAGGTCTGTCTTTCTACTCCGTCCTCTGTACTCCTCATAATTAGTCAAACAGTACAAATAAATAAAAAAGAAACCCTCAATGAGGTCTGTGCATAGATATAGAGAAAAAAAATCCACAGTTTTGGTTCCTGCATGGATTGAACGCAAGGACTCTTGGTGCCTGGAGCAAAATTTTACCTCTGACTACAGATGTAGCTACTACATTTCTACACGTAAACGTACCGTTTCTTTGACTACATATGAGGAGATTGGCCTTGGTGATGTCATACTGTCAGTGTCACAGGATATGCAATTCAAACAAATCACGACACTCCCCCTTCTGGAGTCACACAGACCTGAAGATCTGATGCAGGATATGAAATGATATCGTGGCAAAACCCCTTTATCTAGTATACAGTTTCCCCCTCTTAGATCGATTAAGTTAGTATTATAATAAAGAGATGTGAAACTGTAAGAGAATCTCACGATAATGTATTTATTTAAGCGATTAATTAACATTAATCCATTCCCAGTGGCATTAGTTTACATACACCAAGTTGACTTTGCCTTTAAATAGTTTTGAGACTCCCAGAAACTACATCATAGCTTCAGACTTCATCGGAGTTCATTGGATGTGTAGCTGTGGCAGTATTGAAGGCCTACTTTCAAAGCCTACTAGCCATTTTGCTTGTCATCATGGGAAAATGAACAAAAATAATCAGCCAAGTCATCAGTAAAAATATAGTGAACACCAATATCTGGTGCATCAGTGGGATCATTATCCTGACATTAATGAAGACATTTCTAAATTCCTGAAAGTACCACATTCATCTATTTATACTATAGTGTGCAACACCACGGGAGCACAGGAGCAGCATAGGAGTTGGGCCATGTTTTCCATTGAGATTCTTAGTTCACATGTTTTGATCAAAAAATTCTTAAGCCACCCCCGCTAACCAAGATCTCAAGGCTGGGTGTCCTACTCATTTTTAACCTCTCACTTTGAATCAACAGACGCTTCTCATTTAGGTCAACATACCTCCAAATCCAGAGAGAAAAATAAAAAATGCACTAACCTACAAACATAGCAGCACTGAAATAACAAGCTGTGGAGGTGGGCGGGAGTGCAATGAGACCAAAAATGGAGGCATACGATTCCTTCCCAATATAAAATAAAAGCAATAAATGCAAATTCAACGTATAGTTCAGCGACAAAAAAAACATTTCTGAAAAACACAATTAACATGGTGTCACGGCATGGTTGCGGCATGTATATGTGTATATATTATATATATAAAATATAATATATATATAGTAATTATATACACACCATTTCAATCCATGGCACACCAGTTCCGCTAAAAGGGGCTAACAAACAATACATGGGAAAAAAACCTCTAATAGAAGTCCATATATGCTATCTAACCAATACAGGTAAAAAAAAAAACTTTGAGATTCTTAGTGCACATTGTTTGATCAAAAAATGCTTAAGACCATCCCGCTACCAACTGGATATCAGGCGGGTTTTCTACTCTATATTTACCTTCTCAACATGATCAACATATTTGGGTCAACAACCTCCATAATCCAGATAGAAAAATAAAAATGTCGACCAAGCGCTTACACGCATCTGCACTGATATAAAAACAAGCTGTGGAGTGTCTGTGGTGCAAGAGACCAAAATGGATCTTTTCCATTGGGCACACTAGGCAGTTTACCACATGCATAGGTGGTGAATGTATGTCCCGGAAATCCAGATCATATGCCCTGGATTGGTGCTGCTTATTTAACTGATTGTGTGTTCCTCAATTGTGCAAACAGTTATAAACCAAGGTGGAGAAGGAAGCTATTGGCTCCCTGCCTGCCAGTTAGTCTTATAGGCTGCTCACAAGATGTCAGTGCCAACGTAGGCGGCGGGGTGATATTGGTGTTATTGGGGGTGGTTAGAGGCTAGTGTTAGTGGTATCGCTAGAGCCGTGGCCTGGTGTGATGTTATGTATTTAGGCAGGGCCCACTGCATAATTATGCCAAAAGACCTATAATGCTGTTAAGATGGCCCAGCATAGGAGCCATCATACTATTAAGGAAAGAGATGAGATTTGTCTCCTAAAAATACAAAAAATACAGATCAATACAAGAATAATAGCAAACGACTTTGTAAAGATGATGGCAGAACTGGGTAAAAAAATATCGTACATAAACATCTAAACAATGTATTATATTACAAGTGACCTGGAAAGGTAGTTGAATCAACAAAAAAAACACTGCAACCAACACCAACCAAAAAAACACTAGCTAACAGTTTAGCAATTGTATCATTGGACAGCAATGTTAGTCTTAGGCTATGTTGACATGGGGGAAAGTTGGGGCGCATTTCGCAGCGTATTTCGCGGCGTACTGCGCTCAAATGCGAGCGAAATGCACCCCAGTCATTACGGTAATCCACAGTTTCTTCATAGTGAGAACTAAGGATTATGCCTCCTCTCCCCGGGCAGTAAATACAAACCCGTCATGGGGAGATAATTGACATGTCATTTTATTAGTGTTGTGGTGTTATTTTGAGTATTTTATTGTGTAGTATTTCTGCAGCGCTAATGACAATCTATGGGCTGGCGGCTGGGCCATCGCGGAGTACGCCGCCGATCGGCCTGAGCTTCTCCGAATACCCCATAATTTGTCGGTGTCATACTGCACCCCTGCAAATGTAGCCGGTGTGAACTTAAGCCTATAGAAAAATTTCCAATTCTGATGAAACAAAAATAGAATGATTTCGCCATTATGGCGATCATCATATACACTACTCACAAAAACTTAGGGATATTTGTCTTTTGGTTGAAACATCAGGATGAACATAAAGGCCGATATATATGAACAGGGTTGCGCAAGATATCTGGCGTCTTTTCAGCCCAATCAGACCGACCCCGTCATACATTTTCAAATCTCCCAAAACGCCACCCGGGGTTCGCATTACATTGTGCCGTCAGCGTTTTTGTAATGCGCCCACTGGGGGGGCAGGGGAGGCGGGGGCCACTAGAACCGTAAAAGCGGGGGAGCATTACAGTCGGAAGGGGTAAACCCCTTTAAAAGGGTATACCTGATCTAAAAAATCATCCGAGCGCGTTAATCCTGATTTATGACCCCTGAAAGAGGGGGTTTCCTACATCAGGTCCCTTTCCTGCCCTTATCGCAAAAATTTTGGGCGTTTAATCCCAAATTTTCATGCATGTCGTTTTTATGTTCACCTAAAATTTTAAACAAAAAGCCAAATATCTCTAACTTTTTGTGTGTAGTATATTGTGTGTGCATGTGTGTGTGTATGCTTTGCTGCATTAGGGGGTTCATGCTCTTCACAAAAAAAATAGCATTTTGAGGATGACATAATATGTTTAAGATTTGAAGAAACACCAAAGACAATAGCCCGGGGATGAAGAGTGGCTTTTTTTTGATTAAGGTTCTGACAAGATAAATAATATGCAGAGTTGAAAGTTCCTTCTGTTCTCTTTTTTTATTGGTAACAAAAGACATCAACATGAAACTCGCCATGACCTTTTGGGCGATGACTTCCATATTTTAAAAATTTAATTATTGATAATTCAGATTAAAACCCAAACAAGAAGATAAGACATCAGCTAGAAAGTTAGGGTGACATGTATGAACAGGGCTACACCCAGATATTTGGCGCTTTTCCCAAGCCCGATATGGGGGCTCAGCCCCTTTTTCATACATTTTTAAACTCCTCACGCCATTATCAGGAGCATTACATGCCCCTTGGGTGCTTTGAAAATGCCCCCGATCTTGGGTGGGGGGGGGCGGGGGAGGGGGGCACACTAAAAACCGTAGCCAGCTACATATTTATAGCTTCGCTTCACATTTCGGGGCGCATTACTGCTGGAACAGTAACCACTTTCAAATGGTTTTCCCTGAGCCAAATTGCGCCCGAGTACTAGAATGCCCCCTGATTTTATACCTGCTGCAGATGGGTTTATAAATAGGGCACATTCTATGCCATTATTATGCGCATGAAATTTGGAATTAACACGCCAAATTTCATGCATGTCGCCCTTAATGTTTGGGTGCAAACGGGTCATCCAGATTGGCAATGACTCCAAGCGTAGTTCTAAAGCTGAGGCAAAATGACAACAGGACAACAAGGAAGGGGAGTGGAGGGGCCCTTTCAAATTCTCTGACCCCACCCAAAAATAGAAAATTTTGGGGAGAACTGAAAGGGGGCCTTCCCCCAACGGCTTAATTGGGCGGATTGGCCCCGTACTGCGCCCCACGATTTGCCCTGCATACGGCGCCAATCCTTTTGCATAATTTTAGGGAAATTTCCCGGGTTCTCATAGAGAACAGTGGATTCCGTCCTCCTCCCCCGCCGGCGAAGCCGGCGGGAAGAAAGTGACCCACATTACCAGGCAATACGCGCCGTGGAAAGAAAATCTAGGGCCCGGCGGGCCCCCCGCACCCGCCCCTTTTTCAAGCCGGAATTGGAGCTCATTCACTAGCTCGTGGGGAAAAAAGGATGGAATTCTAGCAACTTATTGTCAGAAGCTTGCAGAAGGCTACCCAAAATCTTTTACATAAATTAGACAATTTTAAGTTAATCCTACCAAGTAATAACCATGTGTATTTCAATTTCTGAGCTGTTCCAATGATATGAAAGACATGAAAGCTGAAATCATTATCTCTAGTATTTTCTAACATTTCACATTCTAAAAACCTAGTGATTCTAATTGAATAGAATGCAGAGTTAAAAAAAACGAAAAACATTCACCACATATTTTGCATCTTTAAATGAATAAAAAAATTAAACTTTTTATGGGCCCTTTAAAAGGGGGATGTCTCCCAAATCATTTTCACTGAGTCACAGCCACCCTCAACCACATTTTCTTGACAGGCTTGGGTTGGGTCAAAACACATACTGGCATATCAGCTCTGTATTTCAGCTGAGCCTTTTTACTTTAAAATGCTGAGATATGAGAATCTGTTGGACACAAGACACGGAGCTCTAAGGGGGTGAAACATTTTCCTTATTTTTAAAACAAATAAAGCCCTTTCCCCAAGATTGCCACAGATGATGACATCACCATGCATGGACAACAGCTTCCATCAGGTGAGAGAAAGATTATGGGTAACTAAGAAATAGTTGTGTGCACTCAGAAGAGATCAAATCTCTCTCATTTCAACTGTCTCTCCATAGGGGAAGATGTTCCCCTTCATACCCCACTCATTCCTCCCACCATTTAAGCCAATATCCCCTGCCTACACTGAAGGGCAAAACCCCCCAAAACCGATGAGAGACAATATTGGCTTACAATTATTCCTTTTTGGTTCTCAAAGATTCAGTAATCAGAAATAAATTGAGGATTTTTACAACCTATAGAGGCGCAGGAGCTTTCCAGCTCCTTCCCCAAAGGGCCTTGTATCCTCAAAAAACAACATAAAAAAGCAATGTATTTGATAATAGTCCTCATTTTGCTTTCAGCATATAGGGAAAGGTAATCATTGCAGTGAGAAAACCCTTTTAAGACCAAAATGGCTTGGTCCCAAAGGAACCAAGTGGCAGCATACGGCATAATAAACAGATCTAGCAGGTGCAACAAGCTTTGCTCTAATATCTGTATACCAGTCTACACATATCTTTATACCTTAGCGCCAAAAAAATAAGAATTTGTGTGCAGGATGTAAAGCCTCACCTGCTATATTTATATAGTAAAAGTCTGAAGACACAACATTATTTTGTTTGGAACTATTTTCACTGTAAAATAAGACACACAATCAACAAACTACAATTGTGAGAACATAAAAAAGCCCTTCTCTTGTCTTGTAAAGATACAATCCTTTAAACAGCTGGAATAGGTGCTTCAGTTTCTCCGACAAGTCACAATTATCTTGTAATTAAAGATTCAATTCCTCTCCCTTATTAAACTCAATGAAATGGTCTTATACATTCACTATAAACAGCATTTTACTGTCAAAACTATCAAATGTTTCCTTAGGAACAGTTTGCTGGAAAATGTAAGCTTCCCTAGTGAGACTGTAAAACCAACTGCTCATATCAGAAGGAAAGTACCTAAAGGAAAAATGTATATGATTGGTTTTGGTAAAATAGTGGTTTAACCACAGTGTCAGCAGGGTGGAGTCCAAGGTAAAAATAACGAGGGTAGTACATTAAATACAATTCCCCAAGGGCTTTTTTTAAAATAAGACTTTTTAACCTGTTTAAACAGTTTTATCTTGGTGTGTTCTGATCAAGTTTGTCATAAATAGAAAATGTATACAGTTACCCAGTAATACTACTAAAAAAGAGCTAAATAATACATGTACACCTTGACCACATATTACCACCACATAGTACTTAAAGGGGTAGTCCCATCCTAATCTAGAGCTTTAAACATGTAGACCAATGTAAATAAACTTTCTTAACAAATTCATTCCTTTTCTGATTTTGTTTTATTTCAAAGATAGAGCAGCTTTTATCCCCTGCTTGCTAAAACGTTAAAGGGGTTTTGCCACAAAGTGAGTTCTTTACCTTTTACTGCTCAGGGGAAAGATAAACAAAAACATCGATCAAGGGAAGGGGAGGGGGGGTAGCAGAGAGCAAGGAAGCAGGGAGCGTCTGCAAAGTTTACTCAAATAATTACATTACAACCAGGGGGATTCTCTATACAGCAGACAGCCTCATACACTGCACTTTTCACCCCAGCCCCTTGCAAGCTCCTTCATGTTCCCTGTCATCAGATAAGAAGTGCAAACATGCAAGCGCGGCCAGATCAGCTCCTATCAGTGTCCTGGTCGTGTCAGGAAACTAAGGGGGACTGAGCAATGCTGTAGCTCTCAGAGGCTTCACTTTTTGTAATCACATGTATTTAGAAAAGTGATTAAATACCCATTTTGGAGGATCCCATGTCAATATTACATCGTGGCAAAACCCCTTTAACAAAAACCCCTCTGCTTTAAAAGTGGCTAGACTGGTGAATCCCTGCTGTGACTTATCAGCAGGATGAGGCTCGCTTCTGTCTCTGCTTTTATCTTTTTTTGCAGAGGTATTTTTGTTAAAATAAATATTCCCGGAAAATAATTTTTGGGAGTATTTTTTTACTTTGATAGTTCTATGCAATTACAAATTGCACATAAAATCTTTACCTTCTCTAGCTGTGATAATAAAGAGATAAAACTCCTGAATGGCACAGCAGACTAATCTCAGTTTACTCTTAGTACTGAGAGAAGTGCTTATGTGCACATAATCTCATTACAAATAGTAGGTAATGACATATTGATTGCTCTGTTGTTCACTGGACAGAGTTTTATTCACACTTATCAGGTCCTGCAGATAACACTTCTCTTAGGCCTTTACCATGCCTGAAATATCAAGCAATCCTCACCTCCAGCTTAATAACTTTCAGAAGTAACATGAAAGCCCATCTCTTTAGGATAGTCTAACAGTTACAATAAACCTGCTGCCACTGCACAATAATAGAAACATTTGTGTCCCTAACCTTCTATCTCCCCCCAGTGGTGTAGCTACAGGGGTCATAGCGGTCTCACTTGCGGGCCTCTGAGCTAGGAGGACCCACAAGCCATCCTCACCACACAGCTGCATCGCTGGGTCACATAGACCCAGCAATACAGCCAGGCCACTGCGCTGGCTCAGACTAGCCCACTAGAGGACGGGTGTATCCCTCTGTGGGCCCCGAGCTCCAGTGGGTCTTTTCAATTGTATGCGCATCCTCAGGATGATGTCATGCTGCCTGGGCTGAACACCAACTTTAGAAGAGTGCTGTTCAGTAGGGGAACGGGGAGAGGTTAATATTTTTTTTTTTATTCTGTAATGGTCTATACTGTATACCTACCTACTAGGGGGTACATATATGCCTTCATACTAGGTAGAGACTATATGTCTACCTACTAGGGGTAACTATATACCTACCTACTAGGGGGGAACTATATACCTACTTACTGGGAGGACATATATACATACCTACTAGGGGAGGGGGCTATATTCCTACTTACTAAGAGGCAGTGTAAACTTATCCCCGATTGTAACATTGAGTGCAACCCTGTGGTTAGTGACTCCTGTATGCCACTTTTTTCTTGCCTTTAGCTATGCCCCTTCTCTCCCCCTTCCTCCCTTGTAGGTTGTAAGCAATCACGGGTAGGGTGCTCTCTCCTTCTGTATAAGTTTGTTACTTAGTGCTAATATTGTATTTGTCATGGACTTATGTTACATATTTGAACCCCTTTGATCGTACAACGCCCTGGAATTAATAGTGCTTAAGAATAAATAAAAAAAATGCTGTGCTATCAGAGCTCACATAGGGGAAGTCAGAGAGACACAACAGGAAGTAGTATACATAGGAGGCTTTAAGAAAATGATATTTATAAAAAAAAACTACTTTAAAAAATATACATATAATCACATATTGCTTGTCAAAATGTGATGGTAGTGTCCCTTTAACCCTTTAGAGATATAGACTAAGAAGATCCCAGTGCTGTCCGGTAGCTGCCGTGTGACCCTCAATTTGTATGGAAATACATAGATAACAGTGTGAATGTAAGAGAAGCATCATGTTCCTTTTGATATGACAGCTCTCCTAGCTCAATGTTAAACCAGACATCCTGACTGGACTGTAATTTATTTTCAATACTCCTCCAGCACCAATTTCAGTCTAACAGACATGGCTGGGAATAAGAGCTAGCAGAGTTGAATTCTGTAGAACCGCCCTTGGCCTAAACAGCAAATAGGAGGCTAAGACAGGGAGTGAAGAGCAGGTTCTGTTAAAACAGCCAAATGGGAAAACCCATTTAACATCACTATATAGTTATTGAATAAAAACAAGTGTACAAACTGTACCAGTGTACCAATATCACCAATACCACTATATAGAGACCATATAGTGGTGACATAGCAGTGCTACAGAGGTCTTTCTACAAACTGTAGAAGTAAATAAAGTATAGCTAAATCCAAAGACAGTTTGTGCCTTTGTCCAGCCACAATTTGCCCCTTCAAAGTTTGCTGCCCATACATCATTGGCCCTTGCCTTCCCATCAAGTCGCCCATTATAGCCACAAAAACTCCCTATCCTACTGCTAACCTCAATTATAAAAGATAAAAATATATATAGAAGCAGTACTGATATTCCAGAAAGAACTTGAGGATCTTGAAATGGCAATGCAACAGATCACCCATTAGTAAGTCAGTCCTCACTCACATACAAAAAATCCATAAAGGGGCATCAGCGGACCCCATAAATCTTACTTTTTTGTATCGTATACTCACTTAAATAAAAAAGTGCAACATTTTGACTTGAAAATATCAATTTTAAGGGCTGATACATTGCACTTTTTGTAACATGTACTCACTTGAATAAACAACATTGGGATTTTTGGGATTTATAATTCTTAATACTGGGGTAATGCTTCACTATGTGTTCCCATTATGGCACTACTGTTTTGTATAGTGCCTGCCAATACTTTGCTACAGAAATAAAAGAACCATAACTATAGTTATCTCAAACATAATAACAAATACCCCAAAAAACAACAGTGCCAGATAGTGATCCTCCAAATAGTGGTGCAAAACAGATGCCTCCAACAATTATAGTACCTCAGAAAGTAGTAAGTGCCTTAGACAATTAATGGGGCATAGTAGTCTTATTAGTTCCAGATAGCAATGGTGCCCCACATAATGCGGCAGGTAGAAGTAGTGCCCCAAAAAAGGAATGAAGCACAACATAGTGCCCCAAACATTAATGCTCCAGATGGTAATGAGTCCCCACTTAGACAACAATCTTTGACTCCTGGACAAAGCGTTAGCAAAACGCGCGTTGGGGCATATGTGTCCACTCCTCCAGCCTTTTTTGATATGATGTTTGTCATGTTCCACTGACTGCTTGCAGGTTTTGTATTTATTATATGATAAATATTGTATATGTCTCTATTACTAACATGATGTTACTTGTCTGAGCTCCGCTCCTTGGTTGAAAATGTTTACTATAAAATGCTTATTATGAGTGGTGGCTTTGTGGGCACTTTCTATACAGAGTCACTGCCATTTTTTATATTCTTTTTTTATTTTGAATATTCTTAATACAATTTTCTATTGTGTTGATTTACATTGTCTGGTGGCCTTTGTATTGTAAGTGTTTATTATTTTTTGGTTCATCAGCATTTCACTACTGTTGTAACTGGCCTAATGTTTGGAAGTTCGATCTGTATAACTTGAGGTGAGTATGAGGGACATTAAGGGCCAATGCCTCTGTTTTAAATGTATTAACTTTGTACCCGGAAAATATACTAAATTGGTCAAGTGTTGAATGTAAATTTGGAAGGGTGTTGTGTAAATTTGTCAAAGTTCATAAAATGTCGTCGGCATACAAAGATTTTGTATATATTTATATATTGTGTACCACAACTACTGCTATATTTGAGTTTAATTGGCCTCAATGCATAATACAAACAATAATGGGGACAGGAGACAACCCTGTCTTGTCCCATTATTAATTATTATTGGGGATGAATTGGCATGAGTAGAAATGAGTAGAGGACTCTAAGGGCATGAACAAAAGACCTAGAAAAACCAAACACCTTCAGAGTTTCAAACATAAATTTCCACTTTAATCTATCAAAAGCCTATTCGTCATCCAAACTTAGTAATAAGGCTGGCTTTTTTCTTTTATTAACA
This sequence comes from Phyllomedusa bahiana, assembly GCA_025379985.1. Taxonomy (NCBI): domain Eukaryota; kingdom Metazoa; phylum Chordata; class Amphibia; order Anura; family Hylidae; genus Phyllomedusa; species Phyllomedusa bahiana. Next base: position 125,353 of record JAODAL010002776.1, on the reverse strand, counting down.
ATTTCTATCAGCTCTGTCTCTCTCCTAATGTTATCTGCCCCTTGTCTGCATGAAACAAATCCAACCTGATCGTTAACCCCTTAACGACCCTGGACGTATGAGTACGTCCCAGGGCCGCTAAGGGGCTTTGCAGGGGGATCGTCGCGAACCCCCGCACAAGCCCGGGGGGGTGTTAGCAGCTAAACGCCGCTAACACCCGGGGAGTAACAGCGCCGGGGGTGGCCCCCGCCCGCTGGCGCTGTTTAACCCATCAGACACCGCGGCAAATATGGCCGCGGCGTCTGAATGAACGCCGATCGGTGCCGCACACCGATCGGTACGGTCATCAGCACCGGCGCAGCTAGGCTCCGCCGATCCGATGACCGGGCATGGTGGTGGGGAGCCTTGTGAAGGCTCCCGTCACTTACACTGGCCGGTTTGCCCCACTTCCGTCCGCAGACAGGAAGTGGGGAAACCGCCATCTTTGTACACCCTAATGCATTGCTATGCAATGCATTAGGTTGTTTAACAATCGCGCCCCCTGGTGGTCAAGCACCATAGGGGGACTAAATGTTACAGTAAAAAAAATAAAGAGTTTTAAAGTACAAAAAAAAACAGTATTTAAAAGTTCAAATCAACCCCCCTTCTCCCATTTTACAAATAAAATCATTAAAATAATAAAAAAAGTTACACATATTTGGTATCGCCGCGTCCGAAAATGTCAGATCTATAACACAAAAAACATCATTTATCCGTACGCTGAACACCGTAGAAGAAAAAAAATTCCAAACGGCAAAATTGCGTTTTTTTGGTCATTTTACGTCACTCAAAAAATGCAATAAAAATGATCAAAAAAGTCGCAAGCATTCCAATGCTAGCGATTAAAAATTACACTTCACCCCGCAAAAAAAGCCCCCTCACTGAGTCCGTAGGTTTTTAGTACAAAAAAGTTATTGGTCGCACAAAATGGTGCCGTGGCGCAAATTTCAAAAATAGAAGATGTTTGGAATTTTTTTACGGTACCAAAACATAACGGAAACCCTACATGTTTGGTATTGCCGGATGCGTAACAACCTGTAGAATACAGCTAACACATTATATTTACCGAAGATTGAACGCCGTAAAAGCAAAACCCCCGCAAACATGGCGAAAATACATTTTTTTTCACAATTTGTCCCACTTAGAATTTTTTGCGGTTTCCCAGTATATTCTATAGTATAGTGAATAACACCATTAGAAAGTACATCTTGTCCCGCAAAATAAAAGCCCTCATGTGTCTATGTAGGTGGAAAAATAAAAAAGTTATGGCTCTGGGAAGGCGACGAGGGAAAAACGAACGTGTCACCAAAAAACCCCCCCCGGGTCCTTAAAGGGTTTAAAAACAAGACTAGGTAAGCAGAAAGCTACATGGTTTGCCAAAATCTTTGGAAACACCTTCCTATCCGCATTTATGAGAACGTTAGGCCTGTAGTTAGAGCACCCTAAATGGTCCTTTACGGTGATATTAGAATGTAATATGGAAGAAGGGAAAGGACATCCATCAAGTGGGAAGTTAAATTACAACATCATATGATTCTCCAATTGAGCGGCATGATTCTCCAATTGAGGGGCAAACACCTGATAATATAGATATGTGAAACCATTCGGTCCCGGGGCCTTACTTTTTGGTGACTGTTTAAAGGCATGTTCACACGGCTTAAAATGGGCCGTATTTCGGTCCGTAATTACGCGCCGAAGTGCGCCAATTAGGGGCCGAAAACGGCCCATTCATTACGGTAATTCACAGTTCTCATAGAGAACTATGGTTTACGTCTCCTCTCCCCGCCCGGCGAAGCCGCCGGGCGGGGAGATAATTCACATGTCACTTTCTAGCGGCGTATACGCGCCGCTAGCAGTGATTGTCTATAGCCAGCGAAGTGCCGGCCCCCTGCTTACTCCCCCGCTCCCGCCCCCATCCACACGGCGTAATTGCGGGCCGTAATTACGTCCCGCAATTAAGCCGTGTGAACATAGCCTTAGAGTCTCTCTGATCTCTTCAGGTGTTATCAGAAAATTAAGAGAATCTAAATCCTCCAGAGATAAAGAAGGCATCTTGCAGGAGGACAGGAAGTCCCTAAGCACCACACTCCTTTCTGGCCGTAAGTCCATAAGGGTGTTTGGTAATGAATAAAGTTTAGAATAAAAGCAGTGGAACATCTGAGAGATGCTAGCATTGTATGAGCTTTGTTAGCTCTATTATGGTATCTCTGCCTTGAGTACACCAATCATTTTTCAGTTCTCCCTATTTCCAATTGTTTCATTTTGGAGCAAACCTCTAGTGTTCCTTGCAGAATACTCCCAGTAGGATTAGATGCTAAAGAGGTTTCTAACATTCTTAATCGTTAACATAGAACATGCATCTGAATGGCTGCATACCTTTTAATATGAGACCCTTAAGCAATGCAGTGCCCCCAGAACACTGCTTTGTGTGCCTTCCAAAGGACAGCCGAAGAGGTCACAAATCCTTGGTTCAATTTGAAAAATTTAATAATACTCCGACGCAGTTCCTCCCCATGTTGAGGTCTGTTCAACAAAGTCTCATTCAAACGCCAGAAACAATTCCTCATATGAACCCCCTCCACGTTCAAACTCGTAGAAACCGGGGCATGATTGGACCATGTTATGGGATCAATCTCAGCTCTTGCTAACTGTTACAATAAGGGTATATTACCCAAAAAATAATCCAGGCATGAGTGGGAGCCATGGGGGAAGGAATAAAAAGTGTAAGTATGCCCAGTAGGATGGACTATACGCCACAAACCATATAATGAAAATTGTTGAATACATTTCCGAAACTCTAGACAGAGATTTTAAGGAAGGGTTCAACGTTTTTCCATGAAGCAGTAGTTTATCCATTTTTTTTTAAAAAAAAAACATTGAAATTGCCTCCTAGCAACAGAGGGCACTTAGGAGATTTCGATAATTTCACTAGTATCCTATGAAGAAACCTAATTTGTAGTGTATTAGGACATAAACATTACAAAGTGTAAGCTGAGAGCATTTATAAAAACCTTACACTATAACATAACGCCATCCAGTGTAAACTATCGACTCTTTGAAATGGGCATTGATGTTAAATCATTGTGGTCACTCCAGTTTTTTTTCTCTGATGTGTAGCTTGGTACACCACTGGCTATAAATGTTTTGCAAAATTAAAGTTTCCCTTACAAATAAAATGGGTCTCCTATAGGAAAATTATCTCATTCTGATATTTTTTGGAGATCTGTTATAAATAATCTTCTTTTTAAATTTGAATTTAAACCTCAACATTTAATAACATTAAAGATCATAGTTTAAAATGAGGGGACCCAAAATGTAAGCATGTCCGTCCTTGGTTACCATTAGCAAAGAGCTATGGTTTCTGAGAACGGGCCGTTTTATGTGTGCTTAGCAACGGCTGATGAATGTCCCGCCCAGGTTACAGACGGGAGCATGCAAAGTAGGGGAATGCAGTGGGGATGGAGGGGGGTTGTAAGAGAGAGAGAGAGACTGTACTGTGCAGTCCCACATAAATCACGTTTGTGACTCAGATGCACAGTCCCACGTAAATCACTTTTGTGACACAAATGTGCAGTCCCATGTAAATCACAGAGCGCACAGTTGTACTGTGCAGTGCCACATAAATCACTTTGGTGACTCAGATGCACAGTCCCACATAAATCACTTTGGTGACACAAATGTACAGTCCCATGTAAATCACAGACAGCTTTTGACTTATCCCTGTGGAAAATTGTTTTTTGTGTATCGAACGTCGACCTCTATAAAGTACGATAGACAAAATAACACACACGTGCATTTTTTAAGCGGACACAGCATTAGGTGGTGTCCGCCATTTTGTTTAAGTCGGATATATAAATCTCTTACATCAGCCATGGAGACCAGAAACCGCCCTACCTGGTATACAGACGTCCATAAACAGTGTTGTTTGCTCCCTGAGAGTTTCTCGATCCTACGCCATTCTGGTTTCTCATGGCAGAAGTAAGAATAGGATTCGATGATGTCATACTCGGCAGGTGATGTTTGCAAGTGCTTAAAACCTTTGTAAATAACTATTTTTCTCTTACAAACTGTACATACTATCTCCCTATTTTCTGTAATCATTTTATGTTATCATTTTATCATACTTGATTTATTATTATTGTAAAAATAAAGCTGTGTTATATCATTATTGACTGGTCTTCTTTAAAGCTGTATCCCGGACCTGTATTGATAAAACTTGACAAAACAGTAAATCACAGATAGAGAGCACAGCTGTACTGTGCAGTCTCACATAAATCACTTTTGTGACTCAGATGCACAGTCCCAGGTAAATCACTTTTGTGACAAAAATGTGCAGTCCCATGTAAATCACACAGAGCTCCGCTGTAATGTATAGTCCCACGTAAAACACTTTTGTGACACAAATGCACAGTTCCATGTAAATCACAGACCAAGAACACAGTTGTACCATCCAGTCCCACGTAAATCACATTTGTGACTCATATGTGTAGTCCCACATAAATTACATACAGCGAGAAAAACAACTATACTGAGTAGACCCATGTAAATCGCTTTTGTGACTCAGGCGCAGTCCCACATAAATCACAGAGAGAACACAGCTGTACTGTGCACTCCCACACAAAACAATTTTGTGACCCATGTAAACTACTTGTGAGATATATTTGCAGTCCCATGTAAACACAAACTGATAGAGCTTATAGTTTTTTTTTGTAGATCTGTAGAGGTCAGAGGTGTAATAATCTGCAGGATATATCCCTATGTGAGAGAGACAGAGAAAAAAATTATCCATCTTTCCCAGAGTCCTGAATGTCAAATGCCCATTCTTGTTACAAAGTATGTAGAGAGAATGAGAAATTTAGATATCCACTATCGAGTTACACTTTTCACTTCCAGTGATTCCTTAGTCTATGTCTATGCAGCAAATGCATTTTGGACAGCATTTTGTAATTTGCTGTGTGCACATAGCCTTAGTCTCGGACAGCTGAGAAACTCTCCCTTCCCCCAACTCCCACAGAATGAATCACAAGCACACAGTGTGGGGCGTGTCTGCAGAGAGTGAAGATACTCACTGCTGGGAGGAGAAACATGCCCCTCCATTTAACAAGCTCTGCTTGGCAACCAGCACAAAAGGCTGCCAAGTGCTGTAGCGAGACAACCCCTTTAACTCAACCATTGTGATTTTTAAATGGGGGGGCTGATAACATGTTGTCCACTTACCCCAGACCAACCAGCAGGAGATCATGATAACACTGTGTAGCGTTCGTAAATAACAGACTGAAAGAATTAAATAAATGCTAGAGGAAAACACAGGGAGGAAACACAGAGACAAAGACAAAAGACAAGTTAAAGACATCTCTACCTATTAAGGTTACACTAAGGTATAAAACACCTAACAGAGGGAAAAAGAGCAATATTAATTGTAAAAATTTCAATTACCTAGAGACACTTTCCAAGAGAGAGGTAAGGAAAATGGACCAAAAAATCTCTCAAAAACTAGGGATAATGAGCAAGGAAGACACCTCAAACATGTATCACAAAAAAAAACCTACACAACCCACGAAGTCTATGACCTCAGCTACCCATATAAACTCATCATGCCAAACAAAGAATAATCAAGTTTTAAAAACATCTCGTCATATACTTATAAAGGGAAAACACTAAACAAATATCAACAGATATTAGGCATGAATACCCATCAGGTAAAGCTCATTAAGTAGCAACCTATGGAAAAAATGAGAAAAATAAACTTAAATCAGGACTAAAGGAGTTCAAGTAGTTGAATCAGAAGTGAGTAGAAGATCTCTTAAGAGACTCTTTCGTCTGGTGTTTTCTTTTTTTATTTAGTACTTTCTTCCAGATCTGTGGCGGAGAGTTTGAGGGAGTGTAACAAATGAAGGTAGTGGATCCACTGGGCCACCATAAGATTGAAAAGAACATCGGAAGGTCCTCGTATTAACGCCAGGTAGCTGTTTGCAAATTTTTGGAGGCAAAGAGAGCGACAGGATATCCTTACCTATAGGATATATCCTGTTTTTTCAAGGGAGGAAGCAAAGGATGTAGACAACGGCATCTCTGGAGAGTAATCCAAGAGAGGTGTGGGTACAATTGGATGATGGAGCCTTTATATTCGATCCCTTTTTGCTATCAATGGAAAATTGTGCACACAGAAGATAATATCTTGGGATTGTTGTGTAACTGATTTAAGCTGTAAGGCTCTATGAAGCCTATCAAATTTGATGGGATTAGATAATGGTTCTCCCAAAAGTCTATTAAATATGGCCTCCAGTATAACTTGTAAACTCTTGGAGCTTTCCGATTCCTGCAGACCCCTGATCCTGAGGGTGCATCCACAAGGCAGTGACAAAATGCCAGTCGGATTCTGCCTTAAGAATCCAGCCGGTATTTTGTTGTCTTTTTCATGGTTTTGGGGGATGGTTCTGTCTACGGTTTGTGGATTCGCTCATCCCCCTCAACCAGTGAAATGCACATCTTCTGCGCGAAAATTATAAAGGGAAATATTAGAGTTTGGCCTTCCTTGCTCTATATACTACCTACCTATGTACCGACCTACCGAAGCGATCTGTCTACCTACCTACTAGAGGGCACTATATGCCTTTCTAGATACTGAAAGTGGCTGTATACCTACCTACAGGGGCCCCTGTGTACCTACTTACATACTATACCTACCTCTCTACTGTGTGGGACAATATAAACTACCTACAGGGGTCCATACTGTTTATACCTGTCTAAGTACTGAGGGGGGTTATCTACCAAGGGTACCTATATACCAACCTACCTACTAATGGGACTTATATACCTATCTAATAAGGATACCTATATACATACCTACCTATTGGGTGGGCTATATACCTCCCTAACTAATGGGGGCCTAAATAGGAACAATGGGGGTAACTCTACATCCCCCACAGCAGGCACCTAGCTTTCCTATTATAAGAAAGCAGAGTGCTGTAAAAATGTAATATTGCCATGCTTTCCTGTATAGACCCCAATTAAGTAGGAAGGTATATATACCCCCCAGTAGGTAAGTTGGTATATAGGTGCTGGAAAAGTGAGGATTCTAAAATGTTTGTGTGGTAAATTCTGCAGAGACGAGTTGTGAGTCATCATGAAAAAAAGAAAAGAAAATTACTCTTATAAGAAAAGACGTTGCATGTGAGTCACTTTATGTAACTGCAGTGTAATCACTTATGTGTGCAGTGCCTATGTTCAACTGGTATCTACCACTACCTGGTCACTGTATGGTGGTGTTATATGTTTGCAGAGTGCCTGCATACAACTGATGGTGGTCATATGCGGTAGCATTTGGTCATGGTCTGGCAGTATTATTTGGTCCTTAAATAGTAATATTATTGGGTCTTGATATTGTAGGATTTTCTTTAGTGGCAATCATGTATATACTAGTAGTACATTTGCTCAATGTGTGGGTGTATTATTCGGTAACTGTATGACTATTATTTAGGTGTATTATACTACGTTGATGAAAGGTTTTGAAAAAGTTAATTTGTCAGGGTTGATTTTTATTGTACGGTGTACTGCTGGGGTGATGGACAGTATCTATCTGATATATGCATAAAAATTTGTGACAGAAACATAAATTTTTTTTCCTTGGAAAAATCTAGCCCTACTGAGCAAAACATAACACATATGGCCCAGGCTCTGAATGTTTTAGGATCCTAGCAACGCCCCTGGTGGCAGTTGTCAGCGGTAATTAGCCTCCTATGTAGTGGGATTACTGAGTAATTCCACTACATAGGAATTTACCAACGCCAGGACGTACCAGTATCCCCTGTGTTGGTAAGGGGTTAAATAAATGTCTGTGGAGGATATGTTTTCCACCGGACCCAAATGAAATAAACTCGCGTCCTTACTAAAGGGAACTTTGAAATACTTCTCCTCTGTCCACACAAAAGCTTTCAGCTAATGAGAGGTTTGGTCACTGCAGAATGTGTTTTCAATCCAAAACATCTAGACACTATAAGAAGAGACACATCCTTACCCTGTTCAGTGCTGAACTGAAGAGCAATTACAGCTGCAGTGTTCATCCAATTTCCCACTGAGATTCTCCGCATTATTCTCTCCTCTCTTGCATTTGTATTTTGTGGACAAACAGCCTTCTTTGGGAACTTGAATGAGTTTTTGACGTAAAGATGCAATATTCTAGAAATCACAGATTTGGAACAACCAATTTTTCTTGCTTTGGTGTTCATCTGAACAACCTGCTGCTGAGGGGTTTTGGTCACTTTAGAATGGCTCACCATTTTGTATCATGTAAAATCCATGAAAACTGGAAAGTTAGGCTGCCAATCAACTAGGTTTTGTCAGAAAATTAAGGAAATTAGCACCAGGAGCCAGATTAGAACTAATAACTAGGAGGTAACGGAAAGTGTTCTCTAATTTGGATCATTGCGTTTTCTGCAAAATAAAGTTTTTTTGCTAAAGTGTCTTATTATTTTGTAAAACACTATTCTAGTAGCATGGTATAGCCACAATAAAAATCAACTGTTGAGCTATGAAGATTAAAGGGGTTATCCAGAAAAGTAAAGATATTCCACTACTTTCATGTGTTTCTTTTTTTTTCTCCTCTTCTTTTGTCTCCTTATTCATCCATCATAAAATCCACTTTTTACAGTGAAACTTCCTGCTTGTGGGAGTGTCAGTAGTTCTCCAGTATCTCTTTTCTACAAGTCCCAGGCTTCAGTTCCACTCCCCTGTACGTACTCTAATTACTTGTAAACTACAGGTTGGAAAGAGTGAATGTAGCCAGATTATTTCTGCTCAAGTCACACCCACTACAGTGGAGTGTGCCTGAGCTGAGCATGATGTCAAAGCACACCCACCAAGTGATGACAAAACGTTCACTGAGGCCATGTGATCAATGAACGTCAGGTGATTTGCAGGTGATAGGACTCGACAAGGCTCGTTGCCTGGTGTTGCACAGCCGGCCAGGTAAATCATTACCAGGTTTGATATTATAGAGGTGTGAGCCGGATAACAAATAAAAAGAACCCCTTTAAATTATTTCTTTGTGTTCATAAATTGTTCTCTATTTTTGATGGCCAGTCTACATTTAACATATTCAAAATACTGTAAAAAAGGTAATTTGATTAATTTGTATGCAGCAGTATGTAAAATGCTAGCTGTAAGGCTATGTTCACATGGCTTATTCTGGGACGTATTTCAGCCCGCATTTCGCGCCGTATTTACGGTAATCCACAGTTCTCATAGAGAACTATGGATTACGTGTCCTCTCCCTGCTCTCACAATACGGCGAGTGGGGAGAGACGTGACATGTCAATTATTTACAGCGTATACGCGCCGAGAATAATGAATGTTTATGGGGCCGGCGGGCTGCAGGCCCTCCTGCCCCACCCCGCCTCCGTACACAAGGCGTGATTTCGGGGCGAAATACGTCCTGCAATTGCACCGTGTGAACATAGCCTTAAGGAAGCACTCAACAATGACTGCAAAACTCAAAATGAGAGTTGTAGTTTCCTTGGTTGCCACAAATAGTTTGGCGGTTGTGTTGAGTTTTGGGTTGTTAATTGTTACTTCATGCATACTGTACACCCAGCTCTGGTCTTTTGCTGACCCAGCAGACATTATATAGTTGACTGTCTTCAAGTCAAAAATCTTTTACACTTGAAAGGTTCCAAACTAATAATGTGGCGTTCACAAAGAGAACAGTACAACTTGTACTAGTTCCATTTCAATAAAAGCCACAAATAATTTTATCAGCTGGGAAGGGCGTGCTGCTGGTTGGCATTTTTCTGAGCTTCATTGTAAATTACCTGTAATTTTCAGGCCAATGTAATGCTTATCATTCATGAGGCACAACTGTTTTATGCAAAATAAAAAGTGAGGGTCTTTGACTGTACACTTCATAAAGCTTTGGAAAGCAAGAGGATGGAATGGCTTTGATGAGTGATTTAAATGGTAAGAGCGCTGGTTAACGAACAACAACCGAGCATAATAGTTGCTTAACTAATCATTTCCTGCACAGCTCATTCGCTTGCTCAGTTGGCTTGATTCAGAATAAACCCACAATGGGGGGGATCAGATTTAGAGACAATTACATGTGACCATGTGACTTGCCCAAACAATTTGCTCTGTGGGAAAATCCCTAACTCAAGAGTGCTGTTCTTCTTACTGAACCTGATTTATTCTATCCTTTTTACACAGCAGGGGAGGAAATTGATGTTATCACTATTATATCTGCAGTGGAAGTGCTCAACTGTGTGCCATTATTAAATATATATGCTTTTGGAAAACATTGAAAACATTCAATATCTTTGGAAAATAAGATAGCAAAATGCAATAGATTTACTGTAGGATGAATACGAAACAATTGTCTAACAAGTAATAACAGATGCATTTGTAGTCCAGTCACTAAGTGATAGTAATCATAATAATCATTCTCATTATCTAGTGGCTACTAAATACATTTCTATTTTCATTATACACAAATATGGCCTATACTATGGATGAAGGAATACAAGGCATTTTAGAAAAAGGATTGAAATTAAATTACTCAACATGTATTTAGCAGGAAAAGATGCAACACAAGGGGTATAACCCACTGCGGAAAGAAGATTATGATCTAGGGATGGCGGCAAGTTTTGAATTTCAAATCCACCAGGGAAGAATTCTTTGAAGGAATGGGGACAGCAGGATTTACTTAACATGATTAGAAAGAAGAAAAGGCACAATGTTGGCAGGAGAAAGAAGGACAATTGGGAACAGTGTAACAGTCTTGAACTAGAGAGTGATAATAGACTTGGACAAAGTATTTGAACGGGGGGGAAAAACCCTGAACAGGGTTTGACAAAGTATACCGGTCCCAGAAAAGGGTACATGCAAATGGATATGCTGGGGTGGGTTTACCGGCAATATGTCAGTGTAGGGGGGGGGGGGTTCCCGGGCCCGGGTTTAAAAGGTTTTGCCCCCAACTAGTTTGGTACCTTTCAAGCCTTTTCGGGCTCACACTTCTTGCAAGCGGGGGCAGAGTGCAGCAGTTACTGACATTTCAGCTCCAATTCCTAGCTGTGCCTGTTATGGAGAAATTACTGATGGAGCGATTGTATAAAAAAAAAACAATGACCATGTCCGAGCAGGATGTCTGGCTACAAATAGGAGCTAGCAAAGCTAGATTTATCATGTGAGGAAGCTTCTAGTGAGCGAGAAAAATTTACATGGTACAAAGACACATTGTTAGTTGATTCTGTTATCTTTAACGTAATTACACATAAATGTGCTCTACAGACCTGACAGGATGGTACAGAGCTGCTTACAGGACAATAACTCTAAGGGCTAAAGTTTTTATCAGTAGAAAAATAATATCAGAGACTGAGAAGTAAGCTCAGTCCTGATGATTAGATACAACAGTGAGTGATGTCTTTGCCATGGCGGTGAGGTTGGAGTGTGATTAACTGAGTGTGTGGATAGGTGTCTTTTATACAGGTAACAAGTTCAAACAGGTGCAATTAATATGGTAATGAGTGCAGAGTTGAAGGGCTTCTTTAAAAAAAAAACTAACAGGGTTTTGAGAGCCAGAATTTCCCTTTCTGTTTGAGGTGATCAAATGCTTCATGAAATTTTTTTTTAAAAATAACAATAGATTTTTGGATTTTTTTTTTTTAATCTGTCTCTCACAGTGAAGTGTCTTACAATCAAAAAATTTCAGACCTTTTCATTTTTTTTGGTGGGGGAAAAAGTGAACTTGCCCCCGGTATCAAATACTTATTTTACCCCCTATATATTATGTAACATTCCCTTCCCGAATCTCTAACAGCGTGGAAAATTTCCCCAAAATCCATCGATCTCAAAAAGCCCAAAAAAATTTTTGAAAAATTCGAGTCCCTTTAAAAAAAAAAAATAATTACTAGAATATCACCCTCTTCAGATTTTTTTTTTTCACAGATTACTACACATGATATTTTAGAGACTACCATAGACCTTACGGTACAGAACTTCTCCAGATCTTAAACAAAACCCTTTTACACCAAATCAGAAATTGCTAATTTTTTTTTAAAACCCTACACAACCATCGACCCCAAGATAAAAATGGGAATAAAGGAGCCCAAAAAAAAAATAGGATAGAGGGTGAGGGCGGGGCCAAATATAAAAAGGTCGGTCCCTCTCAAAGAGCTGAAAATAATTCCCCCAATAGGAGGTCTCCCAAAAATTAAAACAACAAAAAAACCCAATTTTTAGCAAACAGCTTATCCCCTACTTTTATTGCAATATCCCAAACAACAGTACACAGTATTTGTTGAGCATTAAAAAGTTTTCAGCATGCATGCATAAAAATAACAAAATACCTGAAATATAAACCCGCAAAACAGTATGAGGGGGCTCAGACGCCGGCCCTACCCCAAGATGCAACGTTTCGAGAGTCTCCGCCCTCTTTGTCAAGCATGACAAGCATGAGCTCTTAAAAAACTACAAAAAAAAACCATACCATAGTGATTCGTCCAGCTGACAAGGACGGGGAGAGGGGGGGTTATATGGATTATGACAATAATGAAAAGTTATGAAATTTAAGCGCAGACCTATAATGAATTATGTGACTTTGACCCCTTCCCCATCATTCAAAAAAAGCAAAAAGTAATTGATGAAGCAATTACTAACAATACCATAAATAAAAAAGAAAAATCCTTCATTTACATTCCACAACCAAATAATCCGTTTTTTTTAATTTCCTCCCTAAGATCCATAACTCACCAATCCACCCGGTAGACCTATCATTTCAGGTATTCATTCAGCTACAAGCCAACTTTCCATACAAGATCACTTCTCCAACCTTATGTATCTCAACTTGACAGTTTTCTCAAAGATTCAGGGCATTTGATTCAAATACTCAATAATACTCCATATCATTCTAATGATATATTTATAACAGCCGATGTATCATCACTCTACTCAAATATACAACATCATCGAGGTCTCCAATGTGTCCAAAAAACATTGGAAACAGATAATTCAATTCCAACTACTAAAAAAGATTTTCTGTTAAACGGATTAAAAATCATTCTGGAAAACAATTACTTTACTTATGATGAAAAAACCTTTTTACAGACAAGGGGGACGGCAATGGGCACCAGGGTTGCGCCGGCATACGCCAATATTTTCATGGGCCACTTTGAAAATGAATATATCTATAAATACGCATATTACTCAGAATATATCGTCATGTACAAAAGGTACATCGACGATTTATTCATTATTTGGTCGGGATCAGAAGAAAACATTATAGAATTTACTGAACATCTAAACCACAATACTTGGGGCCTACAGTTTACAGTCAATTTCAACACAAAAAACATAGAATTTTTGGACCTTTTAATTTCAGCTAAAAACAACACTTTCATTACCGAAACATTTTTCAAAAAGGTGGATAACAACACTTATATTAATTTCCGAAATGCTCACCACAGGCCATGGCTGTAAAATTTCCCCTACGGACAATTCAGGAGGATAAAAAAGAATTGTTCGGAGGAAGCCACCTGTAACAAGCAAATTGCCTTTCTAGAACAAAGATTCAAAGAAAAAAATTATACAATACAGATTTTGAAGGATGCTATTAACAAAACAAAAAATGTTACACAAAAAGAATGCTTAATACCGAAAACTAGGGAAATTGACAAAACAAAATCTGACAGAGTAAAATTTTCTTTCATAACTTGTTACAATTCATTCAAAACAAAATTAAAGAAGCCATCCAAAAAAACACGGTTATTTTTATCAAGTCCTTTTCCCTGGCCCAATCTACTACCCAACCCAATATTATTTACAGATGACCTCCCAACCTTAAAGGTCTTATAGCCCCCAGTAGAATCAAAAACAAAACTAATAATAATAACCAAGAAGTCCCTCAACCAGGGAGCTCTCCATGGGGCCAAAACCAGTTATATGTTATTTAAATATCCACCTATAATCATATTACATCTACATTTACCCAAAAAAAATCCCCCCATCAAATTCCAACAAAATGTAAAAGTGCATATATCATTTTTTTTTTGGAGTATTGCGGACCCCATACTTGGACGTACTACATGCCCGCTACATATAAAAATGAACGGACATAGGGCCAGTAAAAAAAAAGGCATTTAACACAGAGGTAGCCCGCACTGCATTAAGACAAAATCGGATTTTTCTGCATTAAAAATAACCCCCATAGACATTAAACCTAAAAATCAAACAAACATTTTTTCAAGTTCTACAAAAACCCCAAAAATGTTTTTGGATCTTTATGTTTAAAGACGCTGCTTTCCGAGAGGTCTAAACGAAATAGTCGAATTAATATAATAAGCGCAAATACATTCTTCTTTTTTTTTTTTCCTATAACACTTTATAGGATCTATAATTACTAGTTTATTTTTAAGATTTTCATTTTCTCACTTCTATAACCCCAAAAAAATTTCCCCCACCATTTTTAACACCTTTAAATATGTTTTTTTTGTTCCTAAAAATCCCAAGCATGTACATCCCACGTTTAAATTTAAACAGGGCTAGCATATGTCAAAATTTTTATTATATTATTATATATATATATTTAATATATATATATTATATATTTTTTTTTTTTTTTTTTTTTTTTTTTTTTTTTTTTATTTTGCTATTACATTCTATATGATTTTTAATTACTAGTCCAATTTTTACATTTGGGTTTTCTCCCTTCTATCACAGTTTTGCACTCCCTCATTTCTTAATCTCTTTATCTTCATTTTTTCCACAATACTCAGTATAGCTACACCCATGGTCATAAACATTGTTAGCATGTGTTAAACATTATAAAAAGATTAACACATTTTTTATTTTTATACCACTATTAGTCGCTATATATTGTACTTTATCATAGTTTTTAGCATCCTTTTATTTTGTATCTATCACCCGAATCCCAAATTCATTGGGCTCCCCTAGCCTATCACCACAATCGATACATCTTCTTGGGCTGAATTTAAAAACACGTTCCTGTCTCTGTTTCTTCCTAAAGTTTTCTCTAAAAATATTACACTAGTTTTCCCCTTCACCCAAAGCAACTCCTGCCCGTAACTGTGATTTTTAATATTCCCCTTTCCCTCAACACCGTGTTAGTACCAAAAACCCTGACAGTCTTTGTTACAAATCGAGACTTTGTTTTTTTCGGCGCCTTAGTGCAGCGTCTCCACAAACAAACTTAATAAAACAGACATTACATTTAAGTGTATCGTCCTGAGGAACTGGGTTTTCCCCGTGAAACCGGGCGACTGGGATTGTTTTTTTATTCTTACGGTTTTAATTTGTCGGGGGCCCTTAAAGCCCCGATATTTTAGAATAAAAAAGTTTATGGGTTTTAAATTTTAAAATTTAATTAATTATCCATTGCCTGAGACGCCGATCTTTTGCTGAGGCGGGGTCCCCACTATCCCTCCACAGGGGTATCCACACATTATATATATAATTTATTTTATAAAAATTTTTATATATTATATATAATTTTTATATTATATATAATATATATGAATATAAATTTTTATTATATACATAAAGGCCCCTTTTAAATTCAATATCCCTTGACAAGGGGTTCTGAAACATGTGTCATGGTATCAGCATGATGATAAGACTGTGGCCCTATATTATACTTTAGCTGTTGCAGACAGAGCGACCTGGTTTGGTGATGGGAGGGGAATGAGTTCGAAAAAGTTTTATAACAGTGCTTACCCTCCGGGGGGGGGAACCCAAACTGCCTGAAAATTACATACTCGACCAGCAAGGAGAAGTTAGTCTGCAGGTCATAACCTTAGGGAAAAAGCCAGAAACATTACATATTGAGCCAGTAAGTGGTGAGGGATTATGTGAGAAACTAAGAAAAAGATATATTTACTATATATTAAGAACCTTTATTTTGTACTGTATACTTTCAATAGGTTTCAAGTTTTGTATACTGGAATGCCTCTTTAATTCAGTTCTTACTGTCATTCAGAACTGGTATATCAGCTCTGTCTCCCAGGCCTTGGCTACAGCCAATAAGTCTTAGTTGCACACCAGACTACAGACATCCATTCTACAGTTTCTGGTGGGAACTCACTTATATATTGCAGTCTCCTCCTTCTTGACTTGGCACACCTGCAGCATCTCCTGTATTCCACTTTTCTACAGGGCTCTATACAAAAATCCCCCATTTTAGGGATTTCCCTGCCACCATGCTGTACGACAAATGGAGGCCACATTCACAAATGCCACCAACCCAATTACAAAGACAACCATCTACCAGCAAAGAACATATGTACAACTGGACATATTTATATTATTATTTATTTTCTTAATTTATATAGCACTGATACATTCTGCAGAGATTATCATCACTCCATTGGGGTTTACAATCTCAATTTTACATTAACCTATTTGTAAATAATTGGAGTATGGAAGAAAACCCGAGTACCTGGAAGAAACCCAGACAAACATGGAAAGTACATACAAACTCCATGCAGATTTTGTTCTTGGTTGGATTTGGTTCCAGGTTTGCAAGGTAACAGTGCTAACCACATAACCACCATGCTGCCCCATAAATGTTTTCTAACAGTATGCAAGATATTTGTATATATCCGTATAACTTGTGTCATCAAAAAGTGACCTATTGTTTAACTCCTGTTTTTTATTATTTAAGAATTTTTTTATTATTTTTTTTATTTTCCATATCAATATTAATATATATATTTTTGAAATACATAAAGGAGTTGTCTACCCACAGTGTTTCAAAGAATGCATGAAAGAAATTCTCTGTCACTTCCTGGTTCAGACTAATTTGCATAAGCTCCATGCTCAGTGCTGTGCTTTCAGATGCTAATTAGATTAGATTAGCTTCTCAAACTACTAGCAGGACCTTATCTGATCCCCAAAACAGAAGCCCTAATTACAGAGCTGTTTACTTGAGATAAATCAAGCTTTTTACTGTCTGGCAGCATCAGGACACTGACTGACACTGCTGACCTGTGTGATGACTCACTCTCTGTTATCTCATTGAAAACACAAGCCCCGGAGATTTGTTTACAGGTTGGTTACTGAGGGAACTGAAATAGCCAGGGAGGTAATAAATTCACTTGTATCTTTAGGGAAAACAGAGGAACAATGCAATATATTTGGAAAATGTCTTTATTTTGTGTTCCCTACAATTTGAAAGCTATTCTTTGTAGCAAGACAACCCCTTTAAGTCTTGCAGTTTTAACTTTGGCCAATATGCCTAAAATAGTCTGATACTTCCTGTTCTGTAAAGAGAACTTTTTAGTGATCTCTTTATCATCAGCACAGGCAGAATTATATTAAAAAGTGACACCAATGTATATAGATAATACAGGATCCCTGTCTCACAATGGGAGATAGTCAAAGCTTTCCATCTCCTCCTCCCTGCACAGTGATTTTTTCCCCAGGTCACAGACCATGCCTAGAAAACTATCCTATAGAAATCAATTGGTCTGCTTCTATTCACAGGCTCCAATGCCCATAAAGGTGCTGTATAGCATCTCCCTAAATGCTGTTAAAAGCAGCTTAGACAAGATGGCTGTCCTCATAATTACATACAAAAAACAGAGATGAAAAATCTACAATCAGAAAATTGAAATGGCTAAGAATACATACCAGTGTCTCATTTTAAATAAAATCACAGAAAAAATATCCCAATAAAACTTATACTTTATTTCAAACATTGAAAATAGCCCCTTTATGATAACCACAAACGTATACATCCGAAATACAAAAAGATAAATACCTGTCTTGGGACAAAATACACAAGAGGGAACAATGAATGTTTACTCACGGTACTGTTGTCATCACACATAGGACAATAAGAAGATGAAGAGTTATCCTATTGAAACCTATAATCCTCACCCTACAAAATCCCTATACCTGTTCCCTATCAAATTGGGGGGGTCATCACCCTGACAAGGACGGCCCCACTCAAGATGACTGTCCCTTAAGGCCCCGATATCACATTTACTGAATAAAGTCTATAGGTCCCCAGGCAAATAACCAGACAGGAAGAAAAAGGATAATTACCCCCCAAAAACAAAAAATGAAGAAAGACCTAGAGGCAGCACTTCCCCCACATATTAGTTCAATTCACCAATGGCTACTGATGGCTCAAAAACACACTAATAAGGAGATATCACATGATAAGGGGCGCCCATGATGTGTAGGGAACAGGTATAGGGATTTTGTTGGATGAGGATTATAGGCTTCACTAGGAATACACTTCATCTTCTGATTTGTCCTATGCGTGATGACAACAGTACCGTGATTAAACATTCATTGTAGCCTCTTGTGTATTTTGCATTTTGTCCCAAGACAAATATTTCTGGGGTATCAGGGACTACTGTTTCAGTGCAGTCTTGTATTGCAGTAAGAACTGCTTTCCAAAAAGGGCTAATGGATTATATGTGAGACATAGTGAGACATAGTGAGACATAGTGAGACATGTGAGACCATATATGAGACATAGTGCCCATGTCCGTGCCACAACGCCAGCAAGTAACCGGGACACTAGGGTATCAATTATATAATAAAGAAGGTACCCAATACAATCTGGACACGATTTTAAAGCTGGTTTCTTGCGCTTTGCGTGCCATAATAACTTCATGAGTCAGGTGAAAACATCTATGCCATTGGGCTAAAATTTTTGATTAGTTCCCCCTCCCATGACCGGCAGTAGGACGAAAGAGTCTCGCTTCTAGGACATAAGAGTAACTGATATGAAATAGAAATTAAGGGCGACATGTATGAACGGGGCTGCGCCAGATATCTGGCATGTTTACAGCCCAATATCAGGCGCAGCCCCGGGGCGCACTAGAACTGTAGCTACGGCATTTCTGGGCGCATTACAGCTGGAATCGGTAAACCACTTTTAAAGCGCTAGAATGTGCCTGATTTATGACTCGCTGTAGAGCGGGTTCATAAATCAGGTGCATTCTATGCCATTAATATGCTCATGAAATTTGGCGTGTTAACGCCAAACTTCATGCATGTTGCCCTAAGTGTCGCAAAGGAGATTTGGAAGTACATAACCATTCAAAAGGTGTCATGGACATTTTATTTTAGGTTTAGAGGGAATGAAGAAAGATGTGGGTGAGTTGAGTATACTCTAAGGAGAAACATACCGGCACCTGAGAAAGATCCACCACTATATCAGATAGAGGAAGCAGATTCCCTTGTTTGTGAATATTGTGTACCAGAAGAGGACAGGACTTGGAAAAACCTAGAACTGAGTTGAGAGAAGCTCCTGGGGGCAAGACGAGTTTTCTGGTATTGGAGTTAATTGACCGGTTAAGGGTATCTTTGGTTTTTACTTTACGTAAGATAGCTAAGGTGCGTGAGGTACTAAAAGATACATTTTTGGGGTTTAGGAAGATAGAATCAGGAGACCAGGGAAGACTGATTAAATACTTAGGGCAGGAAGTCTGAGCATTATAGACCCATAATTCGGATCGTGGTTCATGAACAAGGTTAAAGAACCTATGATAAGCTGTGGCAAGGTTATACAACCTGCAATCCGGGAGACCGATTTCTCCTTTGTCTTTAGGTCTTCTTAATACCTCCCTACTGATTCTTGGGGTGATGTATAATTTTATTATGACTTTTTATGGAAATGTTGCACTGATTTCAGTAAGGGCATTTAACATGCACAGTCCTACTGAGTCTCTTTGTCAACTATGCCAAGTAGCAGGGACATGTTAATTAGGAAAGGTGATAGCGGAAAATCCAGACAGACTGTCCTCATGACTCTTTGCTGGCCAAGCACATGGTAAGATGACAATAGAAAACATTATACTGTACATCAAATCAATCT
Source organism: Phyllomedusa bahiana (assembly GCA_025379985.1). Taxonomy (NCBI): domain Eukaryota; kingdom Metazoa; phylum Chordata; class Amphibia; order Anura; family Hylidae; genus Phyllomedusa; species Phyllomedusa bahiana. The sequence goes on along the minus strand of JAODAL010002776.1, from coordinate 105,498 downwards.
TGGTCATAATCCATGTTTCCCATAATTCACTTATGAGATTATGGCCCCGGAACCCAGCCACAACTTCTGTCTCGTGCATGAGAATTTGGGGCTTTAGGGAACTGCAGGAACAGAAATCAGCCAAAATTATGAATCTGTCACATTAATATTTGGTATGCCTGGTTTGTTAAATTCATACTGGGGAACTTGGCGATCATGATATCTGACTAGGAGACTGCTAGCAGGTTTTATGACTGAAGCTAGATATTATAACTGTCTTGGTGTCCCTGGGATGTAATTAGCAATCTCTTCGGTGACATAAGCAGGAGGAAGGGCTGTTTTTTTTTTTTTCCCCATAAAACACCTGGGGGGCAAAAGCACATGTTCAGGTCCAGGAGATATCAAGCGCAGGTCTGTACGATTCGTTTCAGTTGTGCTCTTCATCCCAGATTCTTTAGCCGATAAATTTGAAAAAGGTCTGTTTTTAGTTTATCCCATTTGTTTTTATACTGCATGTATTTATGCATGTATTTATGTATGTATGTTATTTTGTTATGTTTGTAACTAAGCACTGTACTTGTGTATTCAAGCTTGAAACTTTGATAGTTTTGTCTTATTGCCCTAACTAACCCCGTATATCTCTGAAGACTTAGCAAATTCCTTTTTTAAAGTAATGGAAGTAAATGTGTTGTGGTGCTGTGAACCATGTGGGGGTACGTGCTCATAGTGTAGGCAGAGTGAAAGACGAGTGTGAGCTGTTTTTGCATATCGTATCCCTTTTTGCCCGCAAGTTGTGCAGAAGGAGGTGGGGCAGGTAGTGTGTTTCCAAGACGAATTATGCCCTTGAGACCTCTCTGCATGTGATTTCCCCTTTCCCTGGCACATAATTGAGGTTGGCAGTGGGATCAAAGTCTCTGTCTCCTTTATTGTGCGCCCGTGCGAACTAGATATGGACTCCTTCACACCCCATCATTCCCTGAGAAATACCATCATACTTTTACTGGATATAAACCATTACATTGAGACCAACATTACCATCATACAGTGACATAGTGGTAGATACCAGTTGTATATAAGTAATTATAGTGCAGTTACATCCAGTGACACACAGATGATGCCTTCTCTGAGTTGTTCTCTTTTCCTTCCCTATTTGGCCTAGACCACTATGACGACTTCTTCCAGCCACAACTTGTCTTTGTAGAATTTACTATATAAACATGTTAGTCTTCTCACTTTTCCAGTATCTTTCTGCCTATTTACCACATGTGTACAAACTCCTTGTCCACAGTTGCCCAAATAGTAAAAATTACATACTTGGTGCCCCAAACTGTGATAGCGCCCCAAATTAGGCAGGCAGATAAGTAGACCCTCCTTCTAGGTAGGTAGACCCCCAAATTACCTAGGCAGACTACTACTATTAAGTAGATAAAGCTCCCATAATGTAGATTGGTATGTAAGCACTATTAGGTAGGTAGATAAGTAGTCCCCTATTAGGTTTGTAAGCCCCCATTAGATAAATCATTAGCTCCCATCAGATATATAAGCCCACCATTAAGTATTAGATAGATAGGTAAGCCCCCATTATGTACGCCAGTTCCTTTAAAAGTAGTCCGCAATTAGATAAATAGGTTTGTAGGGCTTCCATTACGTAGCTTAAGCCCCAGTTAGGTAGGTAGGGCTCTAGGTAGTTAGGGACCCTGGTTAGCATGTGGGTAGGGCTCCAGGTTGTTAGATATGTAGGTCACCCATAGTTATGTAGGTAGAGCCCTCCATAGTTAAGTAGGTAAGGACCTCATAGTTAGGTCAGCCCCCAAAGTTAGGTAGGTAGCATCCACATAGTATGGTTTCTTTGGTGCAAGCAGCGTGATGCAGCTACCACATCAAACAGCCTCTGCTCCTCCAGATGACTATTAGGCCACAGGCCTAATGCAGCCATCAGCATGCTAACATAATATGCAGGCAACGTGATAAAGTGCCATCATGCTGCCTGTGTTGCAATAATCATTCTGACTCCTTATAAGTCACATGCCTAGGCCAAGGCCTGCACTGCTTTATCATAGTTCTCAACTATAAGCACGTTACAAAATTGCACACACATTTGAGATGATCAGTTTGGTAGAAACAAGTGGGCGGTAGCTGCCAGTGCCAGGGGGCTTCTCTTGTTTCACATTTGGCCAGAGTCCCGTACAGTAGTACGGGAAGTACTGCCCTAATGGTAGACCTGTCTGTATATATATGGAGGTAATCTCTACTTCAGTTATGCCTTAGGCAGGGTTCACACCTGTGTTGGAGGTTCCTCTGTGTCTTAAATGATGAATCCCAATGCCATAGAGGCAGTCATTTTAACAGAAAAAAGTAGTGCTGCATGCTATGCTATTCTTTCCATAATTTTTGATGGAATCTGTGCCAAAGACTCTGACCTTTCGACGCAGATGTGAACCAGGCCTTAGAAGTCATATAGACTCTTTTCACTGACGCACGAGCTTTGCCGTGTGCATAAGACCTTAATTTGTCACCTAATAAGCAAGTTTAAAGGGGTTTTGCCACAATGTAATGTTGACGTGGGATCCTCCAAAATGGGTATTTAATCACTTTTCTAAATATATGTGATTACAGCTTTCTTTACAAGCCCTTAGTTACTTTAAAGTTTGCATTGGACACAACCAGCTGGAGCTGAGGAGCTGACCTGGCTGCGCTTGCGTGTATGCACTTCTTATCTGATGACAGGGAAGATGAATGAGCTGTGAAGGGATGTGGAGAAAGTGCAGTGTATGAGTCTCTCTGCTGTATAAAGAATCCACTGTTGTAATGTTATTATTTGAGTTAATTTTTGAGATGCTCCCTGCTTCCTCTCTTTCTCTGCTCACCCTCTCCCTCTCCCCCGTGCAGCGTTCATGACTCAGCATGATTTGTTTATCTTCTGTCTGAGCAAGATAACAGGTAAGGTAAGTCACTTCGTGGCAAAACCCCTTTAAAGATGCATTCACAGTTTTGTTGCAGATTGTTGCTCTAAGTGTCAATTTAAACTATTTTTTTTTTATTATGACCTAATTTTTAAGTGATTTCTGAGAATGTGTATTTGAATGAAATTGCACAAACACAGCAGTTTGCTATGGTCACCTGTACATCCATAATGTTCCAAAATACCTTTCACTTCTGAAACAAGTTGTAAATTCTCCGATACTTCGTTTTACTTTTATTTCATGCAGCTCCTTTAAAGTATAAAATATTTGTACTGAAACTTTCTTTTTTTAGTTTCTTGTAAACCAGCATTCCTTGGGCATACAAGCTGATCACAAACTACATCAACTCTTTTTCTCCTAGAGCAATAATGCGAAGAAACACTCAGTGCTATACCTTGTCTTGTGGTTGTCACAATTAACATATTTGCTATTGTATAAGTGTCATCTGAAACATTTTATTTTATCCTGATTTTCCACTCCTCTATCTGTGTACAATCTGGTAAAAGTTTATTTTTTTCTGCTACCATTGAAGCTGTTATCCGCCGCTCTTAGTAGAGTTCTTATTGAATGTCTGTGTTATTGTGTAACACAGAAAAGTCACTCACCACTTTCCTTTAGATTGCTGCTAAAATTACGTTCCTTGAGTTGCATTTTCAAAGGAAAAATGACACATATTGATCTGGAGTCTTGGGAGCAGAGTTCAGAATGCTGGTGGAGAGGCTAATTGCTCAATTAATTTAGACACTTCAAGTTGAAGAAATGTTGAATTGTGAGTCACGGGTACTTTTAGCCGACATGTTCTAAAACACATTGATTGATTACCCTGTGGTTACCGGCACCAAACTTCAATGAAAACTAGCTACTGTAACCTAAATAAAGATATTTTAGTACTTATTGTAACTAGCAGATTGATGCAACTTCCATTTTTGAGAGTTGTATGGTTTAGATGCTACTTATTGAGTTTCAGCCTATGTACATGTTTAGTGGAGGTGAATGCCAAATGCTTTTCAACGCTTCCATTAGATTGCTGGAATAGATGTATGGTAACAACACATTTATCTGGTATTTTGCATTTCAATAGCATTAGAGTATTCTTTCCCTCTCACTAATGAAATGTAGGCAGATGAAAGGGTAGAACCATTACTTTGAATATCATGTTTATGACAGAATAATTTCAGACATTGAATGTTTGTCACAGTAAAATGGTGAAACACAGGGGTGTCTTTGCTTTCTTGAAGGTATCATAGATAGTTGAAAAGCGACAAATGACAATTGAAAAATTGGACCCTAACAAAATGCTGGAGAAAACATGTGCGGTTTCAAATTGCCTTTATGTCTGGTGTTGTGACAACTAAAGGCTACTTGTGATTTAGACTTTTTTCTCTGCATGTGTTTGACAAATATAATGGCAGACGCCCTCTGTAGTATCTGTAATTGGACAAAAAGACAACCACACTTTAAAAAGAAGATGGACAAAAGCATATGGACAGGTGATCTTTTTGTAAGACAACCCTTCTATGCTGTAGAGCAAGCGGGACCTAAACATACATAGAAATTCCCAAATACATTGACTTATCAGAATGACCCCGTTTATAAGAGGGTGTTATAAATGTATAAAGTCAGCACAATGACTTTGTTGTTAGCAGTGTTGCCATCCTGTGCTAGAGCCTGGATTAATAGAGTTTTTATTTTCTCATTGTGTTTCTGTGGGTTTTGTCCTACATTCCAATAATCTAATGATAGGTTAATTGCCTTCTAAAAAAAAGGCCCTTTAGTAATCACTTTAAACTATTTAGGGCATGTCCCCACGGCCGGTTTTTCAGGTGGTTTGCGGTTTTGCAGACCGCCTGAAAAACCGGCCGCAAATGAGCACAACGGGGCACTATGGAAAACCCTTGCAGCAGTCCCCACTGCACGGGTTTTCGGACGGTTTTTCAGCTGGTTTGCGGTTTTGCAGACCGCCTGAAAAACTGGCCAAAAACTAGGAGGGTGAGGAGGGGAGGGGGGCCCGCGCTGCTGTGCACTTACAGTGTCACTTACTTCAGCGTGCAGGCTTCCTCCTGTGCACCAAGCAGTCGGCCCCTCCCCCTCTGGCTGCCAGCAGAGCAGTGACGTCACGCCCACAGCCAGAGGGAGCAGGGGGAAGGACCGACTGCTCCGTGCACAGGAGGCTGCCTGCACGCTGAAGTAAGTGACACTGAACAGATGTAAAGTTATTATGTGCATCTCAACCTGCAGCACAGCCCCCTATTTCCACCACAGGGATGCAAGGCCACTTCCCAGTCCTGTGGGGTCCCACTCGGGGCCCCTGGCATTCGTGGGGCCGCACTCGGGGCCCCTGGCATTCGAGGGGCCGCACTCGGGGCTAATGGCATTCGTGGGGCCGCACTCGGGGCCCCTGGCATTCGAGGGGCCGCACTCGGGGCCCCTGGCATTCGAGGGGTCACACTCGGGGCTAATGGCATTCGTGGGGCGCACTCGGGGCCCCTGGCATTCGTGGGGCCGCACTCGGGGCCCCTGGCATTCGTGGGGTCGCACTCGGGGCCCCTGGCATTCAAGGGGTCGCACTCGGGGCTAATGGCATTTGTGGGGCCGCACTCGGGGCTAATGGCATTTGTGGTCACCACTTGGGGCCCCTAAGATTTGTGGGGTGTTGAGCAGAGCCCCACAAGTCTTAGGAGCCTTGATTGGAGCCCCACAAATCCCAAGGGCCTTGAGCGGGGCCCCCAAATCTTAGGGGTCTTGATCAGGGCCCTGCGCGGGCCGCTCAAGCCCCCTGGGATTTGTGCGGCCCCTCACCAGACGTGTGGGGAGAAGAGGCCCTTGAATGGGCCCCACACAGCGTGGGGAGGTAGGGAAACTTGAGTGGGGCCCTACTCAATTTTCTTCCATGTGGGGGCCCACTCAAGTTCTCCCTCTACCAAGAGGTGGGCCTAATACCTGGCTACCTACCTACGCGGGCCCTCTATCTACCTACCTACAGGGGACCCTATAAAATTAACGACCAGTGCACCAAAGGGGTAATTATTACAATTTGGGGCACTATGGATGGGGAGTTTGTACATGGTGGGGCACCGGTGGGATTATGATAAAGTGACGAGTGTCAGGTGTTTGTGTTGTAAGTCCTCATGGTGGCCAGGACCGGATGGAGAAGGAGAGGGAAAGAAAGCGACTTATCAGATGTCACCTGTGAATCACTAAATGTAACTGCACTGTATTAACTTATATCTGCCACTGTATGAAAACTGTCTAGATGTAGTACTTTCTTTGTTGCCCACAGCAACCAATCAGGGCTCATAACAACCAATCAGAGTGCCCCTTTCACTTCATATGGTGCTCTGAAAAAATGAAAGGGGCACTCTGATTGGTTGCTATGGCCTCTGATTGGTTGCTATGGCCTCTGGTTGCTATGGGCTCTGATTGGTTGCTATGGGCTCTGATTGCTGGCTATGGGCAACAAAGTGAGATTTAGACCTAGACTGTTTTCATGCATTTCCCCCTATATGGTCACTGTATGGTGGTAATATTGGTGTTATTGTATTGGATTATATTCAGTAACAGTATTGTGGCATTATTCTGCATCTTTAGGCCGTGTTCACACGGCATATTCCCGACAGATTTGTGAGCCAGATTGCGCTCACAAATCCAGCGTGAATAAGGGGCGGGACGGGGGCGGGGCCGGAGCGCGGCGGGTGCGCCACTCACCGGCCCCATAGACAATGCATTGTTTATGGCGCGTACGCGCCATAAATAATGTGCATGTCACTTTCTCCCCCCGCGGCGGATTCGCCAAGCGGGGAGAGGCGACGGAATCCACTGTTCTCTATGAGTGCAGTGGATTACCGTAATTACTCCGACGGATTGGCGCCGTACTGCAGCGCAAATCCAGCGCGGAGTACGGCGCCAATCCGTGGAGAAATAAGCTGTGTGAACGAGGTCTTATGGTGGAGTTATGTGGTGAAGTTGCGGTATTACTTCATCTTTGTATATAGGTGTTATTGGTAATATCGGCCTTAGTATACTGGTTTAGTCAGTAACATTATAGTGGTATAAGTCACCATATGTAGTGATATATGGCGGTATTATTTAGTCTTTTGTTTGGTTTTATTGGTCTTGGTATACTGGTTTAGTCAGTAACATTATAGTGGTATAAGTCACCATAGGTAGTGATATATGGCGGTATTAGTCTTTTGTTTGGTTTTATTGGTGTTGGTATGCTGGTTTGGTCAGTAACATTATAGTGGTGACGTGGTGATCATGCGGTGGTCTTTGCTGGCCCTTGTATACATATTGATCCACAAAATATAAACTGTATGTTGTAAAATTCCAAAAGAACTAAATCCAAAAACAATGGCGCAATTGCATTTTTTTTTCTGGGGTTGAGTAACGGGTTGCTGGGCGGGGATGGCTGGGGGCGGGAATTATAGCGGCGGGGTTGACAGTGGGGCCCAGGCGCTTTAGATGTAGGGGGGCCCTGAAATTTCTGATGGCAGCCCTGTGTGCGGTGCAGAATAACGCAGGCAGGAGACAAGGAGTTAACAGTGCAAAATGGTCTCAGGCCTCTTTACTTCAAACCCGGAAAAGATGGTACCCCACATAGCAGCAGACAGCCTTCCGCAATACAACTCCTCCTTTGCAGATGCAGCCATTGAGTAGACTGAGGCACGGTAGAGATGTTCCTAAACCCAGTCCCTTGCTGTGCTAACTCCATCCTGTCACACTCCCATGCAGCCAGGGAAGACAAAGGGTTAAAGCCGATCCCTGCAGTTGTTCACACAGACACCCTGAAGGTGGATATCAGTGCAGAGACCCATACTCCATGGTGAGAGCAAAGCTCTCCAAAAGATGATAATGGAATAGACCCAGAATGATAAATGTACCTATCTTTTATAACTTTCCAATCTGATCCCACCCTCTAGTGTTGTTATGGTTCCTCCCACCAAAGCCTTGAGTAGCTGCAAATTGATACGTTTCTATAACACGTCACACCTGGTCATGACTTACAGGCATGCTCAGAAGCCACTGGCTGCACACAGGGGTGAAAAGAGGTAAATTCCATAACATTCTCAATACAGTAATATAGAAGAACAGTGCAAATAGCAATTCACATTATTAAAACATTATTAAACATTATAACCCTTTAGTATTGTGATGTACCACCAACTCCTGCACACTACCATATCACTAGTTACTTAGCCATAGGCCAATGTTATAGTAGCCAGAACTGATGTCGGACACGACGTCTAAAATCACATTAGGTGGCCATAACATTGGGTCTGTCGATGAAGTAACCCAAAGACATTCAGCCAGGAATTAGGCAACAAAGGAAGCATCCCATTGCTAGACCGGTGTGATAACCCCTTACCCAAGCCTAGCCCTAATTTATAGTTATGGTTACAGTTACAGCAGATTATTTGCAATTTATGTCAAAAATAAATTCAGGTTGATCTGAACTGAAGCAATTGGATTCAAGTAAAATTTGACCCGCATCTGAAGCACAATACTACCCAATAACAAAGGAATAGAAGAGGAAGGACTACAAATTATTTTTAGTTATCTTAGTAACTAGTTTGCGCACACTGCAGCTATTTTCCCCTGGTCAAGTTAGGTTATATATTGATCTGGGAAACAAGTATAATTGGTTGAACATGTACAAAGGAATAACGTACACCTGTCTTTCAAGCAATGTTGTGCAGATAATTAAATGGCTATCTTAGCAGACAACAACTTGATAGGTACAACTTATAGGAGCTTTCTTACCATACTGAGTCACGCGCAGCTTCAGACTCACACTTCTGGTCAGACTGCAGGTAGTTCTGTAGCAGTGATTAGCATATTTAGTTCCCCTATAACTAGTTAAGCTCGCCTATAACTAGCTAAGGATTACAAAGGCTATGTTCACACGGCTTAATTGCGGGACGTAATTACGCCCCGCAATTACGCCGTGTGGACGGGGGCGGGGCGGGAGCGGGGGAGTGAGCGGGGGGCCGGCACTTCGCCGGCCCATAGACAATCACTGCTAGCGACGCGTATACGCCGCTAGAAAGTGACATGTCAATTATCTCCCCGCCCGGCGGATTCGCCGAGCAGGGAGAGGAGACGTAATCCATAGTTCTCTATGAGAACTGTGAATTACCGTAATGAATGGGCCGTTTTCGGCCCGTAATTGGCGCACTTCGGCGCGTAATTACGGACCGAAATACGGCCCATTTTAAGCAGTGTGAACATGGCCAAAGACGTAAATGCAGGAGATTTAGGGACACATGTATGAAAACTGTCAAATTCATTTTGTTACCCATAACAGAGCGCCCCTTTTCATTTTTCCAGGGCACTACATGAAATGAAAAGGGCGCACTGATTGGTTGCTATGGGCAACAATGTGAATTTTAGACCAAGACAGTTTTCATACATGTGGCCCTTAATCTGTAAGTAAAGGTAAATAATCTAAACTTGTTAGAAATAAAGATATTGCTTTGTCCAACCATGGTGACTTCACTTCCTGCTCTGGAAGGAGATAAGGACAGTAACACAACCGCAAGGCCATACTTACAGCATAATCTACTATTCGATTGGGTGGGCTGCCCAGTACCTATTTAAGATGAAGTTTTTTTTATTATTCAGTTGTTCCCCTAGCAGAGGGAAAAAGAAGACAAGCCTAGCAAAATTGTCCCATGGGAACCACTGAAAAGCAGCCCTCTTCCAAGCAATTGAATCTTCTTACTATCCTACTTCTGTTGGCTTCAGCACCAGGCAATAATAGTGTCACATAAGTGTTTCAGATACTTTTTAGAATATAAGTAGAAGAGATGACAATGGCACAAATGTACAAAGCTGCAGTTTTGGTTTATTATCTTCAAAGTGGATGTAGGGCAGCAACGGTTACATCTTTCAGGACAGTCAGAAAGCTTGCTTTATATCAAATTGATGTTTTTTTAAAGTTGGTACATTATTGATTCAACTCCTGGAGCTACTTTTTATGTTCATTAGGAACAGTTATTTATTTACGGCTTTAACACATGTAACTGTAGTTAAGACAAACGGAATGGTAAGGGTTTGTTCACGTAATTGTGCTGAAATGCACCTGAATGCTAGATTTTTATCTTGCGTATTGCCCGTGCGTACTGCGTGGTTTCCGTGCAAAGAGAGGTGATATCGGGACTAGGGGAAAGCAGGTGAATAGGGACCAGGTCGGGGCGCTGTGAGAAATAAGTGCTGGCCTTCACCGTGTGAAATCACCGTAAAGGTATGTTCACATGGCGTGTTGGATCCGTTTTTGGATCTGAAAAAACACATCCAAAAGCGCTGCATAAATCGCATCCAAAACGAATCCAACACACATCCTACATGCAGGTGTGTGTTTGGATGCATTTTGGCTGCAGCAGAAACTCTCACTATAGTTTTAAATAAGGCGTCTGCTGCCTCTTTTGGATCAAAAATTGACATGACATTTCTTTGAACTAATCCGAAAGACGCATGTAAAACACGCACTGGCGGTCACTCGTCTGAACGCTGATGCGTGTTTTACATTGAAAGCAATGTAAATCACACTGCAAATGGTTAGATGTGTGTTTGGCTCCTTTTAGGGTCCGAAACACGGATCCAAACACGCATCTAAAAATGGATCCAAAATCATGTCCAACACGTCGTGTGGACATACCCTAATAGTTTGAATTGTTGTATATTCGCCATATACTAATGGTAGCAGGATCCCTACAGTCTTCATTTTAGGTACACTAAGCCTTCCATTGATTTGCTCATAGAACCACTGCTGCTGGCATTCACCGTGTAAAATCACCCAAATAGTTTAAATTGTTGTATATTTGCCATATATTAATGGTAACAGGATCCCTATAGTCTTCATTTCAGGTACACTAACCCTTACTTTGATTCGCTCGTGGAACCACTGGTATGGCCATTTCTCTAAAGTGTCCCAGGAGCCATTTTTCTACAGGACAATACCAGATGGATTTTGTTTATGCTCTCATGACCTGAAGCATCTCCAGACATATCTGCCATTGCGAACATGTGGGTTATCATTGGGCAGCAATTGAAAAGGTTGCTGCCTGTAGCCAATCTTGATGATTTATGTGCCCAAGGGCATTCAGCGCAGCATAATATTCCTCAGAGAACTATAGATGACGTCAGTGATAGCATGCAAAGGTGTATAAGTGCAAGTTTTTCTATGTGTGGCACTCATACTCAATACTGAATAAATCAAGTTGTTTTGAATATTTTGTTTTCATTTTTGTATAATTTCCATATAATTAACATGTCTATTGATCCTGTGATTTCCATAATTTTAAGACTTATTATTCTTGTGTTACTTTTCAAGTTGGGGAGTGATTTATTTTCCACATGTTTCAGGGGAATTTTCTTGGTGGAGAAGACAGATATAGGATGACTGCAAGGGTGGAAAACCCCTTTTGAAGGAGCCATAAAAAGGGCGCTGAATGGTGTTTCGGGTATTCCCTTTAACACAAATCTGTTTCAGATAAAAGTAATTAATGACCTTACGGCTGCTTTCACACTGCATTTTTTTGGGGCATTTTTTTCCCCAAAGACACGATTACTGTTACATTCTGCACAAAAAAAAAAACACCAAAAAGCACTATGTGAAAGCACCTTAAAGGAGTTTCTCACTCAGGCTTTCACCTACCCGGTGTGTCGGGCGCAAGATTTTAATTCAGGGGCTGCTTCTTTCTCCTCTTCTCCCCCCCTTCCCTCCTCCCCTCACACCAGACACTCTTCTCCTCCGACTGCATAACTTGTATACAGCGGGGCAGGGCGAGGGGTTTGCTCTAAATTAACCCTGGTTGCCCTGCTACATTCTCTGCCACTGCGGATCACTGCATTCGCTGCTGGGGGCGACTTTTGCTGCTCCCTCCACAGATTCGGAGACAGCGGGAAGGCTGACTATGATGAGGAAAGGGGTCTTGAAGCTTGAAAGTAATACAGACAGGGGGGGATGTAAGTTTTCCTAAAACCCCTTTTAGCATACAAACTCCACGGACATCAAGCAACAACAAACAAACCCTTCAAACGACACAGGGCAGCTGTGAAGTTGTTACTATACAAAGATGTTCACTAATACAGCAGAGCAGGGAGGAATAGAACCATTCACATGCCCCCCCCCGATCTGTTCATTGTAAAGTCAAAGCTCCACAACACATCATGATTTTAATAACACACTCACTGTGTCACACCTACTGACCACAGATCAGCCCCCACCTCTGCTCTCCTCAATCGTGTAAAAGCAGGGGGAGCAGGCCACCAGGGTTAATCCAGGCAGCAAGCTACCAGACACAGAAGCCAGAGCCCTCCCTCCCCTACAAACATACTGTGCGGGGGGGGCTCGTTTCCGACCGTATTGAGAAAACTGAGAGTCACCGCACTTGCAGCCAGTGAATAAAAAATCAAAAGGTCGGTGGCTTTAAAATGATTTTGAGAAGCTATCACTCCTACACCCGGGATAACCAAAATCATTAGGAAATTGAAAACCATATATGCAAAGCTGCTTTTTTTTTAAAAATCTTTTAATTAAAAACCCCCTCATTTTAGCGAAACAACCCCTTTTAAGGTCTTAATTACCTCAAACGTTTAAAAAGGGAAAAAGATAATAGGTAGAAATACACAGGAGATTTGGTGTTTTTTGGTTTGAATAGGGGACATATGAACTGCTTATTTTGTCTTTGAGAATCCATGGGGATGCTGTATCCTGTTGCAAGCCTGCTCTGGAAAGGGGTCAGAAAGCTTACCTCAAGCTACTATTACCACTCTGGAGTGACCATGTAACTTGATTTGTTTTCCCTCACCTTCTCAACGAAAAAGGGCACAGAAATAAATCTTATTTAACTGATCATTTCAAACCCAACCACTTGTTAGTCCTAAAGCAACATAGGGCAGATCATATCAATGTTATCCTGTTAAGGTTTTTCAGCTATGTTACAAATCGTTTATATGAAGGAGGATACATCTATTTATTCTACCTAGAATTCAGCACATCAGTCGACACTGTATCATATACAGAAATATGTCTTTGAAATGTTCAGTGGATATTCAAGTGATCAAAACCTTCATCGAAAACCCCAACCCCCCGCCGGACCGGGCCACGCCCCAAGGGGGAAAACGGCAAACCCGCACCTGGCGCGGCCGGGGCTGGGGGCGGGACGCCCAGTCGGGGGGAGGGTTCGGCCGCAGGGGGGGGCGGTATTTAAGGCCGCCCCTCCCCCCGGGGAAACGTCGGCCAGCAACTTGACAGCCACACCCCCCCCACCCTAAATTAAGTTCGGGGTTTAAGGGGGGGGTCAGGGGGGGTGGTTCCCGACACAGCTTTAGTCCGGGGATATTTTGTCATGGGGCCTGGGGGGGCGAGGTTCTTGGAGTGGGGGGAAAATTTGGGGAAGGAGGGCCTTCGGGGGATTTCCCAGAGTTCGGGTAACTTGGACGGCCGGGAGTTGGGCTCTTTTTGGGGTTATCCCGGGGGGCAAAAAAGGAGGAGCCATAGAGTATGGGTTGGGCCTCCGAGCCAGTGAGAAAAGGCTGGGGCAAAATGGGGGTTTTTCCCTTCGGGGGTTGGGTCCCGGGTCGTTTGGGCTCCAAAGGGCCCGCTCCATATTTGGTACTGGTTGGTTAAGAGTTATGTGGTTTATTTAGGGGTTGTATATAGATATATATAGGGATAGGAGAGGCACGGGTAGAGCGGATTATTTATACGGGGAGTATAATTTACATATTATATATTTATATACCGTGTACAATTAAAAATTTTTTTTTAATACTGGTTTTTTATTTTTTTATTGATTGTTTTAAAAAACGGCTGCTGGGCCAATTTATCCAAACAGGTTGTCGCGCCCATTACTGGAGCCACATGGGGGTTGGGGACCAAGGAAAATAAAGGGAATTTTGGTGGAGGGCAGGACGCGCAACTCCGTTTTTTTTGGGGGTCATACACAACTTGACAGAAGGTGGGGGATAAAATTAATCTAAAAACAAAACAAAGGGCCCTATAACAGCCCAGGCTGGGCCTTTTATTTCCTCTTTTAGGGAAAGGTTTTTGCGTCCATAACTATGGCCTTTTTTGTCTGTTTTTAAAAAAAAATATTCCATTTTTTCTTGGGTTTTTTTTTTCTGTAAAATTTTTATTTTAAGGCAAATTCTGACTCGCAAGACAAAAAAAACCCTGACGGGGTTGTGGGGTTGCAAAAGACCAATAATTAACAATACCTAGGGGTCAGTATTTTGTGTTGGACACTTGAAAATGCTGGGAACCCGCCTCATCAAAAAAGTAATCGTTCTGACCTTTTTTAAAGCAGTTTGGGTCCTGTTTTGAAACCAAACGACCACACACCATTAACAATGAGCGTTTTTTACATTTCTTTCAATGTAAAAAACGCACGCTTTTAGATGAATGATCCCGGCGTGTTTTACATGCTCTTTTTAGTTTTTCAGACTTTCAAAAAAATTCAATTCTTGATCCTTTGACACAGTAGGGATCCAATTTAAAAAATATAGGTCATTTCGTGCACAAAAACGCATAAAACACGAACCTGTTGTTTGGGGTATTTTTGGCGATTTACGCAACCTTTGAATGATTCACGAACCAAAAACAATCCAACACTGGTGAACAACCTTAAAGGGGATTTATGCTTTATCCTTTTGCTTTTTCTTGTACTTTCAGTTTCTCACTCCCCCAAAAACCAGGGTGTTTCTTCCCCCCCCCCCCTGGGGGTTTCTTAACTGAAGGGGGTGACATCACACCCCCTTCACTGTTCATGCTCGCTCCCGAGTCAGTGTGTTTGTTTGAGATCAGTGGGAGGGGATAGCACATCCCTGATCGCCCCCCTCCCTCTCTGTCTGAGTCCACATGTCACTGTGTTGTTCCTCCCTATGCAGTCATATTTTGTAAGCGCGGTTTGTTTACATACCAAAGCCCTGCATTCAGTCTAGACAATCTTCTATGAACTCAGAGCACTGATCTCTTCTCCTCTCACAGCTGGAGGTTTGTTACAATTGAATCAAGTCTTCTATGAACTCATCCAGAGCAGCACAGATCTGTCTCCTTTAGGCACCAAGCACAATTCTGCTGTTTTCTGATAGTAGAAATAGCTGCAGTGCTATTGTGCAGCTGCTGGCTGTGCAGAGTGAAATGTTGCCGACCCCTTATTCTGAATGAGAGAGGCAGGAATGCTCGCTCCCGTGAAAACGACCGGAGGCCAGACAGAATGTAAATTAGTAGAGCCTTCAGCCAATGAAATGAAAAGAGGTGGAATCTGACCGGCACTGGGAACCATTGTTTACAGAAAATGAAGATAAGGGAGACAGTGAAAACAAAACAGCTTGCAAATGACTCCACTTGCAAAGTTGCTTGTTTTCACTGTCCCCTTATTCTGAAGACCGTTTAATGTAATGATAAAAACTCTTTAAGGGCGTCATTAATTTGTTGTAAGCCAGCATGGTGTAGCACATGTAACTTATAATTGGCACCCTTTATAAGCCTTATCTAAATTAAATTGTAATGCTAGCAGTCAGACCCCTCATGGATAGTAGGTGTGTGTCGTTGTTTAGCAGTATTTTTGCATTTGTGCAATCTCCCTGTATGGCATTGTGGCTTTTCTGCACACTGGTGTGAACTGGTACATATCTAATGTGTTGTTTTTTTACTAGGCAGTTTCCCCCCTGGTGGATTGGTGTGTTAGCAACTGTTCATTAGTGAGTTGCACCTGGGACTGGGACTTATATTGCCTCCTACTGGGAATGGTTCATTGTCCAGCTATTGAGCTGTAGGTATGGCCATGTGTCTGTGTTTTTAACTAAATAACGTCCCATGTTTTTCTAAAATTTAACTCTTACTGCCACAGCCAGTTTTGACCTCCCTAACAGAGCCTCATTATTGAAATCTGACCTGCATCACTTTATGTGAGAATAACTTTTTGATACTTTTACCTATCCATGTGATTCAGAGAATGTTTTCTCATGACACATTGTGCTTTATGTTAGTAAAAAAACTTTGGTCTGTACAATCCTTGTTTATTTGTAAAAATATAAAAATGTCGTGAAAATTTTGAAAAATTTGACATTTTCAAAGGTAAAAAATGTCTACGTGTAAGACAGATAGTTGTTTCACACAAAATAGTTTATAACTAGCATCTACCATATGTCTATTGTAGGCTGGCATCATTTTTTAAATGTATTTTTTTTTACGACATTAGTGGGCTTACAATTTTAGTAGTAATTTTTCACATTTTCAAGAAAATTTGCAACATTGATTTGTTTAGGGAACAGTCCAGTACTGACATGGCTTTGAGGGGTCTCTATGTTATATACCCCCATATATAACACCATCTAAGAAACTGCGGCACTTTGTCATGTGCCTAAGATCGGGGGGCGTGCTGGAGGCGTGTCTCACTATAACTATACGAATCTACACATTTATGGGTTTAGTATGGCAAATCCAGGCGCATTGCTGCTGATACAGGTAGAGCACATTAAAAGTGGTTTACCTGAGCCAGAATTGTCACTTAGTAGATAGAAAGCGCTAAGTCTACGACCTAGAGTAGAACAGGTTCATAGATTCAGGCGCATTCTATGCTACTAATGCGTGGAAAAAAAATGGCGCCAAAAAACATATATGTCGCCTTTGGTGTGTCAAGAAGACCCAAAATAGCTGCATTCATTAGAAATTAATGATTCAAATGTAAAATAACTAAGCGAGAATGAGTCCTTTATTTAAATTCTGTGTTCACTGCGAAACTAAAGGCAAAAGTATTATGGAGAACCAGTTAAGGGTGCTTATTTTAGTTTCCCATACAGTGGGTAAAGGTAACATTTTGTTTAATCACCAGAGGTATTTATAGTAGAAGTGGGTAGACCCTGATTCTACTGTACACAAACATGGAAGAGAGAAACATAGACCGCACATCCTTACATTATACGTTTATCTAATGCTTCTCAGTATACTAAGAACCTCCTGTTCGTTTTTTATATAGTTTTGCTGAGAAGCATTAGATAAACGTATAGTGTAAGGATGTGCGGTCTATGTTTCTCTCTTCCATGCCTGATTCTACTGTACAGAGCTCGATTCATTCTCCACTTGAAATACTGTGCATTATTTTGGAGACCTCTCCTACAGAAAGAACTTGACAAAAATAGTGTTCTAAAATAGTGGTATAAACATATCTGGAAAGTGTTTGGGATCTTAGCATGCATAGAATAGGCACAATGTGAACATCTAGCACTATGTTCTATGCAAACACAATAAAACAGAGTAGCAACACTCTGTAAACAGTAAGCGACAAACACTGAATATAAGAAGTTAATTTCTGAGGCTCTCAGCGCACGTTTCTGATCAAAACCAGTATGGCCAATTCACCAAGGGCAAAGGGGCCTCAGTTCATTAGTGACCTACTCTAAATCTCACCATTCTTGGTGCCTTTTCAAGCCTCTATATTTTTTAGGGCCTGAGAGTTCCAGCTCTACTTTGTTCTGATAAAACACGGCCTAAATGGGCAGGTGGCGTGCACAACCATAATTAGAGATGGGCGAATTGATTCTAACGAAGTGGAATTCGTTTAGAATTTCAGGAAAACTTCGGTTCTGAACAAAGTCAAAGTTTGGGGTGATTCGCGGGAATGAAGTGTGCTTTTGATTGATAAAATGGCTGCGAGCACATGGCGTTACATGGGGCAAAGCACTCTGGGAGGAAGAAGGGCATAGCCTCATGACATGTGCAGAGATGAAGCCAATCAGGACACCGGCGGGATTCTGTGACGTCACCGCACTATATAAGTCCAGACGCAATGCTGGCCGTTCACACTGCACTCTCTGTGCCGTGTTGCAGCTGCTGCAGCTCCAGTATTAGAGATCTCATACAAAAGAAAGACCTTTTATACAGCGATTTTTTGGGGGTGTCACAGCTTTTCTCAGAGACTGCTTCTCTTACGTTCTAATGTTGATTTTGTGGGGTATTGGAATTGAAGTCCAGTGTGCGTCCAATACAGCTGTATATTCAAATTAATGCTATCTGCTCAGTTCTTGAGCACATTGAATATCCAAGGGTTATCTAAGTCTGTTGTTGCTGTTGTATTCAGTTTAAGAAACAGCGTTTTTACAATCCAAATACCAGTTAATTTTTGGCTGCTTATGTCTTTTGAACAATTCATATCCAAGGGCTACTTATACGTCTATGTGCTATTTTAGTCAGTAAAAGAAAGGTTTTTTTCTTAAACGCCAAAGAAGAAATTTTGCCTGTAGCATAAATCATATCCGAAGGTTAATTAAGTTTTTTTCTGCTGTTGTGGTCGGTAAAATACACATCGTTTTAACACGCTACAAAGCTGGTAATTTTTGGCCGCTCATTTTTTTTGCGCAAGCCAGATCCAAGGGTTAAATAAGCATTTTTCTGCTGTTGTAGTCAGTAAAAGAAACTGTGTATTTCAACGCCAAAGAAGAAATTTTTCCTGTAGCATAATTAGTATCCGAAGTTTAATTAAGCGTTTTTCTGCTGTTTCTGATGTTAAATACATGGCAGTGGATCACATTTAAAGTTACACTTCTGTTCACCCAGTTAAAGCCACTCAGTAGACTAATTCAGTAGCAGAGATCCTCACAAAATAAGTCCCTTGCATAAATGCCTTCCCAAATTTGAAGGTTTGTGAAGATATCACAGATTCCAATTTGGGAAGGCATTTATGCAAGGGACTTAGGCAAAAAAAGGGAAGAGAAGGTAAGCAGACTATGGTCTGATATGAGAAGAATGGAGTTTGATAGGGTGCAGAGGCAGGTGAAAACAAGATACAGCTTTTGTTCCTTTTTGTGTGTGCCGACACAGGACCACTGTAAGGCCTCGTTCACACGGCTTATTCAAGCCGGAATTGCGAGCCGGATTGCGCTCGCAATTCCGGCTTGAATAAGGGGCGGGGGCGCCGGCCCCATAGACTTGCATTATCCACGGCGCGTTATTGCCCTGGATAATGTGCAATGTCACTTTCTCCCCCCGCGGCGGATTCGCCGAGCGGGAAGGAGCGACGGAATCCACTGTTCTCTATGAGAGCAGTGGATTACCGTAATTACTGCGACGGATTGACGCCGTACTGCAGCGCAAATCCGGCGCGCAGTACGGCTCCAATCCGCGGTGAAATAAGCCGTGTGAACACGGCCTAAGAGGCCGAAGGAGGAGAAAAGCAAGTTTGGTGGCAGCTGAATGGTGCGTGTCAATAGGAATGTTGATATCTCCCATAATGAATATTGGGATGCCAACAGATAGAAAGTGGTAAAGGGATGGGAATAAGCGATTGAGGGGCCAGACAGTCAGATGCGGTCAGAGTGAATCTCTAAAGAAGAAAGGGTGAGGTGGTTTCAGGACAAAAAACAGATATAAGACAGAAAAGAAGACACCTACTCCATGCTTGTTGCCAGGGGAACGGGAGTAAATTGAAGACCACCATAATGGAGAGGGTGTATCCAGCCAAGTTTATGTCAGGTCAGGAAGGATAGGCTGTGTGAAATGAGTGGAAGCTTGTTACATATAGATTGTGTATTCCAAAGAGTTCTGGAGAGAGGCATAGGGGGGAACGAGGGGAGGCTGGATGTCAAAGGTCACGGTTATTTGATATGCATCAAATTACAAGCTAAGAACTACATGTGTAATTTGGTACATTATTTGCAATTTCTGTTGACTCTCCATTGTAAAATTCTGCACGTAAAACATGCATTTATGCACCAAGAATTGACATGCACTGTTTTCTATGCATCACATAAACCATCAACAGACTTTTGAACAAAAAAGACACTAGTGGTGTCACACAAATGACAATATTAAGGATTTTTTTTTTGTTGGTCCACATCAAAAAACATATTGTAATCCCAGTCTCAGGCTAGAGTTATACAGTGTAATAAAATTGTGTGTTTTTTCTTGGGTGCCTGTTTGAGAAAAAATTTTTTATACATACTTTTAATGCATTCTTTGAAACTTTTTTCAGTATAGCCAACTTAATTTCATTAGCTTTTTGACATGCTACACAATAAAATATGCATTGAATTAAATGTTAACAAAATTCACGTGTTTGGTAAATTTTTTGCAATCTCTATAATAAAATTTTGTAAGTAAAACATGCATTTATCCTTCAAGAATTGACATACACTTGACGACAATTTAAGCAAGAAAAAAACACATTATGCATATTCCCATAAAAAACAATGGAACACTACTGTTTTGGGGGTTTTTTGCTAATTTTTTTTGTAAAGCACATATAAAATGTACATGTGACACATCAAAACTTTAACGATGTGTACAAAAATACACCAAAAAGCATGAAATGAAAAAACGCATTAAAAATGCCTTCAGCTGGGTTAACAATTTTTTTTTATTTGTGGTGTGATGTGTAAATACATATTTTACACACCATAAATGCACCTGAAGTGTTCTATTGATTTCTATGGGAAAATGCACCAGGGTCATTCTATGTCAATTGAACCAATGATTTTTACCTCTATATTTTTAATTCTTTTGAGATTTTGTTATTTGGTAGTAGTGTGTCAGAGAATACAAAATGTGAAGAAAAAAAATTCTAGATTTTTTTAAAATTGATTTTCAAAGTTCGGAAAAAGTGCGAAAGTGTTGCCTGCCTCTACATTTCTCCTCATAACTCAGGCTAGAAAAAAGATAGAGACATAAAATAAACACCATTCTACTCAGAACTGGACAGGCTTTCTCGATATGTCACAAGAGTATCTTTGTTAATATTTTAACCATGTGAACGCAAACGCAAAATTTAAAAACGCATTTCCGAAAAAAAGTTTAATTTAAAAATTTTCAAAAATGCACGTGCCTGCTATGCTCCTAGCCACATCTGTACCAAAGTTCAAGTTGGGATCGCGATGGGACCATTTTTAAAAATATAACTATTTCAGTGTCAATTTGAAAATCTTGAATTCAGATCTGTTCAGCTTGTGGTCTAAAAGTGTGGGGGCTATAGGTTCCAAGTAATCCTTGATTTTTAGATATTACTGTATTATTTTATTATGTAACAGCTTAGAAGCAGTAGAGGACAGAGGAGAAAGCTTTGTTAAGGGCCGTTCACACGGCTTATTTCGGCGCGCATTGGCTGCGTACTGAGCGTCGGAGTTGCGCTGCAGTACGGGCCAATTTGCGTAGTTACAGAATCCACCTTCTCTAGAGAACATGGATTCCGTCCTCCTA
The DNA here is from genome assembly GCA_025379985.1 of Phyllomedusa bahiana. Taxonomy (NCBI): domain Eukaryota; kingdom Metazoa; phylum Chordata; class Amphibia; order Anura; family Hylidae; genus Phyllomedusa; species Phyllomedusa bahiana. The sequence goes on along the minus strand of JAODAL010002776.1, from coordinate 84,360 downwards.
CCGTCGGCGAATCCGCCGCGGGAGAAAGATCACAATTACCGGCCAATAGCCTGTGGATAATGGAAGTCTATGGGGCCGGCGGGCCGCGCCCCCGCCCCTTATTCAAGACGGAATTGCGAGCGCAATCCGGCTCGCAATTTCGTCTTGAATAAGCCGTGTGAACACGGCCTTAGAGTATGCTCACACAGCTTATTTTGGGGCACATTTTGCTGTGTATTTCGCGGCATACTGCACTTAATACGTGGCGAAATGCACCTCATAATTACAGTAATCCACAGCTCTCATAGAGAACTATGGATTATGCCTCATCCCCCCGTATTGTATGCACGGGGAGATAAGCGACATGTATACGGGGCCGGCGGACTGCCGGCCCCCCCGCACCTCAGGGGTATGCACTGATCAGCGCGAGCTCCCGAGACACACGATGTATTGCGGCACATACTGTACACGCCGCAATATATCGTGTGAACATAACCTTAGGGCTCAACCTGAGAATGAACAGAGGTAGACAGTGAATGCAGAGCAGATGAGGGGCCAGCAGCTCTGTCAATCATGTGAAGTATCTGCCCACCACAGAGTCAGGAATTAAGGGTATGTTCACACGGCGTCTTGTATCCGTGTGAACATCCACTTTTTTGATGCGTGTCTGGGTCCGTTTCCCCGGGCGTACAATACGATCGTATTGTCATGTCACTGGCTTCTGGCCCCCCTGCGTTGCGGGAGTATGCGCCGATCAGCGCGACTCCCAAACACCCGGTGTAATTGCTGTACTGTACGCCCCGCAATTACGCCGTGTGAACACAGCCTTAAAGGGAACCTATCAGTTGGTTCATGCTGTCCGATCTACAGGCAGCATAAAATAGCTTCAGAATATCCAAACCCAGCAAAGTGGGTAAAGTTGAGCCGAGTACTTGGAGAAACCACGACGGCTGGAAGAGGTGAATCCAATGTGTAACTTCTCCCTGTCTCCTTGACTGAATTGACAGCTATTTTTGTATAGGCAAACAGGGGACTGAGCGGTCGGTTAAGCTGAACAGATGGAGAGAAGCTGCACATTGGAGTCATCTTCCCTCATTGTATTGTTTCATAGTAAAACAAATATTGCTGGGATAGGGAAACCTGCAGCATTGTTTGGGCAGCATGAACAAGCTGACAAGTTCCCTTTAAAATGGTATTCCCATCTCAGACATTTATGGCATATCAATATGGTGGGAACAACTCTTTAACAATACGGTGAGGCGGATATACAAATGTTCTATATAAATTCTTTTCCAAAAATTTCCACTGATGGTCCTAAGACTATGTTCTCACGGGTTAAATTGGGGCGCATTTCGCCACGTATTACGCGGCATACTGTGCTCAAATACGAGCGAATTGCGCCCCAGTCATTACGGTGATCCACAGTTCTCATAGAGAACTATGGATTGTGCCTCCTCTCCCCGCTCGTACAATACGACACGCGGGGAGATAAGTGACATGTCTATGGGGCCGGTGGGCTGCTGGGCGCGAGCTCCCAAAGTCCCGGCGTAATTGCGGGGCTACTTATGCCCCGCAATTATGCTGTGTGAACTTAGCCTAAGAGGGGAGCCACATGAACGGCCATCCTCATGCAGTCAAATCCATGCAGCCAAGCGTTTGCAAGCATTGTCAGCAACTCATGCAGTCAATAGCGGCTGCATACAGGTGTGGTTGTATCTGAACGGCATTTCTGAACTGTGCGACTCGAGCTTAATCAAACTGCAGTGTCATCATCTATGCATTAATCATACTTACTTTTCTTTTTTTGGATATCACATTTAATCAGAAGGGCAGTTATACTGGCACCCAGGGCTGCTAAAAGCCTAGGTTTTTGTCAGTATAGCAACCATGTCTGGGTTAGCCTTAAATCATGGTTAGAATACAAACAGTGGTCTGTGGCAATACGAGCCGAGACTAATGCATGCCCATACGAAGAGCGCAAAACTGCTGAATAGGTAGGTGCACTGTAATGACATATTACTGCAAAGTGACTTGTTATTTAAGTTCTCTTGAAACATAGAAAGCAATCCTTGTAGTGAGACAACCCCTTTAAGTCCAACACCACCTTGCAGATAGTACATTACATCTATGCATTAAATCGGCAAGTAAATCTAATGGAACTTTTCATATATTTTGTGATATAACATGTTCATCAGTAAGCAATAACAGCAGCCAATGGTGCCTAAAAAGCCTAAAGAGTATATTATGAGAGTACAGTAGTAGCAGAATTTTTACATACATGTACTGTATGTGTTTATATTGTTTAAATGCTTTTTTTTGTATTGTAATTATCTTATATTTCAGTGGCTGTGCAATACATTTGTCTGTGTAACGTAATGATGTATATCAGTAAGCAACCTAAAAGCTGTGAACTGTGTGCAGGTTGCTGTAATTAAATATAGATTATTGCCTCTGCACATAGTTTGCCGACAGTTATTTAGTTCTGGCTAATGAGAAAAACATTTAGCCAGGACTTCTGAACTGATATGCATGCTTGTTAGTCACAGTGCAAATTGATGCACATTTGGAAGCCTGGGTATGAACTTTGGTAATGAGCGCTTTGTTGTACTGTATACCAAAATATAAAAGAATTACAGAATGCATGCATCTAAACCAATTAAATGGGGACCATAAATGTGCTCATAACTTAAATACCAATGACTTGTGCTTTATGAAACAGGATCAGTCTAATGCCAACTTCATAGCGAATCATCCTTTACCGATCAACCAGAAGAGAGGTTTAATGAAGCAAATACTGATGGCCATCTAGAGGATAACAAACAAATAGGAAAAAATAAAGATATTATGCACAGAATTGGCAGAACAAAAGATAGCGACTATTAAAGGAAATGCATTAGGAATTGTAGCTCAGTGCTTGCACAGAGCAGCTGGTGAGTAAAAGACAAGGCCTTGGCTGGCTGGGTAAGTGACATGAACACAAGATGCTATTTGATTTTTAATATAAAACTCTGTCCAGTAAGTCAGTGTACATCTGTCATCTGTGTAGTAAATTAGCAAAACAAAAGTACAATGTAGGTAGAGAGCTACTATAATCCAGGAAATACAAGATAGATCAACTAGAATTTTCTTTTACTTGTATTAAAATAAGCAAATGAGTGTGGTATATGATGGACGTTTCACATTTTGTCACATAGTGGACTTTGCAAGTCACACTATTAATACTATACTATAAACAATAATTTGATATTGTAATATAATCTATGAACAATTAAATTGGTGTTAGCATTACAGATTCAGTGGATAGTGTTTTTACATTAATTAGACTCGTTTCACACAAATCCAAATGTAGATGATAGCTGTATCTGCCATTATCTGCTCACCAGTGCTTATACACACGGACGAAATTGTTGGTACCCTTGCGTTAAAGGAAAAAAAACACAATTGTCATTGAAATAGCTTGAAACTGTCAAAAGTAATAATACATTTAATAAAAATCAACTAATGAAAATGAGACATTGTTGTTTGTTGTGGTTCTACATAAAAAATAGTGAAAAATAGTGAAACTGGCCTGGAAAAAAACATGATGGTAACCCTAGAAAAGCACAGATACAAAGGTAATACTTACAGGTCAATGACTGAACAACGAACCATTCCCACTATGAGGCTATACAAGCCCCTGTGCTAACTGGGAGAAATTCAGCAGGTGCAGCTCACTAATCAACAGTTGCCAACACACCCATCCAGCAGTGGGGCAACTGCTTCATGAAAAAAAAATTCTCAATGGATAACTATCAGTTCACACCACTATGCAGAAAAGCCACAACACCAAGCAGTGGAGTTTGCACAAATGCAAAAACACTGATAGACAACCAATACTGATTGCACTTGTGCGAGCTCCCCTGCATGGTGTTATGGCTTTTCTGCATACTGGTGTGTACTGGTACTTTTCCAATGTGCAGTTTTTTACTAGACAGTTGCCTCCCCTTGTGGATGGGTGTGTTGGTAACTGTTCATTAGTGAGCTGCACCTGATGACTTTCTCCCACTGAGGCTTCTATTTCCTCCTACTGGGAATGGTTTGTTGTCCAGCTATGGAGCTGTAAGTATGGCCTTGTATCTTTGTTTTAAGTAAATAATGTCCCATTTTTGTCTGTGATTTTTCTTCTAACCCTAGAAAAGATTGAAAATAATTTGACCATAGGGACAGATAAAACAAGATGTGTCCTATAATTAGCATCACAGGGGCCTCCAAACTTATAATCAGTCAGTCTGCCTATTTAAGAGGTGAAAAGTAGTCACTGTCCTGTGTTGGTATCATGGCGTATACCACACTGAACATGGATCAATAGAGGCTTTGGAGAACATTGTCTCAGGAGATTAGAATGAAAATTCTAGCCAAACATGTTCAAGATAAAGGCCATAGCACCATTTCAAACAGCTTGAGGTTCCTGTAACTACAGTTGCACATACCGTAGTATTCAGAAGTTTAAGGTCTATTGGACTGTTGACAACCTAGCTGGACACAGCTGCAAGAGGAAAACTGAGGACAAATTGAAGAGACGGGTAATACAAATGGTAACCCAAGAGCCCAGAAGCTCTTCCAAAGAAATTAGAGGTGAACTCCAAAGTCAAGGTACATGAGTGTCAGATTGTCCCTCCCGTCGCTCTCTTCGCTAAAGTGGGCTTAACGAAAGACGTCCAAGGAGGAAACCACTATTTGAAAGGAAATCATAAAAAAGCACCACTGGAATTTGCTAAAATGCATATTGATAATGGGAGGATGTCATTTAGACAGATGAAAAGCAACTGGAGATTTTTGGCAAGTCACATCAGCTCTAGGTTCACATATGCAATAATGAAGTATACAAAGAATATTGCACCTACAGTGAAACATGGAGACAGCTTGGTTATTTTTTGGGCTGCTTTGCTGCACAGGGTGTCTTGAATCTGTGAAGGGTTCAATGAAATCTCAAGACTATCAAGGCATGTTGGAGCAAAATGTGCTTTTCTGTGTCAGAAAGCTTGGTCTTAGTTGTAAGTAATGGGTTCTCCAACAGAAAAATGACTCAAGAAACAAGGTTAAAAACATCCAAGAATGGCAAAGTACAAAGAATTGGACTATTCTGAAGTGAATTCTATGAGCCCTGATTTAAATCATATTGAACATCTGTGGAAGGAGGTAAAGCAGTCTAGAGAAGGTGCCTTCACACCTAGGCACCTTCACACCTAAGACAGCTGGAGCAGTATACTCACGAGGAGTGGAACAACATACAAGTGGATAGATGCAGAAGTCTCATTGAGAGTTAATTGTACCAACATTTTTGTCCAAGCTAGTTTCATTAGGTTGTTTTGGTTGAACCACAATTCAATGGCAATGTCTAATTTTTCGTTAGTTAATTTTCAGTAATGATGATTTGGGTGACCATTGTGTGTTTTTATTTCTTTAAAGTAAGGGTACCAACAATTTTTTGTCTGTGTGTATATGGGAAAAATCCAGAGGTATGGATAAAAGGTAGCCAAATAAAGACTAAGAGCAACATGTAGGATCTAGAAGCAAAGATTCCAGTTCTAAACAGCTTTGCTTTAAAGCAGTGTAGAATGCGTCAGAATGTATGAACCTATTCTGCTGCGGGTCATAGATTTGGCGCATCCTAGTTCCACTTCGACAACTCAGGCTCAGACCACTTTTAACTTGATCTGGCTGTTCCAGCAGTAATGCACCTATTTTTGCCGTTCTCCAGTCATATATTCGTAGACTCATACGGTAGTAGTGCCACACACCCTCAGAATGCCTCTACATCTTGGGAGCATTAGAAAGTGCTGCAGGCATCGCATAATGCACTTAATTTTGGAGTACACCTGCTCATACATCTAGAGAACAGGGCTGCAACAGTTTTTTGGGCTGAAAGAACACCAGCATACTGATGCAGTCCCATACATACAGGTCACTCTAAAACTTAACTTGTACTGTTATTCAAGGATACAAAAGCATATATAGGTATATATGGCAGTAAACACAGAGAAAAAAAAAATAGAGAATAGGATACAGATTACATAAACCCCATAGCAAAAGAGAAGTAAATAATAGGAGCTGATTGGGGAACTTGCATGAACTTCTGTGTAGTCCTATGTAGTTCCAACAATGATGGTCCACATAAGGGTATATTCAATGATGGGACTGGTTCCCAAAGGTAAAGGAAATAGTGTGTAAAAAAAACTAATGGTATGTACCTTAATGAACCCTACAAAACCCTACCTAATTGTCAAGGCAACCGGCCTGAAAAGGGCGACCCTGCCCTAAGTAGGCTAATCATAAACAGCCCTATACTCCTCACTAATGAGAAAGAAAGGGCTAACCCATCTATCCAGTTGCTTTATGAGTACACAGGTATGCAGGTACACCATCTCTGTGACTACCGAACACCTTTTGATTTTCATCTATTACTTTTTATAAATATTTTACCTGAGGAACCACCATTTATAATTGCAGGAAACATGTCAGGTGTCTGTGTGTTTTATACATTCTTTTCTTTTTGATTTCTGAGGAGTATAATAGTATAAGTAATACAGTATGTATTGTACTATTGGGCATTCGAAAAAGTTGTTGCAGGCACTACAAACTTTATGTCCCGGTTTATGTGCAGCATTACTTTTTCCATAGCCTTCTTAAATGAGGCTTCTGAAAAACAAAAGTAAATATATTTGTGAATATGCAGATTTAGTGCCTTCTAGTACTGAGATGCAGTATAAACCGAATATGCTCTATAAAGAGCGTTAAAATGTTAATTATTTCTCACCCCCTCCAGAGGTATTTGGATTTAGCCAATCTCCTTTGTTCTGAAAGCGGTAAACACAATACCATCTCCAGCTAAAACGCTCACAACTGATCTCATAATACATGAGATACCATCCAAATATTTCAGCATAAATGACTTTACATTCAAGCAAGTAAATTAACCTTAATAATAAAGGAAGGGAGGGGCGTCAGTGAGGGGGGGGACAGAAACAAAATATCACAAGAAAGAATAAACTGCAGATAATAAGCACCAATCTGGTGTTGAATGCAGCCCAAAATACCAATTGTTTTAAGTCACGACAAAGACAGCTGAATGCTCATCTTGTGCGTACAGGGAACGGATGATTGCCTGCGATGAGTATCTTCTCTCACAAATAACAGTTTTTTCGTTCTTAATTTTCTGCTAAATTGGAAGCTAACTGCTTCCCACATTGTCATCGGAACACCTGCAGCTGCGCTGGATCTCCACACACCATTTCTTTTAGGTAAAACAGCACCCCGCTTCCTTCATCTCATCATTATGCCTCTGTCTTGCTTTCATTACTCGGCAGCGCTAATGATTCAGGCAGGCTGGACAGTCATTAAGTGACAAGCAAATGATACTGTATGCAACGTGTGACTAATCGGTCTGAACAAATGAAATCACAGACTTGCCTTTCCCATCATTCAATTCACAAACAATAGCAATGTGGTGCACAGCAGGTAGTTCAGTTAAAACCAGCCTTGTAAAACAAATTTCCTGCAGCTGTTTAAGTGCGCTGCCATGGATTTGATGCCTCGACTAGTGCACAGAGCCCAAAAGAATGAAAACATTTTTAAAAAAAAGGCTTTGGAATGGCACAGAGCGAGAGAGCGCAATCTCCTATACATATATTAGAATAATGAAGGGTTTAGTGTCGTATTGGTGTGTTTTTCATCTTTATAGATCTTGTGGATGACTATTGGATTAGCAAAACATGCATAATCATCCCTAATAATGAAACCAATGGGTGGAACAGTTTGGAGCAAGCATTCTATTAGGAGGCCTTGGTGATCCTTGCTAATTATTTTTATTGGGACACCAAAGGGATACTTACAGAGAACCTCTGTGTTTAGCACATTCCTGGAGTGCCCACTTCCCAGAAACTATTAGTTTAATCACAGATTTCCCCTCCCGTTCAGAGGAAGGGTCTCGGTTGTTATGTTAAAAAATATTCACTGTAGTGGGTATAAATTATACATGGAAAAAAAAATTGTTGTGTTACTGTCAAGTTGGTAATTTAAGGAAAAAAACATCAAAAGTCTGTTTCATCATTACATTCTTGTTAAGCTCATCAGATAGTTTGTTAAACTGCTTTTACTGCTATACATCCTTATTGAAGTATCCTATATCTCGCACACAGCTTTCCTTGAGACAGATGCAGTGTCTGCTAGAAGCCAGATTCAAGGCCTCCCTCCTCCCCCCAGATAATACAGAGGAGAGTTTGCGAATGTGTCATATCAGCTAATGCTTCATACGTACATGCAAATTATAACTTGTCTCTTAGCGACCGCCAATTAACCAATCATGTGGTGATAGAATAGTCATGTGATTAAAAAAGTTCTATTGGAATGTAATTTACTGTGATTAAATCAGATTTATGTCCTGAACGGAAGGTGTCGGTCATGTTTCTCGAGCTCTGGCTGCCGGCAGCAATAATAATAATAATATAATTCGGAGGAGGCATTTAATTGGAAAAGGAGTGGAAGAAAGATAATTTCCACACCTGATTTAATCATCTTGACATTAATATTTACAACTGACACTACTTATATTGTTTTTCTAAATGTATAATACAGATACATAGCTTTCTTTTTCTAAATCAACAAAAAACACAACTATTTTGACAAAAAAAACACAAATAGGTGACATGTAAAAAGTCTGATGTTTTCAGTGCTTCTCTGTGCCTGTGCTATATGTAACATCGCTTTTCTTAAGCAGAACAGCAGGGTTTTCTTTTTAAAAGCGGTTTCCCTTTGCCCTGTAAAACACACCCCAGGATCCTTTGCTGTACTTTGACTATTTTTAGCCTGAGTCTCACTGCACATCCTTGTTTCTTATGTTGAAAGTCTTGAGAGGCAAAGGTTTGTGGCTTCCTAGGTTGCCTTGAATAAAGCCTTTGGTCACCTGTTCTCTTGGGTTCAGCACAGAGCTATTGTTTTCTGGGTGTCCAAACACTCAGAATCACTGAACTTCTTGTTATCAAACTGATGATGCAGAGTTACAGGAAAAAAATAAATGTCTTAATAAATGTGGGTGTGTGACAACGGTGGGTGTGGATCCACTGTGCCACTAGCCAATCTTACCATGGAAGGGTGTAACTAAGAGACTATTTGGTCTTTACTAAAGCTTCTGATGGTAAAGATAGGATGGGCCATTAGGGTACACACCAGGTGCCGCCCCAGAGCAGTCCCTGAACCGGTGGCAGCTCACCAATGGGTCATAGACACTATTGTGAAGCACTAAGGAAGAAGGCAGAGATATGGTCAGACAATCCAAGATCAGGGTGAACAGCACCAGTTCAGTAGCAGTGAACAGGAGCAAAGATATCAGACAGGACAGAGAGATAGGCCAGGGGCAGTAACAGGAGATCAAGAGACAAAAACACATTAGCTGGATATTAAGACACTAGTAACTTAAACTCAGGCAAGGTGTGGAGGATGGAACTGCCTAATATACCCACTGATGGCAGGAGATAGGCTATGGAAGAAAATCACTGCATGGCACTGTGGCTTTAAATTCCTTCAGAGACTGGTGGTGCCTCCTTATAGCCTGGGGGAGACTATCCAGCAACAGCAGGATATAGCAGTGCTGGAAGTGTTTGGAGCATGGAGAGAGGCAGCTTCAGCGAGATGACCTGACACCGAGTGCAGTGAACGCAGTGAATATGTTGGCGCCTGCTGACTGTGCGAGTCACTGGCATAACAGGTTCCACCTCCGGAATTTGCTATCTTGAGAACAGGGTTCCGCGTTCCTATATCCTCCTCTGTTAACTTCATTGGGAATTCCAGGTGCTTGGCTGTACTTAGAGAGAGCCAACCATGCACAGCCACCTCTCTATTTCTTATGACCATGGCACGAAGCAGGACATATCATTGGATCCTGTTCTTAAAATGTCTGAGATGGGAATACCCTTTTAGCACTGTGTGATGAAATGCATTTTTTTAATATAACTTCCTGTTCTATAGAGGGAGATTTTCAGTGTCTGCTCATTATCAGTAAAAACAAGGTCAAATTGAAAGGAGACACCAATGTGTATAGATAACACAGAATCCACCAGTCACAAGAGGAGATAGTCACCTCCCTGCACAGTGATTTCTTCCCAGGTCACACAGCATGACTAGAAAACTCTCCTATAGAAGTCTATAGGACAGAATCAGTCTTAAAGGGGTGTTATCGTTTGAACTGTTCGTGATTCTATGATATTGAGTTTGAAATCCAGGGGCGAGTCTCTTCTCTCAGCAGGCGTGTCTCTCTTTCCAGGAGGCGAGTCTCTCCTGCCAGGAGGCGCGTCTCTCCTCACTGAAGCTGTGACATCATCATTCTGTGTGAGGCAGCCGAAGCAGAAGGATGTCTGGAGAGAAGAGATCTGCAGCCTCCTGCATGCTTCCCATGTGTCTGCGGAGCCTTCAGGCTCCACAAGCTCCTTGCTGTGCTATAATCAGTTATACACACAGCCTGAACTGATGAAACACATGTGAGGAAGCACACTGCCCTCCCTCTCCTCCCCTTCTGTTACCAGGCAGGAGACTGTATGACTGTGGTATATGGAGGAATACACACTGCCCTCCCCCCCTCCACTCCCTCAGTTAACAGGCAGAAGACTGTGGTATATGAAGGGAACAGAGGATGTAACACTCTGTTATATGAGGGGATCTATGAGTTAAACAGTCAGTAATTAGCCAGATCATTCACCCTAGATCTGGGAGATGAGTATAGAGACAGCAGCCTTTGGTTTTACTTTCGGTTTTAACAGCTCAGAGAGGAGTAAACACAGAGTGTGCAGGCAGCCAATCACAGAGCAGGGGGCGTGTCCGGGGCGTTTCCTGTCTGGGGGCGTATCCCAACAGGCTGAATGAAATGTCAGCCAATCACAATGCAGGGGGCTTGGCTAAGGGCGGGATCCGACCAGGGTTTGTCCCAACTAGCCAATCCCAGAAAAGGGGGCGTGTCCCAACTAACAGTAGCAGAAACAGAATACAGATTTACAGAAAAGCTCAAATCTGCTAAACCAAGTGACTAAGGTAATGCAACCCAATTACAAAAGTGCTTATTTTTACTGTCCCCATAATCTGAGACATGATCTTTGTAGTGATACAACCCCTTTAAGACTCCTATGTGCATGAAGCTGCTGTAAAGTATCTCTCTGACTCCTGTTACAGCAGTGCAAGCAAGAATGTCTTCCCCACAATCCTATATAGACGGCCGAATTGAGAAATCTACAATCAGGAAATAAAAACGACTGAGAGGAAAAGAATATGGATCAGGGTCTTGAATTAATAAGTAAAAAAAAAAATTTGCGACAGATTCCCTTTAAAGGGAACCAGTCACATAGGTTATGCTATTCTTGCTGAGGACAGCACAAGCTAGTGACAGACCTGCTGTTTCCAGTGGTGTGTCCCTTATTCTGTAAGGTGTATGAAATTTGGCCAGTTCTATAGGGATATAGAGGGGTGTAGGATGCAACAGTATGTATGAACCTGTCGTATGTGGGTTCATAAATGTGGCGTGTAGTATGCCTTGCGTAGTTTTGCATAGCTTTGGCACATATCTTTGGCGCATATTTTTGGAGCATTCAAAAGAGCCATGTTTGGCACATAATGCGCCAAGTTTTGGCATACGACTGTTGAAGTACTTTTGCCCAATAAAAATATGTTTTATAGCTAACAAGTTATTTTGTGAAACTGTTTAACTTTTTTAATGATGTAGTCGTATGAGGGTTGTGTTTTGCTGGAATAATGTTAGATTTTATTGGTGTTATTTTAGGGTTCATATAGTTTATTGACTAACTTTTGTATATATTTTTGGCAAATACATTATATTTTTTGCTTTTTTTAATACATGCAGTGCAAATAACAGTTTCCCTTTTATTTTATGGGTTATTACAATTGCAATAATACCACATTTGTTTTTTTGGAGAGGGGAGTTGGGAACAATTTTTTTTAAGTACATTTTTAAAGATTTTTTTTCTGTCTATTCTTTTGGAGGTGGTCTTTCTTTTAATAAAACATTATTTTAAATTTTTACCTTCTTTATTTTGACCTAGGAAACTTGAAGCAGTGATCGTCCGATCACTTATTTATTGCTTTGAATTATTTAGTATTGCAGAGCTTCACAGAATGGCTCTGGCACGGCCCAGTAGGCAGATACCAATTGCAGACCATGCAGAGCCCATGATCACATTGTTGTTAGTAGTCTGGGCGAAAACCAAAGCAGATAGATTCCACTAAAGAGATCTGTGCCAAATTACCAGATGTCTAAAACCAGCCATGGTCTGGAGACAAGGTAGTTTTAAGAGAGAAATACCAATCCCCTCTGAGAGGCCTAACCTTGGAGTTTCGGGAAAGAGACACTATGTTTTTCGTCCTGGAAATATCCATGTACAAGAGGCGCTGGGCACAGATGTCAACAGCTTGGCAGGAACCACAACTTGTTTATTGCGTGAAAAGACTGTGAGGTACTGTATTGTACTATACCTCAGTTTCTAATCCTGGAACTAACTGGGACCTAAAATCTGTTGTTGTTTATATCTTGAAAAAACACTGCAATTTTTGGGGCATATTCACAGCTCAATGGCTGGACTAGACTGAACCCAGTAGCAGGCAACTCTGGCCTATATGCTACCTGGGAAAAATTAACAGGTGCAGCTAATTGCTAAGAAGCAGCTCACATACCCCACTGCTAGGGGAACAATTAGATAATATAAATCTGCACGTGTTTAATACCTGTTCACACCAGCATGCAGAAAAGTCACAGTATAATGCATGGGCTTGCGTATTGGGGCCCCTGTACCAACTAATACCTCATATTTACATATTTTTTCCAATATGTCATATTTTTTATCTGCCCAACAGTGCTGAGGAGCGGGTAGTGTCTGTGTTTTGTGTTGGACACCCAGAAAGTGCTGGGCAGCCCGCCTAATCTAATAGTATGGGTGTCACTAATAGGTTGTAAACCATCATGGTGCACCACATGTATCTGTATTTATGGCATCCTTCTGTATCGCCTTATTTATATGCAACTGTAGTACCAGCAACCACCCCCCTCATGCATTGAGAGTGTGTGAGTGGTTGTTTTATTGGTATTTTTGCATTTGTGCTATCTTCCCATGCATTGTACTATGGTTTTTCTGCATGCTGGTGTGAACAGGTATTAAACTAATGTGCAGTTTTTTTACCATCTAATTGTTCCCCTAGCAGTGAGGTGTGTGAGCTGCTTCTCAGCAAATAGCTGTACCTGTTAATTTTTCCCAGGTAGCATATAGGCTAGAGCTGCCTGCTACTGGGTTCAGTCTAGTAGAGCCATTGAGCTGTGAATATGCCCCAAAAATTGCAGTGTTTTTTTGTTTGTCATTAAATCTTGATTTTTTTGAGAAAAACAGCCCCTAAAGGGGATATGTGGCAGAGATTACATCCCCAGTTCTTGTTCCTGATGTCAGGATAAAACTTCAGTGGTCCTTCAAAATACAATATTAATTGGTGTTGGTATTTCCATTTTATTTAGAAACCATTGTATGTTGAACCAGAAATCTAAAGAAAACTAGTCATTTGTTCCGAAGACCCCAAAACCTCAACCAAACTTTATACAAAATGAAGACGAACAAAGATAATTAAGTAGATTACTAATACAGATAAAACAGAAATAGCTGCAGGAAATCAATTTTGAGGATAGGAGTTTCTTTTGGTCATGTACTTTATATATATTGGGCCAGATACATTAAAATGGTCTCAGACTAGAGAGTAGTCAGTCTCAGTAGGTTATTGTAGCATTCGTCAATATGTATGAAAGTGTCTCACAGCACTTTATAAATGTGTCCCATTGTGCGGCAAACTGACGTGCACCAAAAAAGTGTCATGAGACAAATTTTGTCTCAGCCTCGCCACTTTGAAAATAGCATGGATTAGTGCACTATTCTGTTGAGCAACATTCATAAATGTGTCTAATCTTCTGAATGTTGTGAGACACGCCAACTAAGTATTGGCACAAATAAAAGTGTCGAGGATGTCGGATAGAGTGACCGTTTTTGTTGCAAAGCTTATATACATATGTTGGACATGGCCAACAACAATAAGTTTTATCAAACAGCACGCCAGAAAACTAGTGCAGCCCAATGTGCCAGAAAAAAGCAAACTGGGCCACCCTTTCCTTATGACCTAAGATACTGCTCATGTAAAGACTAGTGCAGGACATGCAGTACCACATTGTACTGTAGAGAGGCGCAACTAGACCATTAATCACTGCATGCATTGCATTGTAAGTAAAATGTGCATGATAATTTGTTGGATCTTTCAATCAATCAGATGTGCCACAGATCAGCAGTGTCTGTGACATTGTAAGTGGAGTGTGGTCCCAAGATACAATGTCATGCAAAGGACCTTTGTATGTTGAAAATTCTGAGGTTACTCTAACTTGAGGGACCATTGTACAGGTCACAATTCTCTATATCAGGGGTGTCAAACTATGGCCCTCCAGCTGTTGGCAAACTACAACTCCGATCATGCCCACTGTTATAGATTATACAAATGCATGATGGGAGTTGTAGTTTCCCAACAGCTGGAGGGCTGCAGTTTGACACCCCTGCTCTATATGAAGATGTTTTAGGAAACTATTATGTATTTATTTGTGACCACCAACCTTCTGTACCTCTTTAGAAGCCGTAAATAGCAAGTTATTGTTTGTGCATCAGGTCAAGGCTCATGATCCAGTTCCTGTCCCTGCTGTGGCCCGGAGTCATAAGATAAATGAATACCCCACCACTTTGGCCCTCACAAGCACAGACAAGTGCACAAAGTGACATTAAACACGACTGTAGGTGCAGCCAGCAGAGAATGTTGATGTAGTTAAACAATGATGCAAGGCAGCTTTTTGTGCAATCTTCTTCAAAAGTGTTCTGAAACCTGTCGGAAAATGCAGAAGTACATTGCAAAATCCATGTACCAAAATTAAGGACTAGAATTTACGGGACTGCATGGGAGTGATTATATTCCTTTGCTGGAAGTAAAAGCAGTTCAAACTAGAGACTTATTAAAGGTAGAGTCTCATAATATTACGGCTCTTAAAATTTCCAAAAATACTGAAAATCCCAAGGGCAGAGTACAATTTGGATTTTCAGTCTATAAAAACAGAGATTGTGGAATTTTTGTGAAGGTGTAATTGCCATAAAGGTAAATACAAACTAGAAATTGAAAACACATTACACTCTGTAAGATTGCCTACAAGAAAAGTGCCTATAGCTATAATGCAACCACTTAAAGAGGAACTGCAGGATTTACACAGCAGAGGCATGATCACACCAGTAGATAAGTGCAGAGACTGGTAAACATTTTATAGTGAAGAAACTATTGGGAAAGTTAAGAACATCTATTGATCCTAAGTCACTAAACAAGGCTCTGAAAAGAAATCATTATCCAAGGCCTACAATAGAAGACATTCTGCCTGGTCTGTCAAAGGCTAAAATATTTTCTGTATATTATGTGAAAAATGGTTTTCCAGCATGTGGAACTAGAAGAATCAAGTGTATTGACCAGTTAGATAGTAATGATGGAAAGCAGCACTCACAAATGGATGCGATTTCAAAGCTGAATTTTAATCCAGGTCCCCAACATTTAAGCTTACAATAGTAAAGTATAACCAAAGACAAGTAAACATCTGTGCACAGATAGAAAATAGTGACATCGGTAAACCCACTGCATATTTAAGGTAGACGTTTTATAGACCATTAGCATAAGGCTCTGTCTCCACTGCACACAAAAACATCAGCTTGTTCAGTGTTTTTCGTTTGATAAAAACACTAAAAAAACGACTGAAAAGATGTGCCATAGATCTGTATAGTAAAAACGTTCTGTCTTTTTTCTACGTCTTTTTTCTACTCATCTTATTTGTGGGTCGTTTTTTGAAACATGTTGCAAAAAATTACTGAGCAGGGCATTAATTTTACTATTGAAGTCTAATTAAAGCGCCGGATGTTTTTTGGTGTGTTTTTTGCACTTCTTTGGTGCGTTTTTTTTTCAGAAATACACAGCAAATGTAATGCTGTGCATTTGTGCAAGCAAAAAAAAAACGGCAAAAAACGCACAACGCGGCAAAAAATGATGGGTTTTTTCAGCTGCTTTTGATAGGCAATGGACAAACAACTCAGTTTTATGAACGTTTTTAGGATTTGGTTTTCAGTCAGTTTATGTACAATACTGTGCAGACCTAGCCTAAAAGTAATGGTGTTATGTAAAGATAATAAAGATAGGATTCCAATATGCTTCACTCAACAAAAAATATGGCAGTTTGTATAACATTGCTGACTGCCAAAGAATTTGGAAAAATTCTAAATACAATGAGAAAAAAAGTATTAAGTCAGCTACCAATTGTGCAAGTTTTCCCATTTAAAAAGATGAGAGGCCTGTAATTGACATCATAGATCGACCTCAATTATGAGAGACAAAATGAGAAAACAAATCAGAAAATCACATTGTCTGATTTGGGAACAATTGATTTTCAAATTATGGTGGAAAATAAGCATTTGGTCAATAACAAAAGTTCATCTCAATACTTTGTTACATATCCTTTGTTGGCAATGACAGAGGTCAAACATTTTCTGTAAGTCTTCACAAGGTTGTAAGTCTTCACACACTATTGCTGGTATGTTGGCCCATTCCTCCATGCAGATCTCCTCTAGAGCAGTGATGTTTTGGGGCTGTCGCTGGGAAACACGGACTTTTAACTCCCTCCAAACGTTTTCTATTGGATTGAGATCTGGAGACTGGCAGCTGACTAAATACTTTTTTTCCCCACTGTAATTGCATATGCTAACGTTACTTGCAAATCAGTTCAAACTTAAAGGAGTTGTCCAGCAAATAATAATTATTCTTGATTGGGGCCAGGGTAGGTAAACACTTAAAAAAAAAAAAAAAAAAAGTTAGACTTGCATACAGGTTCCACACCACTTCTGCTTTGGAGCTCTCTGGCAATCATTTCCTCTTCCAGGTTCTCATCCCGACACACAGGAGAGGCTTGCGCTCTATTCACTCACAATAGAGCACAAGCTTCTCCTACGTGTCAGGATGAGAACCCAGAAGTCAAGAAGAAAGGACCATTGGGGAGCTCCAGAGTGGCAAAGGCCAGGAAACTGTAGGCAAGTATATATTTTTTTTTTCATTTTTACTCACACTGACCTCGATGAAGAATGCTTTTTAATTGCTGGACAACCCCTTGAACACCCCATGTATCAGAAGAGTGTACCTGCTCCAGTGTGTAAAGAGACTAAAAAAGGATCAAAAATATTTCATACTGAAGGCGCATCTTGACATAATAATCTTGCTAAACTAATCATCTGCATGTGTTAAAATTTTGCAAATGCAAAATAACGTGTCAAAACAAAAAGACATCCCACACCTATTGTTGCCTGTGTGTCAACTCAGGCTAGACAGTTTGAATAGTAGGATGTGGATCCTATTAACTAAAAGCAGTGGAGAAACTATGGTTGGATACATACTGTAAATCTGTGCATCAGCTCAGGTTATTCAGTCAATTAGTGTGAAGTAGTAAGAGATGCTAGGACATCTGTGTGGATCACATTATTACAAAGCAATGGAAAAGCCATGGTTGGACAGATAGCAGCTAGGTTTGAGCGTGACTCTAACTGGGGTAATCAAAGCTATTCTTTCAATGTACAACCATGTCAGATTGGTATCGTATTTTTCGGACTATAAGACGCACCTAGGTTATGGAGGAGGAAAATAGGAAAATTATTTTTTTAAAAGTCCGGGCTGAAGTGTAGCTTTTATTGGTACCATTTTGGGATAGATAATTTTTTTCTTTTATGCTGTAAAACTTACAGGATAATTGATGTTATAGTTTAATAGATCGGACTTTTACCGAGGTGGCGATACCAATTACGTGTAACTTTTTATTTGTAAAATGGCAAAAGTGGAGTGGTTTCAACTTGAATATTTTTTTTTTACTTTAATACTTAGTCCCCCTAGCGTACTTGACCATTAGGGGGCAGAATGCATTGTCCTATTTGCAGCAGTATTATTGTATTGCTGTACATAGGATTTTCATTCATTTATCCATTACCTATTACATCCTTCCATATGCCGTGCCATAGAAAGGGTGTAATAGGTGCTCGTATGTGGCAGCTGTAGAAGCCTGCATGAGGCATCCTGCTGCCATGGCAACCAATCCTCCCCGATGCAATTACATTGCAGGAAGGGTTAACGGACGGAGGAGCGGTGCGCAGCACTGCTACTCATTCAGCTAGATGCTGCGATCGCTGCAGTGTCTAAACTGTTAACAGGGACGGAGCCGGCTCCATCCCAGCTGTTAGCGTACGGCTGCCGGCTGTACTGATCAGCCGCATGCTGTCGTTGTACAGCGCTCGCTCGGGCCAGCAGGAACATGGAAAGGAGCGATGCTGCGGGAAGTCGGCAGCGGGGTTTAACCCCTTCATGCAGCATCGCTCCCCATCACCCTTCTGCTGGCCATAGAGAGCGCATTCGGACTATAAGAGCACCCTCATTTTATCCCCAAATTTGGGGGGGAAAAAGTGCATCTTATATAGTCCGAAAAATACAGCAATTGGCTACATAAACATCTAAAATATTATGACATATGATTTTACAACAATGGTAACCCAGTATAAAATAAAATGTATTGACATTTATGAGCATGCCGCTGCCATGTAGACATATAAAGAAAAAACAACAATAAGGATCAGAAAAAAGTAATGCATTACTAAATTTACTTCATTTGTTATTGTATAAAGATAATACATGGAGAATATTGAATGTGGGGTCAAATATTTCAGAAGAATAACTACCTGTAGTATTTAGGTTGGCAGTTTCATCAGTACACCTATTGTTGAGAAGTATGGTGCATTCTGATCACAAGACTTTGAAGAACATTACAAAAAGACTACTAAATGCCCCAAAGAGACTGCAGTGCATGCTTTTAAAACTTTCAGAAATATGATTTTGACATTTGTTACTGTCCAGGGAAATTACTGATTGCTTATTCTCTAAGAAAAACATCTTGCCCATCACAAATGAAAAAGAAAAGACATTGAAAGCATCAATATGTGCGAATACCAGGCAGTGTCCAAAGATAGGAGAATTACAAATAAGGTACACAAAAAGGATAAAACTATCAAATGTGTTAAAGACTGTCATTTGAAAGGCTGGGCAAACTGCAAGCAATACACTACAATGGAAGTCACTATTTTTTCCCATAAGATGTGAACTGCCAGTGTAGCATGGACTCATTTTTACAGGTAAAAGCACTGTCATACCAGAATATCTTAGAAGACACATAATATAAAGACTGAACTCCACTCACTTAGGTGGTATAAGTTGTCTGCCATTGTGCATGAGTGTTTAATGGTTTGGACTGAATAACTTTACAAAAAAAAAATCACAATATAAAATATGTGCATCATACAGTGATAAGCAACCAAATCTGATCATCACTGGCATAAAATAAAAATTGCAGCGAATGTGGGTGCAACAGAGTGTGACAGGTAAGAGATGGCCTTTGAGTGGCATTGCTTGCCCTGGTAACCCAGGGCAAAGGCAAGCACTGCTTTTAACCGTACCTTTGCCCTTTGGATATGAATCCTATTGAAAACTCTGACAAAGCATAGAGCAGTTTGCCTTATGTCCGTCTACTTACTCTTGTACGACAGACAACATTATACCTAGGAGAAGCTGAACTTACAGCTGTAAAAATAATTGACAAATCAATTTTGTGCTGACCTCAGTATGATACAAACTAAAAAAATAATCTAAAAGTACATTCATAACATAGCCACAGAATAGGCCATATCTGTCTGATAGATGCATGTGCCACCTCTGGGACCTGCACATATCTTAGAATGAGGGTCATCCATTGTGCTTGGTTTTAAAGGCACTCCATTGACCTGCGTAGGATTTCTAAATAGAGCCCAGCAAGTGTTCTTGGCTATCCTATGACCCAAACATGACATGAACACACAGTTTAAAACACAGACATAAATGTGTTGGACGTCAAGACAGAATTATAAAAATTACTCATAGATGCCTAGCCAGGAGCCAGGGAAATAGAGGTGAGTGTGCTCAAGAAGAGTGTAAGGCTATGTTCACACGGCTTAAAATGGGACATATTTCAGTCCGTAATTACGCGCCGTAGTACGCAAATTACGTCTGGAATACGTCCTAGTCATTACAGTAATCCACAGTTCTCATAGAGAACTATGGATTACGTCTCATCTCCCTGCTCGGCGAATACGTGCCGCTGGTAATGCAAGTCTATGGGCCGGCGAGGTGCCGCCCCTCGCTCCTTCCCCCGCCCCCGTCCATTACGCCCCGCAAATAAGCCGTGTGAACCCAGCCTAAGAGAGGTGATGTTCAAATGTACTGTCACCCAATGGGGTCCCACACCCTGTAAGTTAAAGCACTCTAGGTTTACCTCTCTTGGGGCACTTATGCATCTTGGGCTTTCAAGCTACTTGGTTGGCACGGTGCTGATCAAGAGGTCCCAAGTTACCTATAGGTGACCATTAGACCAATCTGCATATACTCTTTATATACCTTTCTGTGTATTACTGTACCCATCCATAATTGACAGCCTTGGCCAGAGTCACTGCTAACAACAGATATTTTTTTTCAGTAGTCTGAAAATCGGCCATTATAGGTGAAACCTTTGTCAAGTTTTGGCATCATCATTCCAAACGCATTTTTACTTTATCACATAAAACAAGCAAACACAAAAAAAAACCAGGCAATTTATTTTACTCCTTCATCCCTTTTTCCTTTCTGGCTTTCCTTTCAGAGCTTCATCCCTCCTTTTCACAAATAATAAACTCATGATTTCCCTCGGTATAAAATTACCCTTAAACATTTTTCCACTCGCTCATTATATGAAGAGAATTTGTAAGAAGTAAATCACTTTTCTTAATCCACTTTAAGACTCTTTATTATCTTTGTTAACAACTTAAGTTTCACACCTTGAGAAGAGACATCAATCACTGTCTGATTCACCCAGCTCTCATGTCTATAATGATTGACAAATTATTTTTTCTCAACTTCTCCACTTTCCTTCTCTTCTTCTTTAAAGGTGTTTTCTCACCACAATGATTAGCTTTACGAGTGTAGGCAAAGGTAAATAAATACTATGACCAAATACATCGCTGTCCTGATTTAGCTTTGTTTAGAAGATATTTTTTAGCTACTTCTGGAAAAAAAAATGTATCTACATTATTTAGGAGGGATTTTTATCTATTGCATGTGTACACAAGTTTCGCTAGGCTATTGACCACCTCTTTTTGCTCTCATTGCTCCAGCTGTCCTGTTCGACCATGGTGACATCAATCCCTGCTGTGTTATCTCCAGCACAGGAGCTTGTTTATCTAAGTTACTGACCAACTTTAATCATTTAGAGCTCTTTAGCCTTGTGCACTACAGTTTAGAATCTTCCAGCATTCTTCTCACAGTAACATATTAGCTAGGAATAGCAAAGCTGATATGTCCATCACTGTTATAGAACCATCCACAGCTTTGCCAGGAAGTGGGAGTCTGAAGCTGATTGTAAAGAGCAGGATCTGGTGCGAATACCCTTTTAACTTCCTCCTCTTTAGCCGCCATTCTAATTTGCAGGTTGCCCTATTTTCTTCTTAGTTTGCACTTTCACTTTAGATTTTACTTGCTCTACTTGTACAAAATTTCGGACTTGTCCATTTTTGTCATTGTCATTGTGACTGACCTCTTAGGGCAGCATGTATGGTCTTTTCAGCCCAATATCAGGCACAGCCCCGTTCGCTACATGTTTAAAAGTCCCGCACGCCATTATCAGTGTGGGAGGCGGGGCGCACTAGAACCTTACGAAGCTAAAGATTTATAGCTTTGCTACGGCATTTCTAGGTGCATTACTGCTGGAACAGGTATACTACTTTCAAAGTGGTATACCTTAGCCAGAAGTGTCGTACTAGCGCTAGAATGCGACTGATTTATGACCCACTGTAGAGCAGGTTCATAAATCAGGCGCATTCTAGCCTATTATTATGCACATGAAATTTGCCGTGAAAATGCCAAATTTCATACATGCCGCCCTTAATTTCTATTTTTTCCTTTATCCTTTCTACTTTCTTTATCTACATTAGCCAAATTCATTCTTCCTTTTTTGATGTGACAAAAAAGAATACATGTGCTTTAGATTCCTCACAAATAGCATGATTTCCCCTTTGAACAACTTTGTGTTTCATGGCCTCCTTCCTTAAAATGTAAACACCACAAAAAGGTAATATTCTCTTTCCAGTACTCATATTGTTTACATTTATGACAAAATTCATCCATCTAAAAAAAAACAAAAAAAACAGTTCTACATTAACAATCCAACCTCTAAAGCAATCAAAAAGAAACAATTTTTTCCCACACAAATTTTCATTACAAGGGTTTTCTCAACACTTTGTTTCACAGAGCCAAAAGTAGCTTTCATCCATGCATCCGGTCTCTTCCTGGTCAGGCTGTGGGTAATTAACATATCAGCTCTGTATTCAAAGCTCTGCTTATTACTCTGGTATGAGAGCAGGAGATGATTATCTAGAGTCCAGAAAAGTTCCAGAGCTAAAGTAAACAAAATAATTAGGACGACATGTATGAAACTTTGCACCGACAAGCCAGTTCTAAATCGGTATAAAGGAATGTAGAATACAACATTATGCATGAAACTGTTATGTGCCAAAATTTTGGTGCATAAAGTGTTTTGCGCCAAACTTTGTAAAGCAGTTTCACACCAAACTTTGGCTCGTTAAAAAGTGTTGTGTCTGGTGCAGACTGCGCCAAGTTTGGGCGTACGACTGTTCATACATCTATAGAACAATGTTTTATATATATTTTTTAAAACATTTATTTTTTTACCTCTCTTTTAGTTTTTCTGTGGTATTTTTATACTGGGGACGTGATTGCTTCTACATTATACTATATTATTAATGGATTGCAGGATAGCGTACAATTATCAATCTCTTATTACACCTTACACCCTGTTATAGGAACAGTAAGATGACAATCCTAGGGACTTTTATTAGGCTCCTTACTGGTATGACAACCAAACGGCATACCACAATAGTGTCATGGGGGCAAATGGGCCATGGACAGGGAAGCTGCAACATCTAAGTGGTTAGACAGCCAGGATCAGAGTTACCTCCGATTCTGACTGCTGACAGTGGGTGCCAGTCCTGAACCCACTCCATACTCCCTTCCTAACACTATAACATACAGTACATGTAAGTCAAATGTTGACAGGGGTTTAAATGAAATCAGCTGTTTTACTGTAAAATATGAGCAAATACCTATCCAAATGTAGTTTTACTATATTGTGCTTGACACAGACACATTTTACATTCATATTATGCTGAATATGTGTTATTCCAAATATTAAACAAGGCGTCCAATCTGTATCTGTTTTCCCTTCAAAATAATATTTTATATCATAATTTCCCGTGGATTTTCACCAATGTGCATATTTAGTGGGAAATGTATATACAATTAAAGTACAGTCTCTTAGCACTAGAGCAAAATTATACATTATACAGGATGATTAAGATTGATTTGTAGACTAAGAAATGTAAAATAAGTGTTAAAGAGAACCTGTCACATAGGTTATGCTTCCCTTGCTGAAGACAGCACAAGCTAGTGTCAGACCTGCTGTTCCCAGCACTGTGTCCCTTATTCTGTAATATGCTGTAGTTTTCGAGTATTTTAATGTTCAAATCTGTCAGTTTTCAGCCAGAAAAGAGTCCATCTTATTCATAAGCAGGTGTTAGCCCCGTCAACCCAAGGCTAGTCCCGCCCACCTGACAACTTTTCATATGTTTCTACCTATTCAAAGTAATAGGTTAATCAGTTGTGAGGTAGGTGGGGCTAGCCTCAGGTGAGTGGGTCATGAATTAAATAGACTCTTTTCATGACACTTTTCTGGCTGAAAACTGCAGATTTGAGCATTAAAACTGCTGCACCTTACAAAATAAGGGACACAGCGCTGGAAACAGCATGTCTGCCACTAGCTTGTGCTGTCCTCAGCAAGGGGGGCATCATCTATGTGACAGGTTCCCTTTAATGCATAATGTTCTGTTCAAATGACATTCCACAGTTGGACAAAAAAAATGAAATTTAAAACAAAAACACATGTATTTATTGTCCTCCATCATAACAACTAATACCTACAATATTATACAGAGAATGTGGTATTTGTAGTGTCTTTTTTAAATATGTAAAAACAAAGAGATCAGCATAAGTAAAATGCTATATACGTTATACAAATGCATTTTGAAACTCAGAAAACAAGAGCTCACAAGGCAAAGTCAATGAATATGATGTGATACAGCGCAAAAATTATGCTGAGCCCTCAAAGTCCAAATTATTCAAGTATATTACTAAAACAAAATACAGCACCTCGGATTGCAAAATTTAAACACGACACCTTAAAGCTACTCTTTGGTCCTCATATTCGTGGATATTATAAAGTTAGCATGTTTAATGCACAGTGGCGTTGCGACAAGGGTCGCAGTTGCGACCAGGCCCCCGAGCCAGGGGGGCCCACAGGCCCCCCTGGCCACATAACTCTGTTACTGGATCACATAGACCCAGTGATGCAGCAAACTGCCTAGGAGCAGGCACAACAGTTGAGATCCTCCGGTCCCGGCAATGCGATGATGTCATTGCGGTGCCTGCTCAGGTGTATGTATTAGGCCACAAGCCTATTGCTAAGCTTATGGCCTAGTAAGCACCGAAAGCGGCATCCGGAGCAGGCGGCGTGTTGACGTCACGCTCAGTGTCGGACTGGAGTACCTGGGGCCTACCAGAGAAAGTTACTCTTGGGGCCCGCTCTTCAGCTATATGTAGAAGTAATCATCAATTTCAGTAAGAGGCCATTCACACAGTGTTATATGCTCACGTTTAAGGTATCCATCGTGGTACCATGAGGAAAGGTAATACGATGTACCTGCCGCATTCCCACAGAGGTTATTTGAGCAAACTTCGTTCTACATCGACTATGTTTGCTCTATTTGCTGGCGGCATATGCTTTCCCTGGTAGACTACAGAAAAGCATATAAAACCGACAAATTGAGCATGTGTAGTCCACATAGGACTATGTTCAATTAACCTCGATGAGACTACAGTGGATATATTGCGGTCCACATCAGGGTACCTTTGCCCACAGTACCCTACTGGATACCTCAAACATAGCAAGAAAACACTTTTTTAAAGGGGGCCCCTTAATTATGTAAAAAAAAACCCCAAATTAAACCCCAAAATTTCCCTAAAAAAAAAAACCCCTGTAAAAAGGGAAGAAAGGGGGGAGATTAGATATGACAAGAAAAATATTTTTTAAAAAAATTTGGTTTTACTGTGAATTCACATCACCAAAAGATTAACCAATCCCCCAAAAGGGGGCTGCAAAAAATGCCCTCTCCTATATACAATCTTTTTATCACCCTGCAATCACCCCGCCTGAAAAGCGGGGTAATTGGGCCCCAAAAGGTTTTTCGGCCCCAAATTTAAGGTTTCCTAGAAAGCACTAACCTCTGAGTCAAAAAATAAATTAGTTTTGGGAAAGGCCCAAAAGTATAAATTTTCCCCGGAAAATAAATTTGGGGGGAAAAATTCCCAAAGAAAGTCCC
Source organism: Phyllomedusa bahiana (assembly GCA_025379985.1). NCBI lineage: Eukaryota > Metazoa > Chordata > Amphibia > Anura > Hylidae > Phyllomedusa > Phyllomedusa bahiana. The sequence continues at coordinate 58,705 of JAODAL010002776.1, read as the reverse complement.
GACACATTTCCCCCCCCCTTTTTCAGAAGGGTTTTTTCAGGGGGTCAAATGGATAATTACAAAAAAGGTGCAAATATGCAGGGGAAACTATAGTTAAAATTGTAATGTACCCCTGCTGATTTTTAAAGGGGCAAATGTTGGCTTGAGATGCGCCTAAAAAGGGGTTTACACAATTTTTATGGGCTTTCAATTTTTCACCCCGGTATAAAATCACCAACCCACACCATTCACATTACAACACATTTTCCCCATACACCACTCCCTCCCCCCAAACCTCACATAAAACTATTCACACCCACCACCTTTACCCAAACCCCGTATCAACCCCTTCACAAAATCAAACAATTTCCCCTACGCCCCGCCACACACACCAAAACACAAACCCGTTTTTGCCCACTCACACACCCGGGACTCATCCTCACACATCACACCAATCCCGTATGCAACCCCTCCACACACCGCACACCCTCCCATACGCAACTGGGTCAGACACACCACCACCTATCCCCCTACACCCCCTCACAACCCCCGCAAACCCTCCCCCCTACAACCCCCCTCCACCCCCCGCAACATTTCCCCTACCCCCCCATACTCACACCCCCCACACACCCAACCCACTCCGCCCCCGCACACATCCGTCACCCCCCTCACTCCGGCACAATCCTACACCCCCCTACTCCCGCCAAATCCCGTACACCCCACTCGCCCCGGGCCCCACATCCCATCACCCCACCCCGCCGCACCCCCGTACACCCCCTCAAAAGGGGGCCCCAAAACTTTCCCGTACACCCCACTCACAACGGCCGCACATCCCATACACCCCACTCGCGCCCGCCGCACATCCCGAACACCCCACTCGGGCCGCCCACATCCAAACCCCTCACCCCGCCACAACCCCGTACCCCCCACTGCAGGGGCCACACACCCCTACCCCCCAAATCCCCCCCAATCCCGTACCCCCCAAAAACCCCCGGCCCAACCCCGACACCCCATCAAACGGCCCGCCTCCCTGTACACCCCACTCACACCTGCCGCACAGCCCATACACCCCACTCGCGCCCGCCGCACATCCCGTACACCCCGTACACCCCACATCGGCCACACATCCCGTATACCCCACTCACAACGGCCGCACATCCCGTTCCCCCAACTCAAAAGGGGCCCACACCCCGTACCCCCCACTCACAGGGCCACACCCCTAAACCCCACCCCCGGCCCCGAACATCTGTCCCCCCATCACACCCCCGACACCCCGTAACCCCACTCACAGGGCCGCACATCCCTACACCCCCCACCCCCGGGCCGCACTCCCGTACCCCCCCACTCACACCGGCCGCCCCCTTCACCCCATCCAGGGCCCCGAAAATCCCGTACACCCCAAACTCACCCCCGGCCCAACATCCCTACCCCACTCCCGCCGCACATCCCGTACACCCCACTCACACCGGCCGCACATCCCGTACACCCCACTCACACCGGCCGCACATCCCGTACACCCCACTCACACCGGCCGCACATCCCGTACACCCCACTCACACCGGCCGCACATCCCGTACAACCCATTTTTTTTTTTTTTTTTTTCCACCGGCCGCACATCCCGTACCCCCCACTCACACGGCCGCACATCCCTTACACCCCCCCCCATTTTCCCCCACCCCGGCCACACATCCCGTAACCCCACTCACACCGGCCACACATCCCGTACACCCCACTCAGGGCCCCCCGCACCTCCGTAACCCACTCTCCCCCACCGCCACCCGTACACCCCACTCACACCGGCCGCACATCCCGTACACCCCACTCACACCGGCCGCACATCCCGTACACCCCACTCACGCCCGCCGCACATCCCGTACACCCCACTCGCGGCCGCCGCACATCCCGTAACCCTCCTCACTCCCGCCACACATCCCGTACACCCCACTCGCACCGGCCACACATCCCGTACACCCCACTCCCGCCGCACATCCCGTACACCCCACTCACACCGGCCACACATCCCGTACACCCCACTCACAACGGCCGCACATCCTGTACACCCCACTCACGCCCGCCGCACATCCCGTACACCCCACTCGCGGCCGCCGCACATCCCGTAACCCTCCCCACCCCGCCCACACATCCCAAAACCCCCCACTGCCCCGGGGCCCAATCCGTAACCCACTCCCGCCGACCCCCTACACCCCACTCACCCGGCCCACATCCCAAACCCCCACCAAAGGGCCGCACATCCCATACACCCCACTCGCGCCCGCCGCACATCCCGTACACCCTACTCGCGCCCGCCGCACATCCCGTACACCCCACATCGGCCACACATCCCGTATACCCCACTCACAACGGCCGCACATCCCGTATACCCCACTCACAACGGCTGCACATCCCGTACACCCCACTCACACCGGCCGCACATCCCGTACACCCCATCAACGGCCCACCCCGTACCCCCACTCACACCGGCCGCACATCCCGTACACCCCACTCACACCGGCCGCACATCCCGTACACCCCACTCACACCGGCCGCACATCCCGTACACCCCACTCACTCCCGCCGCCTCCCTTTAACCCCCCTCTCCCGCCCAATCCCGTACACCCCACTCACGCCGCCGCACATCCCGTAACCCCCCACTCATCCCGCCGCACATCCGTAACCCCACTCACACCGGCCGCACATCCCGTACCCCACTCCCCCGGGCCCCGCCATCCTACACCCCACTCACGCCCGCCGCACATCCCGTAACCCCACACCCCCGCCCCACAACCCCGACCCCCCACTCACACCCCGCACATCCCGTACCCCCATCACACCGGCCGCACATCCGTACCCCCCCACTCACTCCCACCGAACATCCCGTACACCCCACTCACAGGCCCAACCCGTACACCCCATCACCCCCGCCGCCCCCCCCGAAACCCCCCTCACCCGCGCACATCCCGAAACCCCCCCATCCGCCGCCGCCACCCCGAAACCCCCCACTCACACCGGCCCCACATCCCGTACACCCCACTCACACCCGGCACATCCCGTACCCCCCACTCACACCGGCCGCACACCCGGGGAACACCCCATAAACCCCCGCCGCAGACATCCCGTACACCTCACTCAGCCCCCGAAACCCCTTTACCCCCCATAAACCCCGGGCCCAATCCCGCACCCCCACACCGGGCCCGCTCATCCCTTACCCCCCACTCAGGGCCCGGCCGCCATCCCGTCACCCACTCACGGCCGCCGCACATCCCGTACACCCCACTCACGCCCCCCCGACCCCCCGCACACCCCCTCATCCCGCCCCACACCCCGTAACCCCACTCCCACCGGCCGCACATCCCGTACACCCCCCCCCCGGCGCACCCCCCGTACCCCCATCACGCCCCCGACCCCCGTAACCCCCCACTCACTCCCGCCGACCCCCTACCCCCCACTAAACCCCGGCCCGCACCCCCTACACCCCACCCACCCCGGGCCCGCACACCCCGAAACCCCCCATCACTCCCCCCCGACCCCCCGTACACCCCCTCACAGGGGGCCCCCACATCCCGTACCCCCCCACCACGCCCCCCCCGCACATCCGTACCCCCCACTCCGCCCGCACATCCCGTACACCCCACTCACGCCCGCCGCACATCCCGTACACCCCACTCACACCGGCCGCACATCCCGTACACCCATCACACCCCCCCGCAGACATCCCGTACACCCACTCAAACCGTATACTTCCCAAACACTGAACACAAAAAAGCACAGTGAGGGCATTCTACATTAAAAACACTTGACACACATATAAGAATGCATATCTCAAATATAGGGCCATATACATGCACATGTCGAAAACCTTACCGGCCTCGGGTATAAGCTCCGCCCAACCCCTGATAGCTCCGCCCCACTCGTTTACCCCCCCGCCCCCCCCTTTTTAAAATTACCACCGATAAAAACTTCGGGGGAACCCTTCCTGCTCTTATTTTTCCCCGGGGGGCCCACAGCAGCAGAAACCCTTTTCCCTGCAGCTGCCCTATTTTATGGTGCTGCGCTGGGGAAAACAGGAGAGGAGGGGGCCCAGAGGTGGCACACCAGCAAGCCTAGTGCTGATTGGCTGAGGCTCAGCCCAGCAGTGTCGATGCCAGGGCCTACCGGAGGATCCTCCCACCCTCCGGTGGGCCAGTCCGACACTGGTCACGGTGCCCACTCCAGATTCTGAAAGAAGTGTGCGGCGTAGGAACTGGAGAGAGGTGAGTGTATAGGAGGCCCTATAGACCTAGCCCTATATATACCTAGCCACTAAAGGAGGCCCTATACACCTACTGCTAGCCCTATATATACCTAGCCACTAAAGCAGGCCCTATACACCTACTGCTAGCCCTATATATACACCTAGCCACTAAAGGAAGCCATATACAGCTACTGCTAGCCCTATATATACCTAGCCACTAAAGGAGGCCCTATATACCTACTGCTAGCCCCATATATACCTAGCCACTAAAGGGGGCCCTATACACCTGCTGCTAGCCCTATATATACCTAGCCACTAAAGGAGGCCCTATACACCTGCTGCTAGCTCTATATATACCTAGCCACTAAATGAGGCCCTATAGACCTAAATCTCGCCCTATATATACCTAGCCACTAACGGAGGCCCTATATACCTTCTGCTAGCCCTATATATCCCTACCACTAAAGGAGTTCCTATACACCTAATGCTAGCCCTATATATACCTAGCCACTAAAGGAGGCATTATATATCTCCTGCTAGTCCTATATATACCAAGCCACTAAAGAAGGCCCTACACACCTGCTGCCAGCCCTATATATACCTAGCCACTAAAGGATATGCTATACACCTACTGCTAGTCCTATATATACCTAGCCACTAAAGAACATACTTGCCAATTTTTGAAAGTGGAAAAGTGGGAGATTGGAAGGGGCGGAGCGCGCCGTGACCAACAATTTGCATGACCACGCCCAACTTGTTGCACCACGCCCCTTAGAAAAAGCCACACCCACTCCACCTAAATGCATAACAGCTCTGGAAGAAAGCCAGGTAGATGCCCCTCTAGAGAGGTAGTGCCCTTATAGCCAGGTAGTGCCCTCTAATATCCAGGTAGATGCCCCTATAGCCAGGTGACGCCCCTTATAGTCAGGTACTGCCCCTTATAGCCAGTTAGTGCCCCCTAATAGTCAGGTAGTGCCCCCTAATAGTCAGGTAGTGCCCCCTAATAGCCAGGCAGTGACCCCTAATAGCCAGAAAGTAGGCCTCCTATAGCCAGGTAGTGCCCCTTGTAGCCAGGTAGTGCCCCCTTGTAGCCAGGTAGTGCCCCCTTGTAGCCAGCTAGTGCCCCCTTGTAGCCAGCTAGTGCCCCCTTTTAAGCCAGGTAGTGCCCCAATGTAGCCAGGTAGTGCCCTCTTTGTAGCCAGGTAGTGCCCCCTTTGTAGCCAGGTAGTGCCCTCTTGTATCCAGGTAGTGCCCCCTTGTAGCCAGGTAGTGCCACCTTTGTAGCCAGGTAGTGCCCCATAAAGCCAGGTAGTGCCCTCTTTGTAGCAAGGTAGTGCCCCATGTAGCCAGGTAGTGCCACCTTTGTAGCCAGGTAGTGCCCCATGAAGCCAGGTAGTGCCCCCTTTGTAGCCAGGTAGTGCCCCATTGTAGCCAGGTAGTGCCTTTGTAGCCAGGTAGTGCCCCTTTGTAGCCAGGTAGTGCCCCATGTAGCCAGGTAGTGCCCCCTTTGTATCCAGGTAGTGCCACCTTTGTAGCCAGGTAGTGTCCCCTTTGTAGCCAGGTAGTGTCCCCTTTGTAGCCAGGTAGTGTCCCCTTGTAGCCAGGTAGTGGCCCCTTGTAGCCAGATAGTGCCCCATGCAGCCAGGTAGTGCCCCATGTAGCCAGGTAGTGCACCTTGTAGCCAGGTAGTGCCCCCTTTTTAGCCAGGTAGTGCCCCATGTAGCCAGGTAGTGCACCTTGTAGCCAGGTAGAGGCACCCAATAGCTAATAATAAATGTAATTAAAAAATAATAAAAACTACTCACCTCACCAGGCTCCCTGCAGCACGTCCAGCTCCCTGCGCGCAGAGGGAGTGAGTACATCCGTGCGTCACGCCCCCTACGATGCTGATCTGTATGTACAGCGCTCGCCGAACGCTGTACATACAGGGGAGAAGGCAGGAGGGGAACGCTCCGTGCAGCTGCTGACTGACTGTGTGGCTGCGGCCACACAAGTCACTGAGACTCACTGGGCGGGTGAGCGGCCGCGGCGGCCGCTTCAACCGCCTGTAGGAGCAGCCCGCCAGCGCCACGGTCACTTAAAGAACCCACGCTGCCTGTTGGCAGCCGGAGGTTTGCCAACTCTGCCGGGGTGGCGGGGGGGGACCCCCATTAGCGGGATCCCCCGCCAAAAGCGGGAGAGTTGGCATGTATACTAAAGAAGGCCCTATACACCTACTGCTAGCCCTATATATACTTAGCCACTAAAGAAGGCCCTATACACCTACTGCTAGACTGGGAATAAAAAGCAGCCCTGGCACAAAGCTCCCACCAGCCCACATATAATACCCGCTTACAAAATTTCCCTTGTTCTCGCACTTCACCACCATTTTTAAAATAAACTGCACTATAAATGTGCTTTCACACAGAGCATTTTTGGTGCGTTTGTGACGCGTTTTTTGATGTGTTTGTGGGTGTGTTTTTTGTGCAGAAAGGCAGAGTAGTTAATGCTGTACATTTCTGCACAGAAAACGCATAAAAAAATGCACCAAAAACCGCTCCCTGTGAAAGCACTAAACACAAGCAAGAAAGAAAAAGTGGTGCAGAGTCAGGTGTGCACTTACTTTACAATCAGAGACAAGCCTGTATAACCAGTATAACCTACAACCCCACCAATCAGATCACCAGTAGTCAGGTCACCATCACATGAATACAGCAACTGATTCAAAACAGAAGTAAAATGACCCCTGACAGCAGGGACTCACAACTCTCATCTTTGATGGGAGTTGTTCTCTTCTCCTTTTCTTCTCCATCTGGCCCAAACCTCCATGATGTCTTCTCTGAGTTGTTCTCTTCCCTTTTACTCTGTCCGGTACAGAATGCAGTGTCTTCTTCTCCTGGCCACTACTCGTCCCTGTAGAATTTACCACAAAAACATCTTAGACTCCTCTCTTTTCCAGCACTTTCCTATCAATTCCCACCCCTGTACAAACTCCCCATCCATAGAGCCCCAAATAGCAGTAGTGCCCCCTTTGGTGCCCTACACAGTAATTGTACCTGAAACAGCGTATGTTAGACGCTAAAAATTAGAAATTTAAAAAGTCAGATAAGTGGCATGTAAATAGGAAGATCCCATTAGGTAGGTATACAAGCCACCCCCCCCCCCCAGTAGGTAGGTAAGTATATAGACCTTCCAAAGTAGGTAGATATATACAGTCCCTGACAGAAGTTCTGTCGCTTATCCATGTTGTGGAAACCAAAGCTTATAACCTGACTTAAAATTCATCCATTGGTTTTAGAAATAATTCATATGAAAGCTAAAACCCTCCCAAATGAGGTTTTTTTTAATGAAAAATAAATTTGCTTCACTGCTGAAATATTGATCATGTAAGGAACACAGGTCAGATTTTGGCAAGACAAAAGTTTTGTCGCCTTGTCATATAATGCACCCAATCTAGTTTGCAGCCTTACCTGTGCTCACTAATTGATCGGTTAATTAGTGGGTGTGTATAAAAAGAACTCCAGCACCCCAGACCTTCACTTGAACTGCAACTTGACCTCTAACAACATGCCAAAAATCCACCCTGCAAACCAAAGCCTTGATTATCAAGAGGCTGAAGACCAGATCCACTACAGAGGTGGCTGGCACCTTTAATGTGTCTCAGCATCAAGTACAAAGAATTAAAAAAATGATTTGAAGAGACTGGAGATGTTTTTGACAAGCCCAGGACCGGCAGACCCCGCAAGACAACTACTCACGAGGAACGTTTGGTTCGAAAATCAAAAGCCAGCCCCTCTTCCACTTCAGCACAGCTCCAACAGGCCTGGTCACCTCAAGTCCCTGTGTCAACTACAACAGTTTATAGGATTCTGTCTCGAAATGGCCTCCATGGTGGAATCCGTGTCCACAAGTCAGCACTTAACAAAAGGCAATTAAAAAAACGTGTGGCATTTGCCAAGGCCAACAGCCTGCTAAACGGATGGACGCTGGAAAAGTGGCAGAAGGTGGATTTCTCTGATGAATCTTCGGTTGAATTACACTGTAGCCGGCACAAATACAGTAGGAGACCTACTGGAGCACGTATGGATCCAAGATACACCCAGAAAACAGTTAAGTTTGGAGGTGGAAAGATCATGGTCTGGGATTACATTCAGTATGGGGGTGTGCAAAACATTTGCAAGGTGGAAAGCAATATCAATAGCCTAAAATATCAAGAAGTATTAGCTACCTCTTACATTCCCTATCCTAAAAGGGGTCAAATTTTGCAGCAGGATGGTGCTCAACTCATACATCCATCTCTACATCAAAGTTCCTCAAGGCAAAGAAGATCAAGGTACTCCAGTACTGGCCAGCCCAGTCACCAGACATGAACATCATTGAGCATATTTGGGGTAGGATAAAAGAGGAAGCTTGGAAGACAAAACCAAAGAATCTTGAAGAACTCTGGGAGGCATGGAAGACTGCATTCTTTGCTATTCCTGATGTCTTCATCAATAAATTGTATGAATCATTGGCAAAACGCATGGATGCAGTCCTTCAAGCTCATGGAAGTCACACAAAATATTAAATATGGCTCTAATAGCACCACAACTTCATTCAACAATGTTATGAAACATATCTTTGTATTTGAATTGAATTATTTGTTTGATTTTCATATTACTTTCTGTGGGCGACAAAACTTTTGTCTTGCCAAAATCTGACCTTTCTGTGTTCCTTAAATGATCAATATTTCAGCAGTGAAGAAAAATTATTTTCGTGAAAAAAAACTCATTTGGGAGGGTTTCAGCTTTCATATGAGTCATTTCTAAAACCAATGGATGAATTTTAAGTCAGGTTATAAACTTTGGTTTCCACAACATGCATAAGCTACAGAACTTCTGTCAGGGACTGTAGGTACTCTCAGAATACAGGTAAATAGGCCCCCTCAGGAAGTCTACAGATTTATTCAGTAGGTAAGGAGGTATATAATCCCCAATTAGGTAGGCCCTCATTGGGTACATAGGTCCCCTCAGTAGACAGAAAAGTAGGCCCTACAGTAGATAGGGAGGTATATAGTCCCCCATTAGGTATCTATATAGACCCTCTCAGTAGGTAGGTAAGTATATAGGATCCCCTCATAAGGTAGGTATATATGGCTCCCCACAGTTAATAGGTGCATAGAACCCCCATTAGGAAAGTAGTTACATAGGTCTCCAGTAGTTAGGTAGGTAAACAGGGCCTTCCCCCATAAATTAGGTAGGTAGACAGGGCTTTCCCCCAGTAATTGGCCAGATCAACAGGACTGCCCACAGTAACTAGCCAGGTAGCAATGGCCGCCCACAGTAACTAGCCAGGTAGCAATGGCCGCCCCCAGTTATTAGCCAGGTAGCTAGGGCCACCCCCATTAATTAGCCAGGTAGGTCTGCCCCATTAATTAGGTAGGTCTGCCTTATTAATTAGCCAGTTCTGCCCGCATTAATTAGCCAGGTCTGCCCACATTAATTAGACAGGTCTGCCCTCATTAATTAGGTAGGTCTGCCACATTAATTAGCCAGGTCTGCCACATTAATTAGCCAGGCCTGCCCCCATTAGTTAGCCAAGTCTGCCCCCATTAATTAGCCAAGTCTGCCCCCATTAATTAGCCAAGTCTGCCCCCATTAATTAGCCAAGTCTGCCCCTATTAATTAGCCAGGTCTGCCCCCATTAATTACCCAGGTCTGCCCCCATTAGTCCAGTCTGCTCCCATTAATTAGAAAGGTAGCTCTGCTCAGTTTTAAAAAAATAAATAAAAAATACTCACCTGCTGTCCTTCTTTCCTTTCTCTTCTCCTGGTCCGTAGCGGGCCGCACTCAAAGCCCAGTGCGGGCTACACAGCAGGAAGCGTGAGGACATCATCACATCGCACTGCCTGCGCCATGGCCTCCAAAGGGCTGATCCTGGCTGTTCTTCCTGAGTCGCCGCCTGCACCACATGGTACAGGTGGCAGCTGTGATCGCTGCATGGCTGGGTCTATGTCTATGTCCATGCAGCCGTGTGGCAAGAGGGGCCTGCGGCCCCCTGGCACAGGGGTCCAGTCGCGTATGCGAATGCTGCAGCTCCTGTAGCTGTGCCACAGACCGACGCCGGCACTCGGGGCCTGCTGGGGGGAAACAGCAGCCCCCCCGGCGGATGGTTCGAGCCGGTGTGGCAGCCCGGACCCTGGCGGCCCCCTGGGCAAGCGCCCGGTGAGGTTTACTGCTAGGCCTGGCTAGCCCTATATATAACTACTCATTAAAGGAGGTGAGGCCCTAAACACCTAGTGCTAGCCCTATATATACCTACTCACTAAAGGAGGCCTTATTATACACCTTCTGCTAGCCCCTACATATATATATATAGGGCTAGAAGTAGCTATATAGAGCCTTCTTTAGTTTGTAGGTATATATAGGGTTAGCAGTAGGTGTATACAACTAAAGGGGGCCCTATATAACTATTGACTAGCCTTATATATATCCACTAGAGGGGGCCCTATATACCTACTAACTAGCCCTATATATATATCCACTAAAGGAGGCCTTTTTTACCTACTGACTAGCCATATATACTTACTAGCCCTATATATATTTATCTACTAAAGGGGCCCTATATGCCTTATGAGGCCCTATAACACCGCCTACCAACTGGGGGGCCTATTTTCCTTCTTATCTACTGGTGGGCCCTATAAAACCAACCTACGAGCAGGAGCACTATACACCTGATTAAGGGGGCCTTATATACCTATCTATCTACTGGGGGGGCTATATATCTACCTGCCAACTAGGGGGCTATGTACCTACGTATCGACTGGTGGGCTCTATAAACCAACCTACTAAAGGGGACTTATATACCTATTTATCTACTAGGGGTGCCCTATATACCTACCTACTGGGTGGCCCTATATACAAGCCTACCTACTGGGGGTCCTATGTACCTACCTACCTATTGGAGGCACCCTAAATAGCAACCTTTCTACTGGGTACCCTATGGAGCTACTTCTTGAGGGGGAACATCAGCCCCCCTGGCGGATGCTTCAAGCCGGTGTGGCAGCCCGGACCCTGGTGGCCCCCTGGGCAAGCGCCTGGTGAGGTTTACTGCTAGGCCTGGCTAGCCCTATATATAACTACTCATTAAAGGAGGTGAGGCCCTATACACCTACTGCTAGCCCTAAATATACCTACTCACTAAAGGAGGCAAGGCCCTATACAACTACATATATATATATTATATATATATATTATATATATATATATATATTGTAGGGCTAGCAGTAGGTGTATAGAGCCTCCTTTAGTGATTAGATATTTATAGGGCTAGCAGTAGGTGTATAGGTGTATACAACTAAAGGGGGCCCTATATAACTATTGACTAGCCTTATATCCACTAGAGGGGGCCTTATATACCTACTAAATAGGCCTATATATATAGCCACTAAAGAAGGCCTTATATACCTACTGACTAGCTATATAAACTTACTAGCCCTATATATATTTATCTAATAAAGGGGCCCTATATGACTTATGAGGCCCGATAAAACCACCTACCGACTGGGGGGCCTATTTTCCTTCTTATCTACTGTGGGACCCTATATAACCAATCTACTAGAAGGATTACTATACAACTATTTCAGGGGGCTCTATATACCTGTCTATCTACTTGTTGGGCTATATACCTACCTGCCAACTGGGGGACTATGTTCCTACTTATCTACTGGAGGGCCCTATAAACCAACCTACTAAAGGGGCCCTATAAACTTATCTACCTACTAGGGGAGCTTTATATACCTACCTACTGGGTGGCCCTATATACAAGCCTACCTGCTGGGGGGTCCTATGTACCTACCTACCTATTGGAGGCACCCTAAATAGCAACCTTTCTACTGGAGAACCCTATGTAGCTACTTATTGGGGGGTGCTTTACTTGGGGAACCTTGTATACTTTCCTGTCGGAAGGACCTTGTATACCTACCTTCCTATTGGGGGGACCCTATATATCCGCCTATCTACTTGGGAACACTATGTATCTACCTATTACGGGGCCCTATATCGAAGTGGGTCTTAATAGAAAGAGTCTTCCCCCGTCTCTGACTAATCTTTAGGGTCTAACCTAACTAAAAGGAACTTCTACCTATCTGCCTGCCTAATTTTTTTTAGGGGGGGTTGCCTACTATATGGGCTGTGTACCTATCCACCGGGGGCCCTATAATCATCTGGGGGCACTTTTACTGATTGGGTTTAATACCATTTGGGGTATTCTAGATGGGGAGTTTGTAGTGAGGTGGGAATTGGGAGGGAAGTGCTGGAAAAATGAGGAGTATAACGTGCTTGTATGATAAATTTTGCAGAGACGAGTCATGGCTGGGAGAAGTCACCATGGCAGTGTGGACTGCATGGAGAAGAAAAGTGAAAGAGAATGACTCCCATTAGAGAATGCGTCATGGTGGTCTGGACCAGATGGAGAAGGAAAAGGCAAGAGAACAACTCTCATCAAATAAGACGTCACTTGTGAGTCCCTAAATGTAACTGCACTGTAATCACTTATACGACTGCAGAATCTGTGTACCTCTGGTATCTACCATTAAATGGTCAGTGTATGGTGATAATAGGGGTCTTAGTGTTATGTTTTATATTTAGTGACAGTATGATGGTTTTATTTAGTTTATGGGTGTGGCGATATTATTAGGTGCTTGTATATTGTTGTTATTAATATTATTGGTCTTGATAAATTTTGGGCAGTAACAGTTTGATTGTATTAGTTACTATACGATAATGATATGTGATGGTATTATTTGGTCCCTGTACTGTATATTGTCATTATTGGTAATATTGGTCTTGGTATACTGGTTTGGTCGGTAACATTATGGTGATAGTAGTCACATAGTGGTGACATGCGCTGATAATGTGGCCCTTGCACTGACCTGCAGAATACATATAAACTGTTCAGTGTAAACTTGAACTAAAGCTAAATCCAAAAAACAAAGGCGCAATGGAATGTTTTTTCCTGTTCACTACACAAAGATTTTTTTTGGGGGGTGGAGGGGCAAGAAGGGGCAGACGCTTTGGCTGTATAACTTAAGTTTCTTTTTTTCCGCCACCTGGTCCCATTTTAAATAAATATTTCAAATTAATTTTCTTCTCTTGGACAATCTCTTTAAGTAGAAATAATTTTCAGTGGCATGCTGCACTGCAGATATCAGTCACGCCAAGTAAAGAACCTGTTGTTAAAAAATAGTGGTCCACAGCCATGAAGTTTTGCAACCGGGCTCATGAGTCTTTAGCTACACCCCTGTTAATACATAAAATATATACGTTTCTTCCTTTTTAAAACATTTGGACAGATTTAAAGCGTACAGTTCTAAAGACTAGACAGTCTTAAAATGTTGATAAATCTGGTGTATGTTTGGACTCTCTAGTCTAACTTAACCCCATTCTGTTTACAAGCAGTCAAGGGCTGGTAAAAGCCAATACTACTGCAAGACGTTGAAGAATAGTATTGGTAAATGGTATATTACGGTTCTTAAAGGGAACCTGGCAGCTATTTTATGCTGTCCACACGACAGGCAGCATAAAATAGCTTAAGGTTACCTGGTCCTAACCTATGTATTTTACCCCGAAACGCTGCAGCATTCCCAGGTAAAGCACCCAGTGAAGTTGTTCCAGGTGCGGGGAGATGAGTCAGATGCCTTCACTATGCAATGCCAGCATCATATCCCTGTGTAATTCCAGTTAAAAAGCACCACTCAGTCCTAATAAAGCAGCACTGTAAAATAATATAATAATATATAATATATTTAATATATATAATACATATGCTTATTATATAGAATAATATATAGTAGTAATATACAGTATTTAATAGATATAATAATAATAATACCGGGTGTTTTACTGGCTATTGGCCTGAATGTTTTAACTTTCAGTAATGGATGTAATTTAGTGCAATTTGACACGGATATACCATGGTCTGTGAAAGATTAAAAAAAAATCATAGCAAGTGTTCACTATTACCATCCAGACAAACACAGTAACACCATGGGCCTCATTTATCAGTCCTGGTTGCTGTGAGCAACAAAGACATTCTTACTGTTATGCAGTTTTCATACATAAGGCCCCGTGTGGATGCAGGTCAGCTGTATTTGCTGTTCTTTAACACGTTCATCTCTTGCGACTGTTTACACAAGGACTTCATGATGGTCAGTCGTCTGTTTTTCACTTTTTCCACCATTGCCTTCATCATTACCAAACTACCTTCTGTGTAAACATCTAATAATGCTTTAATGGTTTCCAGTTTTTTCACCATTGCTAGTAGTTTCCAGCATTCAAACTTTCAACTGTGTTCCAGTTCATATTGGACGATAACATAGAGACTCGATGAGTGTGGGCACCACAGTACACAACACCACTGTCAGAAGCAGAAATATCTACTGACTAGGGTAGTGGACAACTGGTCTTCCAACACTTCCAGGCACTTCCAACAATTGTTTTAATTTCTTCATGTTTCTCTTAAACCAGGGTACATTTGGGTCAAATTTTTAAAAATGATGTCAATTGCTTTGAAAGTTTTAAGAGAAACTTTGGGTCCAATGGCGAATAAAACAGGCTGTACCTTACAGTGGATATGTTATGACTGTGCCTGGTCAGGCCTGACCCTGGTTCTCTGCTCATAAACTGCGACAGAGACCGCGCTTTTGTCCATGATGACATTCTGAGACTGTGTTTTCTGTATCCAGTCTGAACACTGTCTTTGGTCAGTTCTCACTGATCTTTGACAGCTTCCCTGCCACACCTGTCTGCTGCTGCTGCTTGCCTTGTGCTGGGCTGCAGGTGATTAGGCTGAGTGTAATTGACAGCTGCCTTGGACATACAAACAAAGAAATTTATGCTGCTTACTCCTTAGGCTATGTTCACACGGCTTAATTGCGGGACGTAATTACGCCCCGCAATTACGCCGTGTGGACGGGGGCGGGGCGGGAGCGGGGGAGTAAGCAGGGGGCCGGCACTTCGCCGGCCCATTGACTATCACTGCTAGCGGCGCGTATACGCCGCTAGAAAGTGACAGGTGAATTATCTCCCCGCCCGGCGGATTCGCCGGGCGGGGAGAGGAGACGTAATCCATAGTTCTCTATGAGAACTGTGAATTACCGTAATGAATGGGCCGTTTTCGGCCCGTAATTGGCGCACTTCGGCGCGTAATTACGGACCGAAATACGGCCCATTTTAAGCCGTGTGAACATGGCCTTAGGCTATGTTCACACAGCTTAATTGCGGGACGTAATTATGCCCCGCAATTACGCCGTGTGGCCGGGGTGGGAGCGGGGGGCCGGCAACCTCGCCGGCCCATAGATTTGTATTACCAGCGGCGCGTATACGCCGCTGGTAATTCACATGTCAATTATCTCCCCCCTCGGCGTATTCGCCGAGCAGAGAGAGGAGACATAATCCATAGTTCTCTATGAGAACTGTGAATTACCGTAGTTACTAGGACGTATTCAGCCCGTAATTTGCGCACTCCGGCGCGTAATTACGGACTGAAATACGTCCAGGTTTAAGCCGTGTGAACATGGCCTTATTCTTCAATCCACGGCCTGAAGTTCAGTTTTTGCAAGTCCTAGCTCGGTTTGGATGTAAGACAGATGACCCGCACGGAGAGCTGCCAGTCCCAGCTCAAATCCAATGCACAAACTCCCATGAAAATAGGATAATCCAGCGGTATTCCATCCATACGTCTTTATTCACATAGATATTACAAACAGGACAGTGTAAAAGATTGCGTTGTAAACGCTACGCTAACGCGTTTCCGACCACTCTGGGTGCTTGATCACAGCTTACCAGCTACCTTAAAACAAACACACTTATACTAGTTTAAAACATACGTCATTAGGTCACATGGGCTATTCTTGGGTTTTTCCTTTTGTCAAATTCAGATAGTCAAGGGTCAACATGCAAACTTCCCATCCACACAAATATGTAACTATAACAGCTGATGAGCTAAGATCGCATGCATATATTGAACGGTGGGACAAAAATATTATAACCATTGAGCATTCTGATATGGACAGTTAAAAATCATTAAGTCTCAACGTGCATACTATCTGTCAGCACAGATATATAATTATAACTACTGCTCAAAATATTAGGCTGAGGTTAAATACATATATTGAATGATGGAACAAAAGTACAACGTATACAAAACATATAAAACATATGATGTCAGAATAAGGGTGTCAAAACACCACATGGATAGTCCAGGGGTACTGGATGTGTGCGAACACTACCTCCTTAAATATATATAGAGCTAATAAATATACATCAAATCATTTCTTGAACTCATACCCTTAGCATAACGTGTATCGCACATCATAATCCAGTAGGCCTCCCGTAATCTTACTTTCCTTTCCCAATTACCTCCACGTAGTGGTTTGATCACCTTCTCAATAATGCCAAATGTGAATGCTGTCACAGAACCAGAACGTATCTCAACAAAATGGCGAACTGCACCTGATGAATATGCTGGTTTGTTGCGAATCCCTGTTAGATGTTCTGATATCTTCTGTTTTAATTTCCTAATTGTACTTCCTATGTACATTTTGTTACACTCAGTGCACAATATATATGACATGATCTGTTTCACAATTAGCATATACGTTTAATTTAAATTCTTTTGTACCTTCGCTGTTGCTAAAATTCTGACCTTTTCTAATCAATCTACAGAGGTTACAGCGATTTTTACCGCATGGAAAGCTACCTTTGCTTTGAAGCCAAGTTTTTTCTTGTCCGCTCACAAACATGCTAGGAGAAATTTTGTTTGCTAATGTGACTCCCTTTCTTGGAACACATTTAATACCATTATCAACATACTCCTTCAATATAGGATCTTGCCTCAAAATCGCAAGGTTCCTAAAGAAGATTTTCTTAATTTCCTTTAAATTATCACTATATTACGTGGAGAATACTAGTTGATTTTTTAATTCTACCTCCTTTTTATTCTCTATTAATAATGATTGTTAAGATCTTTTTTTTACTTTCTCAAAAGCTTTATTTAACAAGTGTCTAGAATAACCCCTTGCTAATAATCTTTCATCCATAATTCTTTTTTCTTTCATACAGTCATGGTCTATGGAACAAGCTCTTCTTGCTTTAATGTACTCTCCAGTAGGTATCGCCGCAATCGTATGCCATGGGTGGTTACTAGATGCATGTAGGAGAGTATTAGCGCTATTTGGTTTTCTAAATAGTCACTAATCACTAGTCAGTCAGTAATCACTCTACCAGCATTGACATCCCCCTCCAACTCTAAATCCAAAAACGAAATTTTATGGTGATCTGTACTAAACATAAGTTTGAGATTACATTCCTTTTTATTTAAATAATCCACAAACCTGGGTATGGACGTCACATCCCGACCCTATACCATCAGGAGGTCGTCAATGTAGCGCTCATACCACAGGATGCTGTCACCAAAGGGATTATTGGGACTATGCAACTACCACCATGCCATAAATAAATTGGCTATGGTGGGAGAAGCCGATGCACCCATTTGGGCCTCCATAAGTTGCAAATAGAAGGATTTGTCAAATCTGAAAAAATTGTTCTTCAAGAGAAAATCCACACTCTGAAGGATAAAAATCTTTTCCCCATCTTTAAACTTGTCACCAAGTTATATGGCTACTAAGGCTAAATGGTGCGGTATACAAGAATATAAATTTACCACATCACAGCTTAGCCAAGTATAAGCAGGTGACCATTCAAAATTTTGGAATACTTTCAAAACACTTGTACTGTCCTTCAAATAACTCGGAGGCCTCCGAACTATGGGTTGCAAACAATCATCAATCCAGCTTCTCAATTTTTCATTAAATGAATTTTTGCTGGATATGATTGGGCGCAGACTCGGGGGAATTTTTTTTTTATGGGTTTTTGGTATCCCATAAAATACTGCAATTGTCGGGTGTTTCTCAAACAAATAAGATTTTTGTTTTTCATTTATGGCCCCTAAACTTAACCCTTCTTCCAGAATTTTTTCCAACTTTATTTTAAAATTCTCTGTGGGGTCCCCTTCCAATTTTCTACAATTTCTCTCATCACCAAGTATCTCTAATACTTACTTCTCATACAATTGCTTATCCATTACAACTCTTTGACCCCCTTATCTGATTTATTAACTATTCGATTTTTATTATTTTTTAATTCCTTCAAGGCAACCTTTTGTTTTTGTGTAAAATTCCCTTTATAAGATCTTTTATTTATTTTACCTTTATTCAGGGGCGTTGCTAGGGTCCCAAAACATCCGGGGCTCGGGCCCTTTGTGTTAAGTTTTGCTCAGTAGGGCGGGGTTCACGCGGCATTTTTCACGCCCCAAGAACTGCGGCTTCTATCGGGGGGACTGTCACTTCTCTCCTCCAGCGTACAATACCATCGGATTGTACGCCAGAGAAGACGACATGGTAATTCATAGCTTTCATAGAGAGCGTATTAAAGGGCAAATACACCACAAAACGCACCCTGCAATTATGCCATGTGAACGTACCCTTTGTCTGGCTGCAGCAGCTAAAAACGTACGCAACCCTGACAAATAAAAATTATATTCAGATACAATTCATCATCAGGCTGTAGTTTACATGTGTAAAGGACACAACAGGCAGGATTATGTTTAGTGACGCAAATGGGGTAATATTGTGGATATGTGACTAAAGACAAACTCCACTGGCTGCAAAGAGCATGGGTTGGGGCAGCATACCACTCGGTGTACTCGTCACATTCTAGAGGGGTAAGTGTGCTAATTCATAGAGCCATTCTGTTTACATGTATTGATTCAAAAACTGATCCAGATGGTAGATATGTTTATCTTCATTGCAAGCTCTACTTAACCCCAGTTATTATAGTAGCTATATACACTCACCGGCCACTTTATTAGGTACACCATGCTAGTAACGGGTTGGACCTCCTTTTGCCTTCAGAACTGCCTCAATTCTTCGTGGCATAGATTCCACAAGGTGTTGCAATGATGCTCAATTGGTACCAAGGGGCCCAAAGAGTGCCAAGAAAATATTCCCCACACCATGACACCACCACCACCAGCCTGAACCGTTGATACAAGGCAGGATGGATTCATGCTTTCATGTTGTTGACGCCAAATTCTGACCCTACCATCCGAATGTCGCAGCAGAAATCGAGACTCATCAGACCAGGCAACGTTTTTCCAATCTTCTACTGTCCAATTTCGATGAGCTTGGGCAAATTGGAGCCTCAGTTTCCTGTTCTTAGCTGAAAGGAGTGGCACCCGGTGTGGTCTTCTGCTGCTGTAGCCCATCTGCCTCAAAGTTCGCCGTACTGTGCGTTCAGAGATGCTCTTCTGCCTACCTTGGTTGTAACGGGTGGCTATTTGAGTCACTGTTGCCTTTCTATCAGCTCGAACCAGTCTGCCCATTCTCCTTTGACCTCTGGCATCAACAAGGCATTTCCGCCCACAGGACTGCCGCTCACTGGATGTTTTTTCTTTTTTGGACCATTCTCTGTAAACCCTAGAGATGGTTGTGCGTGAAAATCCCAGGAGATCAGCAGTTTCTGAAATACTCAGACCAGCCCTTCTGGCACCAACAACCATGCCACGTTCAAAGGCACTCAAATCACCTTTCTTCCCCATACTGATGCTCGGTTTGAACTGCAGGAGATTGTCTTGACCATGTCTACATGCCTAAATGCACTGAGTTGCCGCCATGTGATTGGCTGATTAGAAATGAAGTGTTAACGAGCAGTTGGACAGGTGTACCTAATAAAGTGGCCGGTGAGTGTATATATATATACACATATAAACACATGCATACACATATATACATACACACACATGCACACACATATATATATACACATACACATGCACACATATATATATATACACATACATGCATACATATATACACATATACACAAACATATATACACACATGCATACACACAAACATATATACACACATATGCATACACAAATACACATATATACACACACATGCATATATACATTAAGTACAATTCATATTTATGAAGATTATGTGGTGTTGCCCTTATTATACTATCTAGCACAGGTCTCTACAGTGAGGCTACTCACTCACTTGAGACCTCCCTGGGCACCTGTGGATGATGATGATGATGCTGCTGCTGTTGTCTCCAAGGCTGAGTAGTTGCATGGTCCGGGACCCGGGAGCACAGCAGGGGGCGGAGCTCCTCACTCACTGCTTCCTGGCTGCCAGGCTCTCGTGCTCAGCGCGGCTGCAGCACAGGAAGTCCTGACAGTCAGGAGCCACAGTGAGTGACAGGCGCCCCCTCCTCCCTGCTAAACACCGGCAACTGGTGCAGTCGCTCTCCCTCTGCCTCCCTGCACTGAATAATGGCTCTGAGCTGTGTGTTTAGAGGATTCACATACAGCTCAGGAGATCGTCGGAGCTGCAGGCACATAGCAGCTGCCTACAACCCGACGATCTGAGACTCGGGGCACAGGTAGGATTGTTCGGGGCTTGTGCCCCGAATAAACTAGCCTAGCGACGCCCCTGCCTTTATTGATTTCTCGCAAATCTCTCTCCATAACCTCTTGAAAGGTGTCTAATGCTGGCACTAGTGCGTGTAAGGGATAAAATGAAGGATTCATTAATTTATGTTTTATATCAAAATTCTCAGTTTCTTCCTCATTCTCATTACTTAATTCTTTCAAGATCCTTATTGATCTCTGTTCAGAGAACCCAAGTCCCTCATATTCATTATCCTGTACACTATTTACATTAGTTTCATTTTCATTTACAGTGTTTGCTCCATTTACATCTTTATTATGAAAAAATCTCTTAACCGTTAGTAATCTCGAAAATCTATTGATGTCCAATATTGTACCAAAAAGATCAAAACATCTGTTAGGCACAAAATTTAACCCTTTTATTCAATACCTCTATCTGTTCTAAACTGAGTATAGTAGGGGTTAAGATGACCAAATTACTAACATAATTTTTATCTAATTCTTCCTGCGTCCTGACTGATTTTTCTTTTTTTGTTTTGGATCTATGTTTCCTACCTCCTCTTCTCCTACATCGTTTTTTGCCTGAGTATTATTATTTTTTTGTTGTACATTCCTTGTATTTGATCTTCCCATAAAGGATGCTTCTAAGTCAGAACACCTAGAGTCTGACTTAGTGCCCCGAAAATCAGTGTCCGAGAAGCTAACACTCCTATTTGATTCAAGTTTTGCTCTTCCTTTCAGAATAGTTTTTTGGGGTTCTGGTTTTAAACATTAACCATAAATTATATTTGTTTTTTTTTTGATAGTCACCCCAAGCCCCCTTTGATTTTTCTTTTTAAATTGGATACTAAAAATTTTTCCCAAATTTTTCTAATTTTTTTTTGGGCATTCTTTTTTTGCAATTTTTGTATTTTCCCGGGTTTTTTGGGGCTTATATTTTGCCCAAATTGATTTGTAGTTTATTCCCCTCTTCTACCCGCAATAATTTTCTCACTTTCATAGTCCAAAATCAAGCGGTTTAATTAAGTGAACACTCTGTAAGGATGTCTTTCCATTTTTTCCTGAATATCTTCAGTGTATAAAAAAAGTTGGCATTTTTCAATCCTTAATCCCCGGGATCATCTGTTTCTCCCTATATTTCTAAGGGGAGTTGTGGTCCCACCATACTTTCAGCTCTTGTTTTTTTATTTTTTTCAAGGTTTTTAAAACCAAAAATATGATATTTTCCCCCAGTCACAAGACTTCCCTTAATTAAACTAAACACCTGTGCCTTTTTCGCTCCCACGATCCATGTAGTTCTTTTTTTTTTTTTTTTTTTTTTTTTTTAAAAAATAATTTTTATTAAAAAATTTTAATTTCCCGGATACAAAATAGAACGTCTCTTCCCCAAAAAATTTTTACATCGGGAATACATACATAAACAATCATTTTGCTTTTAGATAAAAAACACTGGGAGTAAATAAAATATGTCTATCCCAATATTTTTTGGGGATAAGTGCTTTCAGCAGTTTTTACATACAACCATAAACAAAACCCCAAACCATCCCACCATACCCACCAAACCAAGAGCATACCCATGATTTTTTTTTTACCCAACTTTTAATCAAACAGAACCCTTTTCCAAAGGCCCTACTCCTTTTCTTCCCCCAAACATTAATAGGAAGGGACAATGCCCCTTTCCTTCCGCCTTTCCGAAATTATGAACAGTAAGGAACGAGAAAGAAAACCGGGGGAATTGACCCAAAAATCTCCATATACCTTCATATTTTCCAGAGCATTTCTTTTTTAGTTAAACGCCCCTCTCCAATCGATACATTTTTTAATTTTTTTCGTATTCGGTTTATGGTTTTTGGAGAAGATGAATCCACTAAAGGAAAATTAACTTTCGGGCCCTTTATAACATTCGGGAAATCAATTCTTTGTTCCACATCAAAAAAAATTTTTTTTTCTATATAACCCCAAGTACACAGTCAGGGGGTCCCAGGGGATTCAATTTTTAACCCTTTTGCAAATTTAAAACTGGATAAACCTTTTTTCCAAAAATTTTTTTCCCCCAAATTTCCCCTGCACTCCCATACCCATATACAAAGCGGACCTTTTCCATTTAAACACGTGGGCAACTGGTCTGACCAATACCCCTTTTGAATATCAAAAAGGGATTTTTTAATAACCTGTACAAAAACCAAAAGGTGAATATTTTTTTTGCCTCATTTAAAAGTACACCAATCTCGCAAGGCTCAAAACCTAACCCCAATTGTTCGTACTAATGGGCCAACACCCCGTCCCCCCAAATTTCATTTTAAAATGGGAAGCGGGGTTGTTTATAAAAAAATACTCCCCCGGGCCCCAATAACTATAGCTTTCGAAAAAATTCCCTTCGTGGCCTGTGCTCCACAAAAAAATTTTATTGGGGGAGCAGTTTTTAAGGGACAATCCCCTTGGAAGCTTGACTCGGAACCGCATGCCTCAACTGAAAAAATTTTGAAAAAGACTTGGCGGGGTGGGTCAAAATTTTCCTCAGCTGAGTAAAACTAAACATTTCTAACCCAAATCTAAATTTGGGGATAGAAAAGACAATACCAACTGCTTTTCCATCCCCTTAAAAAGTCATTAAATTTTGAAAATTTTCGGGAAGCTTGCGTTTGGGAAACCTTTAAGGGGGGTAATTTTGGAAAATAGGTAACCCCAAAAGGGATCCTTCCCTCAACCCCAACACCCTTAAATTTAAATTTTCAGATTTGGGAAAAATTCCGAAGAATTTTTTTTCCCTTTTTCTCAGCATCCACATACAACTCAAATGCGGCCATAAAATTTTCTATTTTCTGGGCACTTGCCTACTGCCCCACCCCTTCCCCGGGCATCCCACCCGGGAAAAATGCTGCCTTGTGAGGCTAAAAAAGTAGAGCCAAGTGTTGGGGATAGCAATTTTCCTCCCCCTACCCTTTGTTTCTCTTTGCAAAAAATTTAACCCAATTCCGGGCATCCCCCTTTTTTCCCAAAGTAACTCCTGAAGAGTCGGTGTATTTTATTAAAGATATTTAAAAGGGGCCCAAATTGGGGGGGTTTTTGCAAAATGAAGAATCTTGGGGATAGCAATCATTTTAATTAATTTCCTCTTTCCTATAACGAAAAAGGCAGCTTCACCATGCCCTTTATCTTTTGGTAAACGTAAGTAGGGGGGGGCACGTTTGGGCAATAAATCTTCGGGGGGGAAGGGATTATTATTCCTAAAAATTTGAATGATGTTACATTGTAGCTGAAAACCCGACCCATACTTCCTTCAGGGAGAAGGGATCCCAGGGCAAAAAAAGTAGACTTTTTTCTCAATTAATTTCTAAACCCCCCGACCAAAAATCCCAAAACCCCCTATGTAGAAAAAGACTGGTTCCAGAAAAAATTTACAAATTTCCCCCCATAAAGAAAGCATGTCTCCCGCCCTAAAGAAAATTTTTCTCCTCCATATTCCCCTGTTTTAACCCTTTAATGTCCCTTTATTTCCCGATGACGCAACTAGGGGGTCAAAGGCCAAGGCAAACAAAGGGGGAATTAAAGGGGGACGCCCTGTCTGGTCCCTCTGTGGGAAGGGGAAAGATTCGACATCAAGCCATTTGCCCCGTACTCTAGGGCCCGTGTTCTTTCAAAAATAGTTTAACAGCCAATAAGAAATTGGACCCAAAACTCATTTTCCTCATGACAGCCCCCCAAGTACTCCCTTCCCTAAATTTAAAAACTTTGGCACGCCAATTTAGAGAACGGGCCCGCCCCCCGCTGCCCTTTTCTCCCTTTGTAAATTGGAAAAAAGTCTTCCCTTATGTTTTTTGGCAGTTTACTTATTGGGCCCTAAAGGGCCCACTGGTCTTCATTGAACCCCACTTTTTATGACTTTTCTTTAAACCTTTAGCTAATACTTTTGCCAATCAGCTTAAAACAGTTGGAAAAACCGAAGGGGGGATAGGAAAACCCCGGGAAAAAAAGCATTTCCTTTATCCAGGGCCCCCAGTCCCCAAACACACGGGTTTTAAAGGGGGAGTGATCAAAAAATACAGAGTTGAAAACTTAAATTTTAAATTTTTTTGACCTAAAGGGAGCATTGACCCCCCAGGCCACAGCAAAGTCTATTCCTTAAGTGAATGAGGGGTGGGCCCGAATAACATGAAATTTTTTGCTTTTTCCCTAGGGGGTTTTAGCCCCCCAAATAACCATAAACCTAAACCCCCAACAACAGTTTTTCAAGGGAAGTAGGCTGGGCCTGGGTTTAATATCCCGGGATGAAAATTTTTCCCTTTTGGGGTCAAATATTTTAATTAAAAATCACCCAAGAATTTTAACACTGGGACCCCGGGGGTGATTCCAACAGAAGGGTTTGGGAAATTTTTTAAGAATTTCGCTTAGTATGGAGGAGGGAAAATACACCACCCGGCCCCCTTTATTAGGTACAAACCCTTTCCCCTTTCTCGTTAACACTTAATTCTAAAACAGGGGCCAAACACATTTGGGGGAACTCATTTCATTTTAAAGGGTGTAGCATGGTCAAGACAATCTCCTGCGGGTTAAAAACCCGAGATCAGTAGGGGGAAGAAAGGGAAATTTTTGAGTCCCTTTTTGAACTGCAATGGTTTTTTGGGCCAAAGGGCCTGGTCTGATATTTCAAACCCTGCTGCCCCTTTTGGATTTTCACCACAACCAACTTTTAGGGTTAAAGGGAAATGGTCCGAAAAAGAAAAAAAAACCGGGAAAAACGGCTTTCCCGTGGGCGGAAATCCCTTGTTTGTTTCCCAGAGGTCCAAAGGAAAAAGGGCCCAACGGGTTTCACTGATAAAAAGGGCCACAGTGACCAAAACCCAACCGTTAAAACCAAAGGTGGCGAAGAAATCTCTGAACGAAACAGAAAACGGCGAACTTTGGGGCGATGGGCTACAGCAGCAAAGACCACACCGGGTGCCACCCCTTTTCAGCTAAGAACAGGAAACTGAGGCTTCCAATTTGCCCAAGCCATCGAAATTGGCAGTAGAAAAAAATTGAAAAACTTTGGGCCGGTCTGATGAGTTCTTTTTCTGCTGCGACATTCGGGTTTGGAAAAGGGTTTTTTCCAAAATTTTTTGGGCCTCCAAACATGAAACATGGGATCCATCCTGGCCTTGAATCAACGGTTAAAGCGGGTTGGTGGTGTCAGTGTGGGGAAAGGAATTTTTTTTTTGGCACTCTTTGGGCCCCCTTTGGGGAAACCAATTGAGCACTTGCAACACCTTGGGGAATCTATCCCACGAAGAATTGAGGCAGTTCTGAAAAAAAGGGGGCCCAAAACCCGTTACTAGCATGGTGAAACCAAAAAAAGTGGCCGGTGAGTTTATAAACCCAAACTATAATCCCTGGGGGTTAAGAAGAGCTTGCAATAAAGGATAAACATATCTACCATCTGGATCAGTTTTTAAAATCAATACTTTGTAAACAAAAATGGCTCTATGAATTAGAAACACTTACCCCTCTAGAATGTGACCCAGTACAAAACCGTTGGGATGCTGCCCCCCCCCATGCTCTTTTGCAGCCAGTGGGGTTTTCTTTTAGTCAGGGGGGCTCAGACAGACAGACATTGCCATTTTAACCTTCTGCAACCCCGGAGTTTTAAAAGCATAAACCCCTTTACTGGAAATCCCAAAGCCCTCTTACGTTTCCATGCCACAAGTTAAATAACAAACGCCCCTAATAACAGTTATGCAATATTTTCCCAAACCCCTTGGGGTAAACTTTTACAAAACCCTTGAAATTTTAAAATTTCATAAAGCAATAGGTCCTTTCCCCCTCCCAAAAAAAAAACCCACCCATATAACAACCCCTTAAAAAAAACCCCTTTTAGGGAATTTTAACAAAAATTTAACACAAATTTCCCCTTCCTGGCCCAAGGGAAACGGGGTTCCCAAATCTCTTGAACATCACTTCCCAAGCATAGAGTTGGGGAAAAAGCTCAAACTACGTTTGCTAGTAATTCCTTTCTCCGCTACCCTTATTAGCCCTAACATATCAACAGAAACCCTCGTATCTTATACTCTATAAACCCGCTAAGGGAAAAAAAACCCTTAAAAAAACTTCAAACATAAAAGCTAACAAAGAACTGTCCCCCAGGTCAGTGTTCATCCCGGGGCTTTTTGGGCCCCCTCCAGGGCCCCGCTCATTTAAATCCGCCAATGAGCGCATTTTTGGGGCTGTCAAAAATAGTGGCGTGTTAAATGCAGCAACCCTTTAAACCTTTGGGTGGGTCATCATAAGTCACAACGACAGGCTCCCAAGCGAAAAGGGTTTTAAAGCTAAAAATTGGGCCGGCGCTTTTTGCACCCCGCAGAAAAAATTGGGTAATAGATAAAACGGTGACCCTCAAAAGTCATGTTTCCCACTTTTTCCCGGGCTGCCTCAGGAAAAAGCCCTTCCCGTCCCCATAGTGAATACTTAAAATAAATATCGGGTGGACCCCTGGAAGGGGGACACGGCAGGCACGCGGGGGGCCCCCCAAAAGCAAAAAAAGTCAGACCCGTGGTCCTTTTTCCCAAAAAAATTGAATAGCCAAGGTTTTTCCCAAAAAAATACTGGGTTTTCGACCCTCCGCCTTTCTTTCCCGGGGCTCCCACCATCCAGATTGTTCCTGCGAGAAACCCATTTCAAGGTCATCCACCTTGGAATATAGGGTAGAATTATGATTTTTAGCAGCAGCAAGGTCCTTTACAAGAGGGGCAACTGCATCCTCTAGAGCACTTATCCCATACATGCCAACTCTCCCGTTTTTGGCGGGGGGGTCCCGCTATTTGGGGTCCCCTCCCGCCCTCCCGGGGGAGTTGGCATTCCTCCCGCCGCCTGCAGGCGGCGGGGGTCCTTTAAATTTACCGCGGCGCAAGAGTAGCGCTAGTGCGCTACTCTTGCGCCGCGGGACCGCTCCTACAGGCGGGTGAAGCGGCGGCAGCGGCCGCTCACCCGCCCGCGGTCTCACTGTGCGGGGAGGAGGCAGGAGGGATCGCTCCTCTCCTCCCTCCTCTCCCTGTATGTACGGCGCCGGTGTGTGCGCCGTACATACAGTTCAGCGGCGCAGGGGGAAGTGACGCGCGGCTGCAGGGGAGTGACGCGCGGCTGCTCTCACTTCCCCCTGCGCCGCTGAAGAGATCGGGCGGGCGCTGGCCGCGCTGCAGGAGCCTGGTGAGGTGAGTGGATTTTATTATTTTATTTTTATTAGCTTTAGGGGGCTCTACCTGGCTAACAGAGAGGGCAACTACCTGGCAACAATGGGGGCATCACCTGGCAACAATGGGGGCACTACCTGGCAACAAAGGGGGCACTACCTGGCTAACAGATGGGGGGCACTACCTGGCTAACAGAGGGGGCACTACCTGGCAACAGAGGGGGCACTACCTGGCAACAGAGGGGGCACTACCTGGCAACAATGGGGGCACTACCTGGCAACAAAGGGGGCACTACCTGGCAACAAAGGGGGCACTACCTGGCTAACAGATGGGGGTACTACCTGGCTAACAGAGGGGGCACTACCTGGCAACAGAGGGGGCACTACCTGGCAACAATGGGGGCACTACCTGGCAACAAAGGGGGCACTACCTGGCAACAAAGGGGGCACTACCTGGCTAACAGATGGGGGCACTACCTGGCTAACAGATGGGGGCACTACCTGGCAACAGAGGGGGCACTACCTGGCAACAGAGGGGGCACTACCTGGCAACAATGGGGGCACTACCTGGCTAACAGATGGGGGCACTACCTGGCTAACAGATGGGGCACTACCTGGCAACAGAGGGGGCACTACCTGGCTAACAGATGGGGGCACTACCTGGCTAACAGATGGGGGCACTATCTGGCTAACAGATGGGGGCACTACTGGCAAACAGAGGGGGCACTACCTGGCAAACAATGGGGGCACTACCTGGCAAACAATGGGGCACTACCTGGCAAACAATGGGGGCACTACCTGGCAAACAATGGGGGCACTACCTGGCAACAATGGGGGCACTACCTGGCAACCAATGGGGGCACTACCCGGCAACAAAGGGGGCACTACCTGGCTAACAGATGGGGCACTACCTGGCTAACAATGGGGGCACTACTTGGCTAACGATGGGGGCACTACTTGGCTAACAGATGGGGGCACTACCTGGCTAACAGATGGGGGCACTACCTGGCTAACAGATGGGGGCACTACCTGGCTAAAAGATGGGGGCACTACCTGGCTAAAAGATGGGGGCACTACCTGGCAACAATGGGGGCACTACCCGGCAACCATTGGGGCACTACCGGGCAACAATGGGGGCACTACCTGGCTAACAGATGGGGCACTACCTGGCTAACAATGGGGGCACTACTTGGCTAACAATGGGGGCACCTACCTGGCTAACAAAGGGGGGCACCTACCTGGCTAACAAAGGGGGGCATCTACCTGGCTACAAATTTGGCTCTACCTGGCTACAGAGGGGGCATCTACTTGGCTACAAGGGGGCATCTACCAGCCTGTAAGGGGCACTACCTGGTTATGGGGGGCATCTACCTGGCTTTCTTCCAAAGCCGTTATGCAGTTAGGTGGAGTGGGTGTGGGTTTTTGATGGGGCGTGGCATAGCGACAAGATGGGCGTGTCCATGCAAATTTTTGGCGCTACGCGCGCCGCCCTCTGGAGTCTCCTGCTTTTTCACTTTCAAAACTTGGCAACTATGACTTATCCTTTCCTCAGCTGCCTGCACTCTGTTAGTAATTTTGCGCATATCTTGCCGCACATGAGACATGTCCTCTTTCAAGTCTCCAATATGTGAAGTTAAAGTGTTCAGAGTGGTATTACACAGGGAGATGGCAGAATACAGGTCCTGCATAGTAGGAGCTTTTTCCTTTCCAGTGTCCTGTGCTGCCTGCACATGGTGTGATTGTGCTCCCTGCTGGGCCTCACTGCTTGTCCCTTGCTCATCTGCCTGACTCTCTGAGGCTGATGCAGATGCAACCATGTTGCTTTTATGTGAGCTGCTGGGCAGAGTACCTGGTGTTTGTGGCATGCCTGTAGCTCCTTCTGATCTTTGCTGGGTACTGGGTGAGTGTGCAAAGCGCTCCAGCCTAGCTCCTACTTCTGTCTTGTTCACTGATGCTGCCATGCTCTGCACCATGCTGGGAGCAGCTCCTCCTTTGCCTTGTTGATCCTTTCCACGCCTTGTCATGGCTGTTTTCTGACCTCAAGTGCTCTGTGCCAGCTCCAGACACCTTCCACTCTCCTTTCCCTGCGATCCAGGAACAAATGCAGTCTGCTAACCAGGTAATAGAAAGGATAGCTAGCAGGAGCTCAGCACCACACTTCTGCTCTACATGCTGCTCAAGCCAAGCCCCCGATCCATGGTAGTTCAGTGAACCCAAAGACGTATGATTAAAAACAACACTTGTCCTGTATATGAACAATAGTTTTCACCGAGCTTTAATATCAATCCGGTAGATATACAGGCAGTCCCCAGGTTACAAACGGGATAGGGACTGTAGGTTTGTTCTTAAGTTGAATTTGGATGTAAGTCGGAACAGGTATATCTATTAAATGTAATTTCAGCAACAACTACAAAAAATTAGTTTTGGATAGTGCAGGGAACAGTTTTTACATTTGTTTTGCTGTCTGTGGCCTTTTTTAGAAGATTTCACCTAATGTTCTGTATCTCATGTGCAGCTGTGGCATGCTGGCACTTGGTTATCATGGGGCTTGACAGTGTTTAGTGTCAGCCACGCCCCATAAGTGTCCGTTTGTAACTAGGGGACGTATGTAAGTCGGAACGATGTAAGTCGGGAAATGCCTGTATATAGTTCTATCTCCGGTGGATAACTTCAGGGGATTTTCTAGAACAACAACACTCAGTCCATGTTTTGTGTGGCTGGATCTCAGAGGGCCAGTCCAATCACGTTCTGGACCGGGACTCTGACATCCTAGGTTACTTGGGCTCTGATTCTTTGCCTGTGACAGTCTATTTTGGCTTGAGCTGGTGTGCGGTTTCTGTGCTGATTCTTGTACCTTTTCTCCTGACCTTCCTTTTGCCTGATGACTTTCACACGCTCTGTCTGAATTCTCGCTTTTGTTTTGTCTGTCTTGTCCGTTCAGTGTTGCACCTTACCAAGGTAGGGACTGTCGCCCTGTGGTCGCCGACTGCTTAGGGTTGTGTCGCTAAGTAGACAGGGACAGCATTGGCCGACTTAGCACTTGGACGCAAAGTCTGTCTGTCCCTGTCCGTCCAGGTGTCTGATTCTTCACAGCATATTGTAGATTTCACCGAGGAATCCAATGCGGAATCCGAATTGAATTCCTTGTTGAAATCCGTTGTATGAACTTACCCTTATGCTTCCTTCACACATTGTTTATCTATGGTGTGTTTTTCCTGTGTGTATTTGTGAGTTACACCCAAACATGACACCACATGAGGTCATGCTTCTAAGCAACTGCACATGCATCATGGCTGCTCCGGGACCTGCCACCATAGTGGGCAGGGACATGCTGCCTCAGAATGCCAAAGCCCTCTGTCCTGAAAGTTCAGAGGTACATCCTGGGGATCAAGTGCAAACCCTGGGTCTGCGCAGCCCCCATTTAACTGTTTGTGTGTCTCCGAGATGTGCAAACAGTTAAAGCACCAGTGCTCTGCCCCTCAAGTCGGCCGTGTGTCCTAACGTCACATCATCATGCCAGCTTCGCTGGGCTTTACTTGGAATAGCCAGCCTGGCACTCGTCGGGCGACCAGGGAGGGATGAGGTTTTTTTTTTTTTTTATTAATGGCGCCCTACCTACAACCTAACTGTGTTCTATCTTCAGATAGTTCCTGCTCCACCATGGTTTTTAACTGTTCGCACGTCTTAAGAACAAACACAGTCAAAAAAGCAGCACCGATCCATAGCATGTGTCTGGGATTCCCGGGGCATACATTCACCTCCTGGGGCCTTTATGCTTGTAGGGCCATCAGCATCGGTGTAAATATAGCCACAGCAGCCACAGTGATTGCTATGGCACCCAAAAGGGTGAGGGGGGCCAAACTAAGGTACAAGAATATTGTTTCTTTTTGTAGTAAATGTAGTTGGTGGCTTTCTGCTCTCCAGCACTACTATATGGTCCCTGATATTCCCTGGTATTATTTATTATTATTATTTATACCTTTAATTATTGCTATTTCTGCTGCTGTTTTAGTTTATTGTAATTAAGTGGTGGGGCTCCATCTCATTTTGGTATGGGGTCCTATGAATTCTAGTAACGCCTCTGGCCCCCAGGCAACCACCTAGTGTGCCCAGTGGATAAGATGTCCCTGGTTTCGCCTCATTATTACAGATGCCTGCTTTCTGATTGCTCCTTACATTGAGGACACTGTACTTAGGACTATGTAAATGTTTAGTGTCTGGATGTTTATCACCTTATAATGCTTATTTGAAGATTTTGTTTTGGTGTCAATTATTAGGGATTTAGTATTTCTTGGTACCTGTATCCCTCTTAGTCCTTAGAATGGCAGCTAAGTGTTCACACAGCTGTATTATTATTGTAATGAGTTGGGTGGCTTACAGACTCATTACATTAATAGTGTTTGATAAATAGGTTGCAAAAGTGTGGCGGCCAAATGGAACTGAGCCAGAGC
The DNA here is from genome assembly GCA_025379985.1 of Phyllomedusa bahiana. NCBI lineage: Eukaryota > Metazoa > Chordata > Amphibia > Anura > Hylidae > Phyllomedusa > Phyllomedusa bahiana. Next base: position 26,409 of record JAODAL010002776.1, on the reverse strand, counting down.
AGATTTAACTTCTAATCATTAATCTCTAGGACATGGTACACTGTGTTTTAATACCTGCTTTTCATGCACAAAAGAAGATGTACATGTGTGGATAATGTCACTATTATATTGGATACTGTTATTGAGGCATTAGAAAATTATGTTCTAAACTATTTCTAGTTAACTCCTTCATGGTCCATCATATAACTGTACATCATGCTTTGCAGCATTGTAAAACATCAAACCATAGAGTTACATTAGGGTGGTCAGGTGGGCCCAGCAGCTTGCCTGGGTAATCAGAAACTGGAGGCTCTTGTGAGTTATCACCACACCTATTGGAGAAACTATACCCATTGCAACCAGAGAAGCTGCTATTGGGCAATAAGGTTAAGGGGACCCACATAGATTATTGCTACCTATGCTGATCTCCGTTTCCTGTCAATACAGTGTCGGACTGAGGTGCCTAGGGCCCACAGGTGGAGTGGGTTCTAGGGGCCCACCAGTTAAGCTGTTTCAGGGCCCACCGGTGGAGTTTATTTTAGGGGCTCACCTTTTAGCTACTATTAATGACTGTAGATGTCTCCTATACTCTGCTTCTTGCTTTTTGCCATTCTTTCTATGCATTTTTTGCCTTTTCTGAGAATGTATATAATAATAATAATCTTTATTAATATAGCGCCAACATATTCCGCAGCACTTTACAATATAGAGGGAATAAGCACAGACAAACCAGACATTACATTATAAAAAAGCTACGTACAAATCAGACACGCGGTGTGAGGGCCCTGCTCGCAAGAGCTTACAATCTATTAGGGTGTATGGGTGAAACAAAGGGTTACAAGTGCTTGGTTTACAATGGTCCAGCCATGTTACATAAATATGGGGGAGTATACATAAAAAGTGGATGAACCTGCCATCCCAACCATACATCTATATACAGATAAGTGCCTGTGGGTGCCAAAGTGCAGAAAGTGAGGAATGTGTGACAGAATTTGGGGGGATAACAGTTAGGGATCTTGGTAGGCTTGTCTAAGAAGATGGGTTTCCAGAGCGCCCTTAAAACTGTGAGGGTTGCGAGTGTGCCTGATCACATGGGTTATCATGTTCCAGAGCACTTGTGCAATTTGTGCGAAATCTTGTAGACGGGCATGGGAGGTTCGGATGAGTGAGGTGTGTAATCTTAGATCAGTAGCAGAGCGGAGAGCCTGGGTAGGGTGGTAGACAGAGATGAGGGAGGAGATGTAGGGGGGTGCAGTGCTGTGGAGAGCTTTATGGGTGAGAGTGATTAGTTTATGTTGTATTCTGTACTGAATAGGAAGCCAGTGCAGAGACTGACACAGGATAGAGGCATCAGTATAGCGGCTGGAAAGCAAGACAAGTCTGGCTGCTGCATTCAGGACTGATTGGAGAGGGGAGAGTTTACAGAGAGGAAGACCAACAATTAGGGAGTTACAGTAGTCAAGACGAGAATGAATAAGAGCAACAATGAGAGTTTGAGTTGTTTCCACAGTGAGAAAAGGACGGATTCTGGAGATGTTCTTGAGGTGCAGGTGACAGGAGCGGGCAAGGGATTGGATATATGGGGTGAAGGACAGATCCGAGTCTAGTATAACCCCAAGACAGCGGGCCTGCTGTCTAGGAGTTATGGTGGTGCCACACACCGAGACAAAAATGGCAGGGTAAGGTCTGTTAGTAGATGGTGGGATGACTAGAAGTTCAGTTTTAGTGAGGTTTAGTTTAAGATACAGGGAGGACATGATGTCAGAGACAGCGGACAGACAGTCACTGGTGTTTTGTAGCAGAGCAGGAGTGATTTCTCGGGAGGAGGTGTATAATTGGGTGTCATCAGCGTAGAGATGGTACTGGAAGCCGATCTGTGTTGTTTGTCAATGGGGGTGTGTAGATTGAAAAGAGGAGAGGACCAAGAACGGATCCCTGTGTAGTTAAAAAACAACTTTAGGTCTACCAGGCTCAGGGGCCCACCGGGGGATTCCCCTACTCCCCTGTGGGCCAGTCCGAGCCTGTGTCAGTAGGTGGTGGGGCTCTACAAATTCTAATTACTCCCTTAATCATAGCTCAACTATTGTGATCAAGATCAGAGATCTTTGTTGTTGAACTCCTTAATTGCTGAAAATTATAGCAAAGTACTGAGCAAAAAAAATCCAGTGATATGATTGAGGCCTGAGACTTAACTTGGATATAAAAGGGGCCTGTACCATTTTCAAATTTATGACATATTAACAAGACCTCCCATACTTTATCTGTTACTGAGTTCTGATTTTGGAGATTACCTATGTGGTGGTGGACCTGAAGTGAAACTGGAACGATAGTGTCGCAGGACCAGAAGCATCAGGGAGTGGGTAAGTTAACTCATTCATACCCAGTAAAGAAAAACCCTAATTCTATCAATATTGGGACTAGAGTTAAGGTTAGGTATAGAGCAAAAAAAAAAAGATTGGGTAAAGGACATTGCAAACCTGATTTTTATTTTTATTTTTTTAAAGTACAGTTGCACTGATGTTAAACCAATCACTTTATTATTATCTAGTTCATGTAACGAATCTAAAAAGATATTTTTTTTCCCAAAAGCAAGTTGTAGCGACCTTTATATGTGTACAGACACCTGGTCCTCTTAGCTCACAATTCAAAAATTCTTAAACTAAATAACAAAAATTGTTATGTTGTGGTACTGTTTCTATTAGTGATTAACAATTGTAACAGTTTTACATCTTAAGACAACACATGCCATTATGGTTACTACGGTGTCAGCTGATTTCCATTTAAACTATAAGATAAAACTGAAATTTGGGGAAACTGCAAATGTTTGCTGGTGAGAAAAAAGTTAGCTTAACTTTGTTTATTGCACATATAAGAATAAAAAATAGAACTACAGCGCCCACAAGTGTTGCAGCATAGATATGCACTTCTGACTATAGAGGAATGAGAGGTGCAGCTTTGTCAAGCATCTTCCGTGTGGGATTGTAGCACAGGAGCCTAATTTTCTTATTATTAATAAAATAATAGATTATAAATAATCTCACAATATTTGCATAAAATTCTTGTTTTCAATAAAGGAGATATATATATTAACAGAACAGAAAAAAAGTTCTCAGATGAGCATCCAAAACCGAACACTGTCATTATCAGACAGTGGAGTTCTTAAAACGAGGTGTAGCACAACAAGAGTACAGTATTTTATTATGTGAGTAAAGACGTATACCCCTTTAACAGTGCTACCAATTTAAGCCTGCGCACCAGGGACACGTGCAATGGATCTTTAGAATAACTTTAATGGGGAAGAAAATGGAAAGTGGATGACTTCCATCAAAAAAGACATCACCTATGTTCACACGGCTTAAAATGGGACATATTTCATTCCGTAATTATGCACCGTAGTGCGCGAATTACGGCTGGAATACGTCCCAATCATTACGGTAATCCACAGTTCTCATAGAGAACTGTGGATTACGTCTCATCTCCCTGCTCGGCGGATCCGCCGCGGGGGGAGATAAGTGACATGTCATTTACCAGCGGCGTATACGCGCCACTAGTAATGATAGTCTATGGGCCGGCGAGGGGCCCCCCGCTTCTGCCCCGCCCCCCTCCACACGGCGTAATAAGCCGTGTGAACATAGCCTAAATGTAACTGTACTGTAATCACTGATACTGTCTACAGAGATCCTGTGTAAATCTGGAATCCACTGTTATATGAACACTGTATGGCGGTAATATTGGTCTTAGTGTAATAATTTATATTCAGTAACAGGATGGTGGTGGCATTATTCCATCACTAAATAATGGTGATGTAGTGGTCTTATTTGACCATTGTTTAATGGTATTATTGGTAATATTGGACTTGGTATACTGGATTTTTTCAGTAATGTTATGGTGATAAAATTTGCTCCTTGTACAATCACATAATTTGGTAACTGTGTGACTATTAGTTAGAGGTATATTATACACAGAACATTGGCTATTTGTATATATTTATTTGTATGAATCCTCCACCAGAGCAATGGATGAAAAAGGACAGAAAAGTCCAGCTTCCCATAAAGGACAAAAAGAAAGCTATGACTAAGGGCTCAAACACAGCCTGAAACGTGTAACAGGGCTCTTTCTGTTGTCCTGTAATATGCAATGTTTTATGCCAAAATTTTTTTGCTTTCTCTCATGTGGGTTTAAGTTCTGGTAGAACGAACCTGTTCACCCCAAGAAGCGTTGTGGTGCAGTACAAAGATAGGGTTGCGGACGGCATTCGACTTGAATAATGGACTTGAATAAAGGACGTGCCGTTTTCACTAACTGGCCGCTTGGAGTCGAGTGCCGTCCGCAACCCTACCATTTATGCTGGAATGCCTAAAAACCTCATACCAAATGCTATTTTGGTCTCATCCATCTAGGAAACATTGTTCCAATAGGCTGCTGGCTTGTCTAGGTGATCTTTAGTAAACTGCTGACAAACAGCAATGTTCTTTTTGGAGAGCAGCAGCTTTCTCTTTGCAGTCCTGCCTTGCGCACCATTGTTGGTCAGTCTCCTCCTGATGGTGACTCATGAATATTAGCATCTGCTATTGTGAGAAAGGCCTTTATTTGCTTAGAGGTCACCTTGGGTTACTTTGTGAGCTTGTGGACAATTTTGTGTTTTGCTCTTGACATGATTTTGTTGGTCGACCACTTCTGGGAATGGTAGTAATGGTTTGGAATTTTCTCCGCTGTAATTCTGTCTGACTGTGGATTGGTGACGTCCAAACTCTCTAGAGATGGTTTTGCAACCGTTTCCAGCCTGATGAGCACCAACAGCTCTTCTTCTGAGGTCCTCAGAGATCTTCTAGTTCATGCCATGATACACTTCTACAAACTTCTGTTGGAACATCAGACCATGTTTAAAAAAAATTCAGGTTGCCCACTCATGACTGACTGTCAGCCCACTGACAACACCTGACCCCAATTTTACCTTTAAATTGTCTGCTAATCCTGAGGCTATGTTCACACGGCAATAATTGCAGGACGTATTTCGCCCGCAATTACACCGTGTTCTCGGGGGCGGGGTGGCCAGCAGCCCGCCGGCCCCATAGACATTCATTATTCATGGCGCGTATACGCTGTGAATAATTAACATGTCACTTCTCTCCCCACTCGGCGTATTCTCTATGTGGATTACCGTAATGACTGGGACGTATCTCATCCTGTATTTATCGCAGTGCGGCGCGAAATACGGGGCGAGATACGTCCTATTCATAGCCGTGTGAACATAGCCTAAGGCTGTGTTCACACATTGTATTTGTGTTGCATTTTTCAACTACATAAAAAACACAAGCATGTAAAAAAGCATGTTTTTTTTTGTTAACCCCAATTTTACGTTTGTTCCAAATGAGTCAGTAACAAAACCACCTGCTTTTAAAAAAATAACAAATAACATGTGCATGAAAACGCAACATCTGAACACAACCTTCAGATACTGGATCAATTACCAAAATAAATGACCAAATCTAACATTTTCTTAGTCAAAAACAGTGCAAATGTGTTCATCTGCTTCATTTCATTTATTTATATCATTTGGATTTAAATACTGTTCTCTGATTTACCTAATCAGCACCACTAGTGTATGATGGTAATGAATCCTCATGATATGGTGGTATTACTGATATTGTTAAAATGTAGAAGAATGCTGTATGAATCTATAATGGGGAAAATAATTTGGAGTTCAACTAAAAGTGTACACAGGTGCAGTACTACATAATTTCCACATGGATGTTTTCAGAGTCTAGACCCTGCCCCTTGTTATTAAAGCTTGTGCTAATTTCACAGCCTTGCTATTACTACTGACTAGTTATACCCATCTTCTCATGTTTACAGGTGCCAAATTTGTTGCAAAAACATTTTAGTATGTCTATGAGTGGTCTCTCTTAAGTGGCTCCCATAAAAAGACAATTAATGGCCAAATTAAGTTCACACGTTTTATCTGCACCACATACACTGACCTATAGGTGCATAGCGCACTGAATGCGGGAGGATGCTGGCGACTCTGCAGTCAACACATACCATGTTTTTCCAAAAATAAACCCTAGCCTAATTTTCATAGATTCTTGAAGTCGGCTTTAAATATAAGCCCTACTCCAAAAACAAGCCCTGGTTAGTCAGCGCCACCTGGTATCCGCCTCCTGGGCAGTGCCGTTCCCGAGCCCCGCCTACCCCCATAAACAGCCTGTTAGACTGGAGGTTTTGTGGAAACCTCCAGTGTTTTCAGGCTGAAGGACCTGAGATGATGTTAGTCACATAACTCGCAGGTCCTTCAGCCCAGATATGCTTGAAAAGTATGTGCTGTAAAGATTTTTATTTCACGGATTTCTGTCCATAGAGTGCAATGTGTAAGTGAAAGTTCAATGTATACACATGCATACCATACATATACAATCACGCATACACACACTTATATACACTCACACATGTATACACACATACTCACATCACAAACACACATATATACACTCACATCGCATACACACACACATACAGGGGCGTAACTACAGGGTTAGCAAACGTAGCAGCTGCCACAGGGCCCGGGCTCTTAGGGGACTCGGGGCAGTTGCTGACACTTCTGCTCCCCTGGTAGTTCTGCTCCTGCGCCCGCCGGCAGTGAACATACCAGTTCACTGCCGGGGGACGCGGAGCTGCGGGGCCCAGCACATCCTGCCTCTGAACGCCCGGGCCCTCCGGCCTGAGTTTTCAAGGCAGGACTGCCCGGTGTAAGTAGAGCGCAGCGCTGCCAGCGCTCCGCTAAACTGCTAGCAGGCGCCAGCCCAAGTGCTGACCGGGAGCTGAGCTACGAGGGAGCGTGGGGCAGGTGAGTAAGTGATCTCTTATCTTTTTTTTCATTAAAGTAGCCTGCCTGACCCCCTTATAGCCTGCCTGACGCCCCCCTACAGCCTGCCTGACGCCCCCTTATATCTGCCTTACGCCCCCTAATATATCTCTAAGCCCCCTTATGCTGCCTGACGCCCCCCCTTATAGTCTGCCTGACGCCCCCCTACAGTCTGCCTGACGCCCCCCTACAGCCTGCCTGACGCCCCTATAGCCTGCCTGACCCCATCCCATAGCCTGCCTGACACTGCCTAGCTACCTACCTGACCCTGCTTGGCTGCCTGTCCGACCCCCCTATAGCCTGTCTAACCCTACCTGGCTACCTACCTGACCCCCCTATAGCCTACCTGGCCCTGCCTGGCTACCCACCTGACCCTGTCTTGCTGCCTATATGACCCCCTATAGCCTACCTGAACCTTGCCTGCCTGCATGACCCCTATAGCAGTGTTTCTCAACTCCAGTCCTCAAGACCCAACAACAGGTCATGTTTTCAGGATCTCCCACAGAATGGACTGATCATACTTACATCACCTGTGTCAGGATCTCCCACAGATTGCACTGACAATAACTACACCTGTGCAATACTGAGGAAATCCTGAAAACTTGACCTGTTGGTGGGTTTTGAGGACTGGAGTTGAGAAACACTGCCCTATAGCCTCCCTAAACCCTGCCTGTCTACCTATATGACCCCCTATAGCCTACTTAAACCCTGGCTGTCTACCTATATTACCCCCCTGTAGCCTACCTGACCCTGTCTGTCTTCCTATATGGCTCCTATAGCCTATCTGAACCCTGCCTGCCTATATGACCCCCTATAGCCTACCTAACCCCTGCCTGTCTACCTATATGGCACCTATAGCCTACCTAAACCCTGCCTGCCTACCCATATGGCCCCTATAGCCTATCTGACTATGTGGGCCCCACCTATAGCTTATCTACATAGTTATCTGTTGTCCACCTACTGCCTACCTAGCTACCAGGGACCTAGCAACAGCCTACTTAGCTACCTGGGGCCTGCCTGCCTAGGGCCAATCTACATGCCTATCTACTTGGGGCCCACCAACAACCTACCTGTGGCCTGCGTACTTAGCTACCTGGGGCCTACCTTTCTACCTGGGGCCTGCCTACCTAACTGGGGCCTAACTACTGCCTACCTAGGGCCATTCTAACTACCTATCTGTAGCCTACCTACCTAATTGAGACCTTAAGGGCCTACCAACCTATCTAATGGGGGTCTACTTGGTAACCTGATTCTGAGGGGTACAGGGGGTGAATCCTCTGTTCCTCCCCTCCAGGAGACTGGACCTCTAAGCTATGGCCTGTGCTTGCTCTCCCACCCATGGGAAGTTTGTACAGAGGAGGGGGGCAGGGAGTGAGGTGCTGGAAAAGTGAGTTTTCTAAGATATTTGTGTCTAAATCCGCAGGGACTGGTGGATAAGAGAAGTTGTCATGATGGCGGTCTGGACCGGGTGCAGAACAAAAGGGAAAGTCAACGACTCATCAGAGAAACGTCACTTGTGAGTCTCAAGATGTAACTACACTGTAATCACTTTATGTCGCAGACCTGTTACAAGACCACTCGGTCCAGTATGTGGTAATACACATCGCAGAGTCTGTGTACATGCTCTACCACTATATGGACACAGTATTGTGCTAATACACAGTCTGCAGAGTCTGTGTACACTGGTGTCTACCACTATATGGTCACTGTATGGTGGAAATATGCAGTCTGTAAGGCACCTGTGTACACTGGTATATACCACTATATGGTCACTATATGGCGGCAATATAGGTCTTTGTATCCAGTTCTTTATTCAGTAATAGTATAGGGGTATTATTTAGTCACTATGTGGTGGTAATTTGCAGTCGTGTTCTGGTGGTATAATCAGGTTCCTATGTAGTAGCGCTATTGGTAATGTTAATCTGGGTATAGTGCAGCGGTTCTCAACCTGTGGGTCGCGACCCCGGCGGGGGTCGAACGACAAAAACACAGGGGTCGCCGGCCGGCGGGAGAGCTGCGAGGGGCGCCGTCAGGACAGAGAGCTGGGTGCTGCGGACTTGCGGAGGAGCGCTGTGGGCGCTGCACTATGCAAGCAGCTGCAGAGAGGAGGCGTGGCGGTGGCGCCGTTTGAATTCCTAAGGGAAGGGGTAGCAGTGGGCGCCGTTACTCTCAGCATTGGTGGCTCAGTGAGCCGCTCCTGTGAGCGGAGCTGCGGCGAACTCGGACTTACTCCCGCCTGTCTTTGTTGGGCGGTGCGTGCAATCACGTGCCTCACATATGTATCCAAGCATCAGGAACAGCCCCGCTGTACTCAGTGCAGGTAGAACGCTGACACTGTACGGCAGGGCTGTTCCTGGCTGCAAGGTAATTTAGTGTAAAACACACACATCACATCATGCATCATGTAATGTCTGTATGTGGTACAGTAAGTAATTATGTAACCCTTGTACCACCACAGCCATCACATAATATACACAGGGGGGCTTGAGTGGCACCATGAGGGCACATAAGTAACCCTCAGGCTCAATCACAGCCCCCCCCCACCCAGCCTCCACCCGGACAAGGTTATATCAATGTAATGGCTCAGAGTGGTACCTTTATATGTATGTGACATGAGAGTACCGCTCAGAGCGTCACACATATGTAACCCCTCATGTAGCAAATTACAGTTTTGAAGTAGCCATCAAAATTATTTTTGGTTTGGGGTCACCGCAACATGAGGAACCATATTGCGGGGTCACGGCATTAGAAAGGTTGAGAACCACTGGTATAGTGGGATTTGTGTGGTAGCAGTATGATGGTGAAATCTATGGTGAGGTGTTCACTTGTATTATCTAGTAATTGCATGACCTAAGAGATCCTGGTAGATGTTCGTGGTCGGGGAGGGGGGTGGGGTTGGGGTATCCAAAGCTTGCTATGGGGCCCAGGCTTCTCTAGTTACGCCCCTGCACACACACATACATACATACAATACATATACACTCACATAAATACATATACACTCACACATATATACACTCACACACATTTATACAATCACACAAATAATCCCTTATCTAAAAGTATGGATACTGGGACTTGTAGTTCCCCAGCATGCCACACTTTCAAGATAAGGCATTGAAAAATAGACACACCTCCATTTTTTGACTATAGGTTATGTACTGGTGTATATAATGATAAGGTGCTTACCCGAAACGCGTTGACTCTGTCTGTCGTGTCTGGATTTTAAAGATTTGATACCATAAAGAAGATTATTTTATTTATCCAATGGTGCTGGATCTTTTCCGCCATCCATGCGGACTTCTTGTCTCTAGTTCACAGGCTGGTGCCTCCCAGCCAGACCCGTGCACTTGCTGGCTGTCCACAATCAATTATTCATTCAGGTGAGCTGGACTTTGTGTGACTTGGACTAATATCACCACAGGAAACAATGGGGATAGGATTTTTCTAAATACACTTCAAAATACAATATGCCTCTAATAACACATTTTTTAAAGCTGATTTTGAGAGTAAATTAGAACAATTAGAAGTAGACCATAAGGTCAGAAAAAAGAGCCAAAACAGGCGCTTATTCCCTCTTTTGGAATACTCTTGTTGTCACAAGAGGAGATAGTCACAGTTCACCCTTTCACCTCCCTGCACAGTGACTTATTCCCAGGTCACAGAGCATGACTAGAAAACTCTCCTATAGTAGTGAATGGGACTGAGTCAGTCTTAAATCTCCTATGTGCATGAAGCTACTGTAAAGCATCTCTCTGACTGCTGTTAAAGCAGTGCAAACAAGGCCTAGTGGCCAAAGTGAAAACTGCAAGACTTAAGAATTATTAAAAATATTGAAAGTGATATGAAAAATAAAAAAAAACAATCAAAAATTCCTAAAAAATTTGTTTAACATAAAAATGGGACTCAAACAATGACTCATTTATGACACATTCTCTTTAAGGCAGATTTGGAAAAAATGTAAGTTAAAAAGTAAGAAAGCTTTAAAACAATAACAATTCATGAGTTTATTTTTATCAAATAACAGAATGTGAAGTAAATGAACAAGAGAGAAATTTAAATCCAATCAATATTTGCTGTGACCGCTCTCCGGTTTCAGAAAAGCATCAGTTCTTCAAGGTACTTGTACACAATTTTTGAAGGAACTTGGCTGGGAGGTTGTTCCATACATCTTGTAGAGGTAACCATAGATCTTCCAAGAGTGTAGGCATGTTTATAGGTTGAAAAGCTCTCAGGTTAGGGAGAAAAAACTTCTGCCTTCCTCTTCCCACCATCCTACCTACGGAGATTTTTTAGCACCGAGACAGCTGCTCCCCAGCCTAGCTGTGTTTCTAGTCTTTACTCTGAATCTGGCCACAGCAGCTAGCCACAAAAACAACAACTACCGGTGATGGTAAATCTAGAGACAGGAGGAGAATCATATACTTCCCAGTAGTTATGAAACACATCAGACCCCACATCCAAGCATATTCAATCGAGCTTCCGCCAGCAGACCAGCAAAATAACAACAGTGGTTTTACGAAGGTCTATATAAAGATGTATCTGTAGAATAGTATATTTTATATAAATATAGATAAATAGCTATAAGACAATGTTCTTTATATGATACCTCTAAATAAAGTGTCCCAGAAGCACATGCTTCTTCCTGGGGGCCTGACTAACCGGGAACAGAAAGTAGAGGCAGTGCCAAAAGGAGGAGGAAGGGTTGTGGGGAGACTCAGGGCTGAGTTTTCAGAATATACTTGTAAGCTCGGCCGTGCCGCCTTATTATATCACTATTTCTTGAGGCTGGCAACATGGGTGACCCGCCACACTTCTGGTGTCCTGGGAGGTCGCCAATCCTGCCTGCCCCCTAACAAATGGCTGTGTTGCTCATATCCTTCTGTATCTTCATGTAACCCCAGACAGACTCGAAGATGTTAAAATCAGGATTCTGTGGGGGACTTCCAGGATTGAAGATAATTCTTTTTCTTTTTTAACGTAGCTTTATTGACAAGCAAGATACAAATCACAAAGCAATTTTACAGAAGCATACTTAGTTACATGCGCATATAACTTTCAAAGAAGTAACTCAAAATAGTACACATCATGGTTATGAAGAGTATATTTCGTATATGGTACACCAGCAATGGGGGAAGAAGGACGTGTATGGAAGTGGATCTGGAAGGTGACAACAGTAACAACAAGAGGACAAAACACCACAAACAAAACAAGCAAAAAAAAAAAGGGGGAGGGGGGAGACACACGAGAAGGAAAGGTAGGGAAGCAGGGAGATGGGGCATCACAATAAGGCTAGTGAGGTCTCTATACAGTAAGAGTTGCCAAATCGCCCAAGCAATACATTAGTGTCTATTACTCTACATTGGTACTTTTGCTGAAGTGATAAGGAATATTTTGCTTCAAATAGATAATCGTAAATATACTTAAAGAAAGAACATTCAATCCAAGAAACCGATGGCATTAGGAAACAAAAACACTCCTGACTCCTCGGACTCGCCCCAGCCAGACCCCCCCTCCCAAACGCTACCGTACCCGGAGACTTTGCTTCAGTTAGTCGCCCATACGACCCAGGAACCCAAACACCACGCACGTACATCTCAGCCAAACGTCCGGTACTCCGGCGTGGCAGTAAAACAGCATCCACCCTCTCCATGTCCCTGGTATTTGTCCAAAGACTGCATCTGACCTGCTCGGATCTCCTCCATCCTCTGAAGACAGAAGATCTCTTTAAACCACTCCACTAGGTGGGGGGTTGTGTAACCTCCATTTCCTCGGGATGATGACTTTCGCAGCTACCAGTAGGAAGACTATCAGACTTCCCCGGAGAATGCGCATAGGATAGGAAGGATAAAGAGGAGAAGAACGAGGATCATCTTGCAATCTGATGCCTGTGATAATTTCAATTAAGTCCACAACCTTGGCCCAAAAGGGACGAATCTCTGTGCATCCCCACCAGATGGGGGACTTTGTGCCTGGTGCTAGTCCGCATCTCCAGCAAGTAAAAACGGGCCCTTTTGGGATAAAAAGAATGCAGGAACGGGGGCCCCCTTTTTACCATTTTGACAAAACCCTTTATATTGAGTTTAAAATTTCCTGCGGGAGACAGATGTTTTTATGCCTAAACGCAGGCTTTGGTCCGGGTCTCTACACTGAAAAGGTGTCACCCAACCCCTCCCCAGCTGGCTTGGTAATTCGGTGGTCCCCGCAGAAAACGTCCCCAGCAACAACCTGAAAAATTTTTTTGATATCAAATGACTAGGGGGATGGTGTTTGCACACAAAAGGGGTCTAAAAATCTGGTCATTTGGCCTAACTAGATCAAGCTTTTTTTTTAATTAACTTTTTAAAAAATGCCTAACTGCATTTACTGAACCCAAAAAAAAACCGGGGGTAAACCTGTTCGCAGAAAAATAACATAGCCCTTCATACTTTTTTAAAACGGGAGGGGGCGGGTATAACCTAAAGGGTTTTGCCAGACCCTTTTCCCCCTAACATCGCGATCCACAAACGGGGGTTTGTATAATGTTTGGGGGGGGGTGAAACCCTTTAGTCGGTAAGGGGTCCTTTTGGGGTTCAAAAAAGGAGTACGGGCCCGGCCCCCCCTAAAACCCTATGCCGGGTAAGGGAAATTTGATTTGCAACACCAGGGAAAGCTGAAAAACCCCCGCACTTTTTAAAATCAAGAAGAACCCCCAACCCGGGGGGACCGAAGATAGGGGTACACCACACCCCTCCTCCCCCAATTCTTTCCCCCTTCTTATTTTCCTCATTTTGGGGGAATCCATCAAATTTAATCCTGGGCACACCGCGCTAAAATGGGTACAGTTTGAAAATTTTTGGGAAATTTCCCAAAACCGCCCCTCTCCTTTCCCCTAACGGGAACCCCTTCCCCTCGAAAACCCCGGGGGTTTTTATTGCCCCCCACAAATTTTTTGGATATTTTTAAATTAAAAGTCTGGGAAAAAAGGATTTCGGGAGTCAAAATTGGGATAGTTTGAAAAAAGAAAGGGAAAACCGGGAAAAAATTTTCCTTTAAAAACGATTTTTAAAATTCTCCCTATCCATAAAAAATCTTTACCTCCCCATTTAAAAAGAACTCCTTTTCAGCGTTTGAGAAAAATTAGAAAGTTTAATTAAAAATATTTTTATCGCTTGGGTGGGAATTTTAACCCCGGGGTTTTTTAAACCCAAAACAATTTTTTAAGCCCACGAAAAAGGGAAAATTTAAAATTTCCCCAGCGCCAAAACGGTTTGGGTATCCATGGAGACTTTCCCAAAGCTCTACTCTTCGAGTTTTTCACCTTAACCCCTTAAGGACCCCCTTTTTTGGTTTTCCCTTTTTCCCCCACCCTATTTTGAAATCTGACATGTTTCCAATTTTTGTAGAAAACCCTTTTTTGACACTTTTACCAAAACCTTGTGAATTCCCAAAATTTTTTTTTTCTCGTGACAAAATTGGGTGCTTTTTTTTAGAAAAGAAATTTTTATCCATAAAATCCTTGTTTGTTTGTGAAAAAATAAAAAATTTCTTTGGAAAATTTTTGGAAAAAATTTGCGTTTTGAAATTTGCAAAATTTCTCCCAAGCAAGACAAAAAAAATTTTTTCCCACCACAAAATATTTATAACAAGCCTCCCAAAAGTCCCACTATAGGTTGGCATCATTTTTTTAAAATGTCTTTTTTTTTTACGACAAAAAAAGGGCTTAAAAAATTTTGTAAAATTTTCCTCAAAAATTCGGAAAATTTGCAATATACTTTTTTTTAAGGGACCACTCCAGTTCTAAACGGGTTTTGAGGGGCCCATGTTAAAAACCCCCCCAAAAAATAAGGCCACCCAAAGAAACAAGACCCTTTAAACCCTTTTTTAAAACAACACAAATTTAAAGGAAAATTTGAAAACCCTTCAAAAATTTCACAGAAATTAAAGAAAAGGGGAAGGTAAAAAATTTCAAAATTTCACTTTTTTTGCAGATTTTCAATATTTTTTCCATTTTTTAAAACTGGAAAAACGGAAAATTACTAGGAAAATTTCAATTTAATATAAAACCCCCCAGGTTTTTCCGTTTTAAAAAGAAATCCCCATATGGGGGCCCTAGGGGCAGTTTTTTGGCTAAACCAAAGCCCCAAATGGGAAAGGGCCCCCCTTACCGGACCCCGAGGTCTAAATTTTTTCCAAATACAAATTTTATTAGGCGCCTTTTCCCAATTTTTGGGGAACCCTTTTTGGTGCTAAAATTTTAATTTAAACACCCCAAAATAGACCAATATTGGAAATTTACCCCCCTTAAAGGAAATATTCCAGGGTGGCATTGGGGTAAATATCCCCCACAATTTGTTTCCAAAATTTTTTTTTAGCATAAGGCTTAAAAAAAAAAAAAAAAAAAATTTTTTTCCAAAAATCGAAAATTTTAAAGCTTAAAATTTTTCACTTTATAAAAAGGGAACCCTTTGGGAAAAAAGAACCATAAAACTTTTTTAAGCAATTTTTTTCCCAAGCCCCGGGCAATACCCTACATGGGGGGTGAAAAACTCTTTTTGGGGCGCATGGCAGGGGGTACAAGGGGGGGGCCCGGCTATTTGGTTTTTGGAGCCGATTTTGGTGGGGCCATTCGCATTTGAAAAAGCCCCCAAAGTAGCAAAACCCTTCCAGAAGGCCCAAAATTTTGGATTCAACACACAAAAAGGGACCCAAATCTGGGGGTGTATTCTGCATTTTAGGCACACAGGGGGGTTTCCCTAGTTTTTTTTTAGCTTTGGGGAAAATAAAAAATGGGGGGAAAAACGCATTTCAGTCATTTTTTTTTTGATTTTTTTCAATTTTACACCCTTCCCCGGGTGAAAAGGTTTTTAAAATTGAATAATAACTTTACAAGGGGGTTTCCGGAAACCCTTACAATGATAAGATTTATATAGTTTTTTTCTTTTTTAAATTACTTTTTTTACACAGTAAAAAATAATTCTATAAAAAATTCGTTTTTATTTTGCCCCTTTTTCTGACACCCCAAAACTTTTTTTTTTTTCCCGGTTTTGAAAGCGTGTAGGGGGTTTTGTTTTTTGTGGGATGAGTTGAAGTTTTTTATTTTTTACCTTTATGTAGTGCATATGTTTCAAATTTTTCCCCTTTTTTTTAAAAAGGGGTTTTTGTTAGATGTTTTTGGAACAAAAAAAACAGAAAATTCGGTATGTTTTTTTTTTTTTTTATTTTTTATAGGGGGTCACTGTAGGGAAAATTTTAAGACAGGGAAACTTTCCCACCCGAGCCCAATACTTTTTACACCGAACTAAATTTTTGGTATATTTTTTATGTTTTAATGCTTTTTTAAACAAAAAAAACACTTTTTTTTCAAACAGAAAATACTTTTTTTGGGGCATCACCATATTTTAGAGCCATAATTTTTAAATTTTTTCCCCTTTTCCCCCCTTTTGGTCCCCCGAAATTGGACCCCCCCCCCCCTTTTTTAAAAAAGGGCCCCCCCCCCCTTTTATTTTTTTTTAGGGGCAAGAGGATTTTTTTGGAAGGTTAGTTTTTTAGTATCATTTTTGGGGGACAAGGCTTTTTTGAATTGTTTTTTTAAAATCCATTTTTGGGAGGCCAGGGTAAAAAAAAATACTGCAACCCCTAGTAGTTTTTTTTTTAATTTTTTTTTAAAAACAGGGCTAAACCCGTGCAGAAATCCGTGTAATTTAACTTTCCTCGGGGGTTTGCTACTTTTATGGCGAACCCTTTTTAATATAGATTTTTTTTATTTTTTGAAGCACAAAAAAAAAAAAAAGAAAAGTGTTTTTTAGGGGTTTTAAAACAAAAATTATGCTTTGCTATTTTCCCTGAGAGCTATACATTTTTTTTATTTTTCTTTATACAGACCCGAAAAAAGGAATTTTTTTGGGCGGGATGAACTGACTTTTTTAATTGGTCCCAACTTTGGGGGTTTATAAAGAGTTTTTGATCGTTTTTAAAATTCCTTTTTAAGTGCTGGGGGAAATGAACAATAATCTTAATTCGTGTTTCTTTTTTTTTTTTTTTTTAACCCGGCTTAAACTTGGGGTTTAAAATTAACTAACATAAATTTAAAAGGGCGGGTTTCCTTTACGCACGGGGCGATCCCAAAAATAGGGGTTTACATTTTTTTATTTTTAAAATCTTTTTTTGGGGACCAAATTTGGCGTTTGGAAAAAGGGGAAAAAGGGGCTTTGTCCGAAATTTTTATTTTTTTTTTTTCGGGGGTTTGTTTTTTTACTTTTTTTTCATTTTTTTTTACTTTTTTTCATTTTTTCCTTTTTTAAATTTTACTTTTCCCCCCATGGGGTATTTAAAATAAAGAGACTTTAGTCTCTCATTCAATAAACCCCAATGTTTTGGGTTTGTTCTATAAACTGATTCCTATGACCCAAGGGTCAGTAAAACGTTTGGCGGGTGCCCAAGGGGAAACCGGGGGGCGTCAAACGCCCAAAACAACCCGGAAGGCATTCTCTGCCTTCCGGGTGTCTTTAAGGGGGCAAAACTCCCAAGGGAAAACGCCCGATCCTTTCCTGCTGCCCCCCGAAAAAGCCCGCAGGGGGAAGAAATTTTCCGGGGGGGGGCCCGAGGGTTTGGGGGAAAGTCAGCTGAAATATACAGCTAACCCCGCGCCGATCGCGCAACTCGCTTTGGGATTTTCGCCGATCCTCGGACGTACCCCTTAGCCAGGGCTTTAAACCCCCCCAAACGCCCGGACTTTTTGGGATCCGCCCAATTTTCGTTAAGGGGTTTAAAATTTTTGGCAATTTTCCCCAAAAGCTTTCTTTTAAACCGGCACCCGAGCAGGGAGGGGACAATAGTGGGCAAATTTGATATAAAAAAGTAAGTAAACGGCAAATCCCCGCACACTTGTACTGCGATCCCTTGAGGGCGATTCCCCCCAAATGTCCCCCGGGATCCCCGATCCCCTGCCAGTAGAACTCCTTTGGCAAATAACATAGGGGGGGGGGGGAAAAGGGACAACCCTGTTTTGGTCCCTTTTTGGATTTTTGGGGGGCTCAACACGAACCATTTACCCTAATTTGGGGCCGACGGGGAAATCGAAAAGAGCAAATATTTCTGTCTCCGGGGGGCCCAAAACCCCCCGGCCCCCGACAGCGCAGACCCCAGAAAGCCCCTTTCCAAACCCTTTTCGAACTCCTTTTCAGCTCGAATGATAAAAAGCATCAGGGGAGTTTCCTCCCGGGCATAATGAAAATAGAAAAAGTTTTTTGGGGTTTATTTTTCCCTAGTTTCCCTGGTGGGGACGAACCCCACCTTTTTCCCAAGTGAATGAACAGGCAAAACCCTCAGAGAGCCTAATCGCTGGGAGTTTTGAAATTTAGTTTCTTTGCCGTGTTGACCCAAGGGGTTTGGGCCAATAATTTGGAGCACAAAAAAGGGGGTTTCCTTTTATCGGGGTTTGGGGATCACCGTGATTACCGCCTGTAAAAAAAAGCCGGGGGGAAAGGGTTTTGTTCCGTGAGCCCAATTTTTAAAAGAGGCCACCCAATGGCTCCGAAAATTTTCGGGTTTTTAAAAACATTTTAAATAAAATTAGCTGTAAACCCGTAAAGGGCCCCGGGGTTTTTCCCCATTGGCGGGGCTGGCAATCCCCTTTGATGCAGCTCCGCCTCCGAAAAAATGGAAAATTCCAACTCCGGGGAGTCAAACACGGGGGAACACTCCGGGAGCAAATTTTTTCCACAAACTCCCTCGCGCTGAGGGGTCCCCCCTCTGCCGGGGGATTTTAATACATTTTTACTATAAAAGCTCCAAAAAACAGCCCAGAATTTTGGGGGGGTTTGGGTTGCGTAAGGGCCCCCTTGCCATTTTTAAAAAGGGGGATATAAAAAGGCTGCCCTCCTGTCCCTAAGAGCCCCCCCAAACATCCAACTTGGCTTTTTGCCCAAATAGAATAAGGTGGGCAAAAATTTGCTTTACTAGCCGATTTTTTTTTATCAAGGAGCAGCCAAAATTTCTTTGCCTGCCTTGCAAAGGTCACGAATGTCAGTCCTCCCAGAGAGGATTTGTGTACGCTCCCCAAATTTGGCAAGCTTGGGTTAAAAGGGTCCAAGTTTCCCCGCCGTTTTCCCTTTTAAATTCTGGCGCCGTTTTTAAAAATAAGAGCCCCCCTTTGCTACGCCTTAAGGTTCCCATTTTGTATGCCTGGGGGTTTTTGGAAACATTTTCATAAACCCCTTAAAAACAAATTTTTTAATCGTTTGAGAAAGATCTGCAACACAGCCGAGTAAATTTAGAACGTTTCATTAAGCCTCCCCCAAAAAACGTTTTCCGGGTTGATTGGCAAGAAAACTCACAGTGTACGGGAGGTGGCCGGGGAGAAGTATGTTCCCCTTTACTACTCCCTAAACCGGGGGAAAAGGGGTCATGTTGTAAAAAAAATGAAAGATATGCGGGTAAGCTCTTTGGGGAGGGGAATAAAATGAGTAATCCCTTACGTTGGGGTTCAGGACCTCCATACATACAAAATTGTAATTGGTCGGGGGATCTACGTATTTTTTTTTAATTTATTAAAGGAGAAAAAAAAGGATTTCCCCTTTGTCGGGGAAATCGACCTTGGCTGCAATGAAAATTTTTAAAATCTCCCGCAGAAAATTTTCCCTGCCCGGGGCAAACCCGGGTTAGCTCATAAAGGGGAAAGGGGGGAAAAAAAAAAAGGAGCTGGCCACTTTTTGGGGGCATATTATTAGAATGGTGTAGCTAACCCCCCAAATTTTCCCACATTTAAACAAAAATAAAACTGCCTCCCTTTTCCCTTTCTTCACGTCTATGACCCTTTGCCCGGGTAAATTTTTATAAAGGGAATATTTGCCACCCCCTTATCTTTTTAACGGGTTTCTACTTGGCACCTTTAAGGGGAAATATTTGTCCTAAAAAAGTCTAGTTGCCCTGCCAGAATAAGCGTCTCCTGCAGGCAGAGTAAACCCGCGTTTTTGCCTGTGCATAGAGTAGAGAACCTGGGGTGTTTTTTGGAATATTGAACCCCTTTTAAAATTAAAAGGGGGGATATTGAAAACCCTCACCAACGTATGGGCTTTTTTCTCACTCTGTCTCCCAAAGGAAAAGAAATAGGGCCCCCCCCCCAGGGCGATCCGAGGATGCCATTTAAAGTTCACCTAACACCATTAAACTTTAAAAAAACACAAAACCCAAAACCCCCCCCATTAACAAGGGGAACCCAATAGGCAAAGCAATCTAGAAAAACCCCAGCACCCTTTGCTGTTTTCGGGCAATTTTTGCTCGCTGTCTCCACCTTTTTGGGGTAAATCAGAACCCCTAGCACCACTAAGAGGTTTCTGAATGGCCCTTTGGGGATAGGTAACCCGAGGGCAGCGTCAGGGGCCAGTACCCGGAATTAAAGGAAAATTTACCCTGGTACGAATCAATTTCTTTAAAAGAGCCATTACGCAACTAAAACAGTTAAATTTCATCTAAGTCGGCAATTAGAAAAAAAACAAAAAAACATAGTTTTTACATGCATTCAATAGGGGAACCCCCAGCGGGGCATCTAGCAAAAAATAGCCCCCCAAAAAGACGAAACTCGCTATATAAAACCGAAGGAATAGCAAGCAAAAAACTTAAAAAAAGATAGGAAGGGAAAAAAAAAAAAAAAAAAGTCCCACATCCCGTGGTATAAAACGCACCAGCGGGGAAAACAGGGCCCTAAAATCCACCCTTTTCCAAACCTGGGGCACTATCTTCGATTTTTTTGAGGGGGGGGGGAAACCCTGGTTACTCAAAAACCCAAAACGGCCTTTTCTCTACTTGGGCCAATGCCCAAAAATGGCTACTCGAGGTTTACGGACGCTAGCATTTTCCCCAAAAGGGAAAAACACTGACGGGGAATTTAATGCCTTTGGGGAAGCCCTTTGGAAATCCCCCCCGGTGAGGGGGAAAATGACATCCCATCTCCGTTTCACCTGTAAAGAAAAAAAGGGGAAAACCCCGCGATAGGGTTTTATGTCCCCTCCGCAGGGCCCCCAGCAAGGGCCTAGGGCGCTGCCCCAAGACGCAAAAGGGGCGGGGGGAAAGATCTGGGAAAAGAGAAAATTTGGGGCCCTAAAAAATGATGTTTTCGCATTTCCCTTTTCTTTCCCCCATTAGCTCTTCCTTTTTGGCGTAATAGTGTTTTTCTGCATATTAAAGTCCCAGGGTTTTGTATCCTCCTGGCTCGGGACGCCCAAAGCCTTTTGGGGGCACGATCCAACTCTATGTGTTTGTTTCCCCTCTGCCCCGGGGTGGGAAATTTAAATCTTAGTAAAGGGGTTAGCAAGGGTCCTGTGTTGTGACAGATTCTGGCAGGGCCTCGACCCTAACATTGTTCCTTTTTGTTTCTGTTCTCTAAGTTCCCAGGGGCTCTATCCCGAAAAGAAGGGGGCTCCCCCTTTTTTTTTTTAAAGAGGTCTGCAGCTCCGGGCCCCTGTGGGGTGGTGTAGCTTGGAAAAGTCTCCCAAATCTCCCCCCTATTTTGTTTTTGCTGAAAAGTCCCCCCTGTACAACATTTCAGGTCACGCTGCCAGGGGCTCCTGAGTCCTGTGACAGCGCGGCCAGGTCTGCTTTTGTTTGGGATGAAACGTTAATATGCCCGCAGTCCGGGGGGGCCCTGCAGAACTGCATAGCCTGATCGGTGGCTCAAAAGAATGGAAACAGCACCCATGTCCCCCGGGGCCCCAGGGATCCCGGGAAAAAGGCCCCACACCCCCCTCCCCCCTAACAATGAAAGGGGTTTTGTCCCCAGCAAAGGGCCCTCCCTGTATTTAGGGGGTTTCCTTCAGCGCCCGGGGACAAGGTTGAACCCGTCCTCGGCAGTTTAAGGGGGATCCCCCATCCCCTTGTGGACTGCCCCGACCTGGGGTGCCCCCAGGGGGGGGGGTATGGGAGCCCCCCTTTTCATCCCGGGCGGCATGGTGGTTCAGTCCCCTCTGGGGGGGAGAGATATGGGGTTTTTCAGTGAACCTCCATCCCCCTGTCCCCGCTGCCCCCCAAAATCCCCCTGCTTCTTTGTCTGGGTCTGACCCCACTTTATGGCCCGCTTCCCGCCGCTTTCCCTTTCCCCCCTCGCCGTTGCTGTGGCCTCAAACTCTGCAGATGGCCTTTTCCGGGGTCTGAACGGGGGCTCCGGGGCCCCCCCGCGCCCACTGGGGAAACCCCGGGGCCCCCTCTCCGCCGGGCCCACCACGTGTCTCCCCCCTCTGGTCGCTGCGCCTCCGGCACTCTCCACTCCGGCCGACGCAGCTTTTGGGAGTCCTCCTTTCCTTCCCCGGGGCCTTTTCGCGTCCCCGGCCCCACCCCTGGCCTCGGCGCCTACCCTCCTCTGCAGGGGAAACCGGGGGGTAAGCCCCCGCGCTGCACGTGTGGCCCCCGGCAAGATGGCGCCCGTCAAGGGGTGGGGGGCAAAACTCCTTGCGGATTGCAAGCCCCCCAGTGGAAACAAAGTAATTTTTAAATCGGGCCCTTAGATGCCCGGCGGGTTCCTGCAGGGCCTTTGGGGGGGGACTTAGCCTTTTTGGGGCTCCCTCGTGCCTTATCATGGGGTTTAAAAGTCCGGCGGTCCCCCGCGGGCTTCCCACTCCGTGCTGCTGCTCTCTGGCATGCCAAACCACGCCCCCCCAAGATAATTCTTTAAAGACATTGGATTATGTTTTGGGGCATTGGGCCACTGCAGCCCAATCAAAATGATTCCCCTGATTTTAAAAACATCTAATTGGGAGAAGTAAAAAAGGGGTTTCCCCAGTACTATAAAAGTTGGGTTTTGGATAAGAAAAGGGAAAGAGGTTTTTTTCCAATTATGAAAAACGGATTTTGAAAAAAAGTTTTTACTTTTTTCCTTTTGGGAAAGATGTGTTTTTGGGATTTTGAAAGTAATGTGTTTATTGGTGCAAAAATTTTCTGCAGGTTAACCACAGGCCCCAAAGGTTAATTTTTTTGTCAGGAAAAGTGAAACTTGAATCTCAATCTGTACGAGAAAGCTGAGAATATCTGAGCATGAGCTTTGCCTTTACTATAGAATCAAACATGGAACTAGAGCTCCCACTTGTGTTGAAGTGTAATCTGTGCACCTTTAGCTACAGTTATATGGAACAGGTGTATTTGAACAAACTCAGCATAGACCGCAAAAAGCCGCCCAGCAAAGGCCAGAAAAACTGTCTTTTGGCTTCTTTAGGCTAATGGAGCCATATTAACATGCTTAGGTTATATGTCGGGTTTTATGGGCTCGGGGGCCCAATGGGTTTGCAGGGGAAACTTGGACCCGGGGGTTTGGGGGGATGGCAGGCCAAGGGCGTGTTTTTCTGGGAGAAATGCAGAGAAGAATGGCAGAAAGTGAAAGTCATGTGCAGTAGCTTTAAAACGGGACCCCAGAAATCAACCCCAAAATTTGGCCGGGTATTCAGTTTCCCCTGTAGAAATAAGAACAGATTCATCAAGTTTGCAAAGAAAAGCCTTGTTCCCTTTCTTCTTTTGACAGAAAAGTCAATTAAACATTCCAATTTTTGCTCCCACAACAACAAAAAGGACAGCATTTTTTTTTTTTAAACCCTTAAAAAGGACCGCCCACCGTTTTTGACGGCGGTATTGCGGTTTTAATTTGCGCGTTCTCAGTAGAGGGGTCCTGTGGCCCCGTGCCACAGCTGCATGGTCAGGGGTCTTGACAGTTTTTCCTGGCGTCTCTGCAACCCCGGGGAAGGGAGGAAATTCCCCCGGGCGTTTAAAACTTTGATTGCCTGGTCATGACCCGGAAAATTTAAAAGGCTTTCCCCCTGCTTCGTCGGTGTCAGGACCCCGGTGAGTGTGAACCCCGGGGAAGTTGTACGTCACCCTTGGGGGTAAAGTAGCCACAGGGATGTCTTATAATAAACCTATAGGGCACACTGTGTGCTGCCTGATGTTGCCTGTGTCAGTATGACACGAAAGAAATGTATTAGCTTTTGAATTTAATATATTAAAAAGTGTAAAAAAAAAAAAAGTAAAATATTACCCCTTTGGGATTATGGAAAAAAGTTAAAAAAAAAAAAAAGTAGAAAAATTTTAAAAAAAAACATAAAATGTAAGGGTTCAGTGGTTTTTGCTGGCCACCGCAAGCGTGATAGTTAACCCACCCCGGGGCGGATTAAGTAGCCCCGGTATTCACCAGACCCCGTGCAAAGCGGGATGGCTTGCTGCGGGTGAGGTACCAGGTCGCTACCCCTGACGTGACTTGCTTGCATGGGGGCCGGGGTAATGCGAGGTAAGGACATAATCCAGGAGTGTGGGGACGGCAGGAGGTCGGAAAGCAGCGAGGTTCGTGGTCAGAGACGGGCGACTAGGGCAGGCGGAAAAGGGGGAAGGTAGGAAAGTGGGAAGGCTGGTTCGGGTATGGGACAGAACTCCAAACTCTCAAGACAAGGAACGAAACCCCCAACGAGAGTGTGGGGGGGTTTTCTTATATGGGACAGGGGCCCGGCAATAGACTAATTCCCGGGGCCCGCTGGTTTAAACCACCCAAAGCACGGGAACGGCGCGGGGGGCCGGGGACAGGCGGGAAAAAGCGTCCAGGAGCGTGGACGAGTAAGTGAGCCGGCAGCAGGGGAATGGTCGCGGGGAGCTGCGGCACCAGCTCCGGACCCCCTGCGGGCAGGGGGGCGGCCGCGGGGGCGACGGCACCCACGCCAGCCCCCATGACAATAAATAATTATTTAATATAAACAATTGTGCCTACATTACACACAAAAACACAAAACCTACAGATACTAGTTATCCACCTGTCCGTAATAACCTGTAGAATTAATGTAACAAGTCATTTAGTGTGAAATGTGAAAGATGTAAAAAATATTTGAAAGAAAAAATTCTGCAATAATTTATGGGAACTCAAATTATGCCCCCAAAAAGTACAAAATTCCCTGCATAAACAAGGCCTCTACAAACTGCGCCATTGAAAAATTAAAAAAGTTACGACTGTTGAAATGCAAGGAAACAAAAGATAAAAAAAATATGCCGGTCACATTTTCAAGTGTGTTGGTGCCCCAGCTACAATAAAAAAATTCTCCTCCACAGTTATACTTGTAAGCCAGAGGGCACATTGACCCCTCTCCCCCACCTGTTGAATCCCCCGTAATCTCAGGCCCGTTGAAATTTAAGTCGGTTACTTTTTAAACAGCCATATTCAGCCAAGCACGCAACTCTATTGTCAGTGCTGAGAGAAAACAGGGAATGAGAGTCAGGACAACACTGGAGCCTGGAGAGGTAAGTAACCAGGGAACCCTACTTATGTAGCAATAACCTTTCCACTGCCTTCTACTATGGATCCTAAGGGCATGCCCCCACTGCACGGGTTTGTCGCCCGGCGTTTTTTCCACCCGCGAATCATTGAGATGCACATTCTTCCGTTCAGTTTCCGGGGGAATATGGATCTAATGTGAAGGGAGATGGCTTTTCTCTGTCACACGGAAAAGGCCCCCCCCACCGCGACGTTGGGGGCGGGGGTTTTAAAAAGTGTAAGTTCGGTCGCTAACGACCCGGGTTTTTTTCATTGCCGTGTAAACGGCCTTAAATTAAACCTTATTGATGCTCACATTAACCTCTTCACTACCAGAGAGCAGTAGGTGTCCTTACAATAATCCTTACACTGCCCTAGACAACCGGGGATTTTTTAGATTAACCTCTTTATTGCCCTTGGCAACCAAGAAAATTTACACTAACCCCATTTCACTGTTTGGGGACAAGTTTTTTAATCCGGAGGAATCTAGACGGGTTTTCCTGGATTGGTTTTAAAAATTCCCTTTCCCCGTGAGTTTTAATGTTTAATTAATTTTGGGCACAGTTATAATAAAATAATTTAGGTGATATGGGGTTTGAATGAAGCAAAAAATTAGGCTATGTTCACACGGTTATTTTTGGGGTATTTAGGATGTAATTAGTGCAATAGCCCCCGAAAAAGTTTCAAATAGTGTCACAAAGTGTAGGCGTTTTAGTTGTAAATACAAACCCCTTTTTTTTCTTGGGGATTTCGTTGCGAAAAACGCCTCAATAGTGACAGGGGACTTAATTTTATGTCGTTTTTACGGACATATTTTCGCCCCCAAATTCTCGCGAAAAAAAGCCTTTTTGTGAACGAGAGGGTTTTTTTTAAATTTGGAAAACAATGCTAATTAAATTTTTTTATTTGAAACGTATTTTGGGGGCTTTAATTTTCGGTGTAAATACGTCCGTAAAAAGCCCCGAATAAGCCGTATGAACTTAGCCTTAGGGGGGGGGCCCTCTTAAAGCATTTGGGCCCTGGGGAGAGCTGTGCCTGGGCCCCAACCCCGGCCAGGAGAGCTCCCAAGTTTTTAAAAATTTCCGCTTTTGGAAGGCCCGATCAGTGTAATTTATATAAATTTGGAGCTGCCGGTGGTTGGCGGGGCACCATTAAGTCATGTAACTTCTGTTTTGGTAGCCATCCGACCCGTGTCATGTCCCCCCTCATTTTGGCCTTTTCACTGTCCCCCACCCTATGGCCCTGTCACTGTCCCCCACCCATATGGCCGTGTACTGTCCTCACCCCCTTTGGGTGTCCCTGTCCCCCCCCCTTT
>JAODAL010002775.1:0-187718 GCA_025379985.1 Phyllomedusa bahiana | reverse complement strand
GTTTAAAATTCCTTTTATCAAGTTGCAGGATTAAACTCTAGGTCTATGCAGGTGATTTGGAGCAGTGTATTAGAAAAGCAGATCTATAACTTATATATAATTCTATATATATTATGTATATACAGTTGAAGCCAGAAGTTTACACACACTGTATAAAAAGACACATATGTATGATTTTCTCACTATGACATGAAATCAGAATAATCCTTACCCATTTTAGGTCAATTAGGAACCAAAATTATTTATATTTGCCAATTGATAGAATGAAAGAGAATTTTTAAGACCTTTTTATTACTTTTCTGCAAAGTCAAAAGTTTCCATACACTAGGATTACTATTCCTTTAAACAATTTGGGACAGCCCATATGAAGATGTCATGTCTTTAAAAGCTTCGGTTTATTGGCAACATCTGAGTTAGAGACACACCTGTGGATGAATTTTATATCACACCAGAAACACACTGTTTCTTTGTGTAACATCATGGGAAAGTCTAACGAAATCTGCTAAGATATCAAGAAGAGAATTGTGGAGTTGCAAAAGTTTGGATCATCCTTGGGTGCAATTTCCAGAACCCAAAGGTACAAGCAAGATGGGAGTGTCCAGCCATCAAACCGCTCAGGAAGGAGACAGGTTCTGTGTCTCAGAGATTAACGTGCTTGGGTCCGACATGTGCATATCAACCCAAGAACAAACGCAAAAGACCTTGTGAAGATGCTGGCAGTAAGATTGTGTCATTATACACAGTAAAACAAGTACTGTATTAACATGGGCTGAAAGGCCACTCTGCCAGGAAGAAGCCATTACTCCAAAAGAAACATATAAAAGCCAGATTAATTTTTGCAAATGCACACAGGAACAAAGGCCTACATTTTTGGAGACATGTCCTGTGGTCTGCTGAAACTGTTGGGCCATAATGACCATTGTTTCATTTGGAGGAAAAAGGGAGCAGCTTGGAAGCAAAAGAACACCATCCCAACTGTGAAACACAGGGATGGCAGCATCATTTTGTGGGGTTGTTTTGCTGCAGAAGGGACTTGTGCACTTCACAAAATAGATGGCATCATGAGGAAAGAAGATTATGTGGCAATACTGAAGCAACATCTCAAGACATCAGACATCGTGTGGAAATGGGTCTTCCAAATGGACAATGACCTGAAGCATACCGCCAAACTGGTTACAAAGTGGCTTAAGGACAACCAAGTCAGTGTTTTGGAGTGGCCATCACAAAGCACAAATTGAAAATGTATGGGCAAAGCTAAAAAGGCAGATACGAGCAAGGCACCCTACAAACATGGCTCAGTTACACCAGTCTGTCAGGAGGAATGGGCCAAAATTCCTACCAGCTATTGTGAGAATCTTGTGGGAGGATATCCAAAATGTTTGACCCAAGTCATACAGCTTAAGCGCAATGCTACCAAATACTAATGAAATGAATGGAAACTTTTAACTTTGCAGAAAGTAATAAAAATTTGTTTAAAAATTCCCTCTCTCTCTCATTATTCTGGCTTTTGGCAAATCTAAATAATTTTTGTTTCTAATTGACCTAAAACAAGTAAGGTTTATTTTGACTTTATGTCAGTGAGAAAAACATGAATATGTGTCTTTTTATATAGTGTATGTAAACTTCTAGTTTCAACTGTATATTGTGCATGACCTATATAGGGTTTTTCCTTGACTAAAATCTATCACTTATCATAGGCTAGGCGACAAATGATGTGAGGCTTCAACACTGGGATCCTCATCATCGCTGGAATGGGAGTCTATTGATTCCTCCAGTTGCAGAGACTTTGAACAAAGTAGCCGCGCACATGTGCTATCAACATTCTATACAAAACTCTCCTTGGTCATGCAGTGAAAAGATAGGGAGGACTTTTTAGGGAATCCTAGTAGTGACCTTTTTATTGATCATACATTTATCACCTATGCTGTGGAGACGTGATTAATGTCTTTTCTGAAAAAAAAATTCCTTTACATTTATGACCCATTTAAAGAGCATATGTGACCATTCCTGACAACTGTTTTAATGAATAGTAGTGTTCTCCATAAAATAACAGTTCCCAGGCATCTCATAAATCTCTGTCTTGTGTGGTTCTCCTGTTATTCCTCCTAGAAATATATAACCAGCCTGTCAGTTGGGTGTTACCAACTAGGATGTGTGTCCCAGTCTGACATTGTACAATAAGTGCTGAAAGAGTTAGTGTGGACATTGACATGCCTCTTTGAAAACTGGAATGGTAACACCCATCTGACAGATTCAGAAATACATTTCTAGGAGGAATAAAAGAGGAACAGAATGGTTTAATGAGGTCTCCCAAACATATCTTATGGAGGAACTCTTGGCCCTATCTGAGGCTCAAGTACGACAGCTCATAAGACATGGGCCCCTTGGCTTTCCTTCCAAAATTCCTCCACACTTCATAAACTTTTGCGTTGGCATAAATTGTGATTCTAGCCTGATATTTATCCATGAGGAAACACATGTCATGTAGTGGTGTTTTTTTTTTTTTCTTTCCTCCCCCCTTCACTCCCCATCTCCCTTTTCCTCTTCCTGTTTGTTAAAGTTTAATATTGTTATTTATGCTGTGCATTATTAAAGTACTAGCATATCTGTACTATATGTATCTTTGGTACATGTATCTTTGGTATCTTTTGGTTTGATATATGAGAACTTATCTTTGTATAATTTTATATTGTTTTTCAGGTTTTTTTTTTTTACTGTAACCAAACCAGTACGGGCCTTTGTTGGCCATTTCTCTATTATTGAGGTTGTATACCTTTTGTTCTTGGAGACCTTCCACGTCTCCCTTTCTTATGTATTGGATTTTATGTCTGTTTATTTCTTCTCAATAAAGCTCTCTTGAATCATAAAAATGACATAAAATATAGCCATAGTGTGTATGGAAGCCATTAGGTAGTATGGACAAGAATCTTGGATGTGGCGCTCCTCAACAGGGAGGGGCGGTATGTTCTATTCAGCATTTGAACAAAATAGGCCAGAACGAAATACTATCTTGAAAGAGAGGAAAGACAGGAAGTAGTGAAATCAATGGTAAAACTTATAAGACAAAATCCCCCAAAGATCAAGGAAGAAAGGAATGAGAACAATTGAGAAGAAAAGGGAAGGAAAAAAAAAAACCCCAAAACCAGGAAGATTTGACATTGGCCCATTCAATGGGGCAGAATAAAGATAAACCGTTCTGTCCACTAAAATGTGTGAACCAGAATATCAGGATCCAGAGGCAGTGATCTGCCAAGTTCTAATAGAGGACATGTAACAGTACTTTGGAGGACGTGACACTTCTCCAGTAGTATCTAACTTGCTGTCTTTTTGTCTCACCCTTTTTCCGCAGCTGCTACCCTCCTTTGATATATATTCATGGACTGAGGAAGACGTGGTAAGCTATGTGGAAAAATATTGTCTGTATCTTTAATCATGCTGTAATATTTCTGAAGAACTTCATTGATTTAGTTTTAATTGAACCAAGGCTAACATCTGCTTGGAGTTGCATGCAACTCTCTCTCTAAGGGGGTTAATTCCGGGTACTCCATTTTCCATCCACACCATACAAACACACAAATAGATTTGCTGATTTCTTAGAATATAGACCATAATATATGTGTCTAAAATAGGGAAATAGGATTGTCAGCTCCACTTGGGGCAAGGACTGAATGGATTGGTGCCAATAATTGTACAGCACTGCTGATGGCACTATATATGCAACCAAAAATAAGTAAAATACAATCCCAATTCCCAAAAAACTGAGATGCTGTGTAAAAAATAAGCAAGAATGCAATGATTTAAAGATCTCTTATAACGATATTGCATTCACTGAAGAACATGAATTAGAAGTTGAAAGTTAGACATATCTTTATTTCATTTGAAAATGTATTTAGAAATTAATGGCAGCAGTTGGAACACTTAACAGAAGATTGGAAAAGTAAGTGGTACTAGTGAAAACAGTTGAATGTTCAAATTTTACATGAATACGTAATAAAAGAACAAGTTAGAAAGGCAGAGTCTCTCAGAAGCAAGGATGGTCAGAGGTTCACCAGTCTTTGAAGAATGATCTCTAACAACGGTGGAGCCATTTCTGAAAAATATTCCTCACGAAAAAAGCAAAGAAGTAAACATCATCTACAGACTAAAATCAAAAGATTTAGAGAATTTGAAGAAATCTATGTGCACAAGGGACATGGCAGACAGTCAGTATTGGATGCTTGTGATCTACAGCCCCTCAGACACCGCTGCAATAAAAACAAGCATCAGTCAGTTATGCAAATCACTGTATTTTGTTTCCAACATATACAAAATAGTCACGTACACTACTCATTAGAAGTAATATTCAACCTTTGGCTCTCCAGTTGTTGTGAAAACACCACCTTTATCATTGTATTGGGAATTAAACCCCAAATTAGATGTGATTAGGTTGCCAAATTAGTAAAGAAGACCAAATACAAGTACTCTGAGAAGCATGTGTGGCAGATAGCATGGCATCCAGCATGCATTCTGTCTGTATGATCAGTGTGCCCACTATGTAAAGGATATTTTGACACAAACAGTGACTTAATACATCACAAATCACAAGTTACAATCACTGAGTTGTCACTAATTACCAAAAGAAACAATGCCAAATAAGCTAATCTCAAGCAAACAAAACCTCTCCTTTTTCTGATATGAATCTGCAGACTAACTGGACATCACATTTTGCAATCTTAGCAGAGAACCTTACACAGTTTTAAACTACAGAAGTCAACACAATTTTTGGGTAAACCCCTAGTTTATTTCTTATCAATCCAACATAAAATATTTATTTCTCCAAATCCTGTTAGGTTTGCAGCCATACTGGGAGTTGTAGCTTTGCAGCAATGGGAGAGCTACAGGTTAAGATCACTGCTCAATGGACACTGGTAAAAATCCGTTGCATGACAACAAACATTTTTGCAGAACAAAAAAGCAGCACATTTTTTTAATATGATGAATATTTTAGAAGCAATATAGATTTTCCAGTTACATTCCCTAAGATATTGCTAAGAAAAAAAATTTTGCACAAAATACGTCCATTTTTGCTATATTACAAATGGTTCCACAGTGTGTCTAGATGGGTATACCTGTGGGTTTAATATCCATTATGACAATTACTTTCATGTGATAAATAGTTACACTGATGCATGCTGAGAAGTATATTGCTATAGGCTTAGCTATCAATGAATAGAGGGAATTCCATCGATACCCCTGTTGTGCCATTTACTTATTCCTGGATGGAGATACAGGCCATTTCAGTTTCAGAAATCATATGCACAATATGCTTCCCATAGAACAGGTGTTTTCTTCTAGTGACGTCCTGATGTATAATATATAATATAATAAGTTTGGCGTCAAGGTGTATTCATTGGTGTAATTTAACAGATGTGTCAGAAGGATCCGGTAGGGCTTCTTTAATTGACGCTATTCAAAAACTACATCACGTTAGTGATAAATATGCAATACTTGCAGATCTGAAATTTAGCAAATATTTTGTCCACAGCAGTGTGTGGTTATATAAAATGAAGCCCATCTGTTATAATTTATTGGACATGTTGGAAATCTGTTTTTATGCTGATGATTGAATTGTACCAAAAACTATATATAAAAAAGCCTCCCTACAAGCAAATAATAAAGATCAATAACTAGAACAAATAAATAAATAACAGATTGGAAATCAGTGGAAAGTCAGTTGTTAACAATTTTTAATTAGGGGGTTCTTGCAATGGAGTTTCTAGTAGCAAGCTATTTTCACTGGCTCAATGGCACACCATCTGCAGAAATTGGTTTTACAGTGTGACAGTAATTATAGGTTAGTTGCCTGTACGATTGGCTTTTACAATTGCATTTCCAACTGGCTCAAGGCAGGATGCAGCAGGGAAGCTGTAAAGGTTCATGGAGGTATTCTTAAACTGCTCTCAGTCTTTAGGTACAGAAGGTCCAAGAGGCCTGTTCTATAGCTATAAAATTGAGGGCTAATGATTGACATTTAATACCAAGATATCAGTGTCCTCAGTAGCACAATAATAACGGCCCTTTTTTTAATTACAATGATAATATTTTGGGGTCTTAGCTATTTTGCAGCTTCCTCACCCAATATCTGCCTATGTATTTTAGCATGGTATTGGGCAAAGTGTTAAAGGGGTT
The DNA here is from genome assembly GCA_025379985.1 of Phyllomedusa bahiana. Taxonomy (NCBI): domain Eukaryota; kingdom Metazoa; phylum Chordata; class Amphibia; order Anura; family Hylidae; genus Phyllomedusa; species Phyllomedusa bahiana. Next base: position 181,550 of record JAODAL010002775.1, on the reverse strand, counting down.
TTGCCATGATCTAATTTCATACCTTCTGCCTCCAGCTCTTCAGCATTGTGTGCTCAGAGGGGGGAGGGTGATTTTTTTTGAATTGCATACATGTGCCCCAGCAGGATGACATCAGCTTTCCCTTTCCCCCACTTAGTAAAAGAAAGGTTTTTTATATAAAGAGCTGTGAGAAATACAATGTACTCGGGTTAAATTTTTTCCCTCACAGTAAGGATCCTAGGTTCAACCCCTTAGGGAATAAAACCCTTGGATCTACAATGCACTACCTCTTGAGGTTTCTTTTTTTTTTTTTTATTTGCACTGTTTGACCAATTAATAAGGAGTACAGAGGACAGGAGGAATGACACCCCTGGGGGTGAACATCAGTAGCTCCTGAGAGCAAGGTCAGTCTGAGCTGTCTGACCGGACGAGGAGCTCTCAGCCCTGTGGATCATTGGGATGGCAAAACAATAGTTTTACTAAAAGGAGCACTAAAAAAAAAAATGCCAGAATTTTTAATAATAATGACTGGTGAAAATGTTTATTATTTTATTTACAAACTTCCCACGTCAATTTTACTTTGTGGCAAAACCCCTTTAAGTATACTCAGTGGCTTGTTTCTAAAGAGAATTAAAATCCTTGTTCTGACAGATCGAAGCGATCAATTTGTGAATTTAATAAATCTACAGCCATTGATTTGCAGTTTTGAGGGTCAACTAGTAGTGATTTGGGGAAGTGATCTTTGGAAAGTCTTGAACTTCGTGAATTCAGTCATCATCGCTGCACTGACCTTTAGTCATTGTTTTACTAAATTGCAGAAATAGTTCATGTAGAGGACAAGGTGCTTGGTCATAGCTTTATTACATAGTAGAAGAAAGAAGATCCTTGTCTTGAGATACTACAGTCTTAAAATGTTGAGCTTAAGGAAATGCAGAATCACAGAAAGACAGCATGCATATAGAGTGACATTTAAAGCAAATTGACCATCAAAGCAATAACCTTTGATTTAAAAGGGTTTTCTTACTACAATGATTAGCCTTCAACATATAGGGAATGGTAAACAAACGTTTACTAAACAAATTGCTCTTTTGATATTCCCTCATTGTCATGAGAGATTTTATCTGCTTTGAGTATATCCAAGAGTCTCTAGGTTACTCTCCATAACTCCCTTTCTGATTAGACAGAGAGTAGGGAGTGACGTCACCATGATGGATAGAGCAAAGTCTTTATCTCTAACAAGATTAGATTGTTTACCTAAGTTCTTGTTTTCACTCCTTGGAGCTCTGTAGCTGTGTTTCCCACAGATTAAATCTCCAGCACTTATGTCATTGTAATACTCAGTTTTAGAGGACCTAAATATGCCAATCACTGCAATAGAACCACCCAAAGCTTGACCAGGCAGCATGAGCCTAAAGCTGCCTGTGACTCTGTGAAACAGCATGGTGGAAAAAAAAACCTTTTAGACTGAAATGACAACAAATACAGCACAAAAAAATGTATGTGAATACTATAGAGAACATGATGCTCTTTAAGGACTTTCTAATAATTAAATCTTAAACACCCTTCCCTGTCAAGTGCTCTCCTGCCCCATGTGCCCTCCTTGCCCTCTTTCTGAATTACCCTGTAGTCCCTGGCACTTCTGATTACCCCCTTTAGTGATAACTAACCTGTTAATGGAGAAGAAGAGTAAAGGAAATGACCAAACATGTTCACACAAATAATTGTATTATCAGATGAAGTCATTTTTCTTGTCTTTTCGCAGTTCTTCTGGGTGCAGCAGTTGTTGAAAACAGGTGGGTTCATGAAGTCAAATTCCATCTTTATTGTTCCTTGCCAATGTGATGTGCCACTCACCTCGATATTCTGTTCTTGGTTGTAGATGATGACTCTGACTGGCAGAGCATTTATGCCTTTCTATTTAAGGAGCACCACATTACCGGAAAGAGATTGCTGCTACTGGAAGAGAAAGATCTAAAAGATATGGGCATAGTGTCCAAAGGTCATATCATCCATCTGAAGGTGAGCGAAATGCTGTTCTACAGTAACAGAAGCACATTACTAGTTCTTATAATGTAGCTTCACCGGAGTCTGTATCCAGGGGAAATAAGAATTAACAATGAAGGATTTCTAGGAGGATTGAGGGCCAACCTAGAACAGAGGTTGCTGAAGTAGGTGACCGCTTAGAATCCAACACAAAAAGGTTGTACGATGGTCACGAAGGCCACATTCACACCACATTTATGCCATTCGTTGGGCATACGCGTTAAATGGAGTTATTTTTATAGATCAAAGAGTAATAAAAATTTTAACTTTGACTCTTTTTTTTTATCATATACTTTAAACAAATGGCCAAATGTTTTCTTTTGTTTCTGTCACACTTGTCAGAAAAATGTGATTTTTTTTTCAAACTCTTACTTGTTATTAAAGTATTTTTGCTTAACAAAGTTTTAGGCCTGATTCACATGTGCACCGTGTTTTTCCCTTTTTTTTGTACTGTCATAAGAATAGAAGACTGTAAATAAAGGAGGTCCCAGGTCTATTAAACGACGGGCATCAATGGCACCCCATTGACGGTAATAGTTTTCCATCATGGTGTCAGTCATTGTAACTGAAAAAGTGCATCGTGCTGAGCTATTTTTGATAGAATGATTTCAGTCCATTTTTATAGATTGTTTTGTATGCACATTGATATATGTTATTTTATATGTACATTGATGTAATTTGGTTGCACACATCCCTGGCATAGCCTGTTCTGCTGTTTGTTATAGAGACCTATTGGAAGGGGTTAAGTATAGCAACACAGGCTCATATGTAGAGGGGTGCGAGTATCCTGAAAGCGAGACCCTGATGAAGTGCATTCTAGCGTGAAACAGCCGTAGACTTGTATGTGTCTCCACTGTTTGTCTCTGTTTTGTGAATAAAAGAAGACATTTCACAGACTGGTGAGTGCCGTGGTAACTTTTCTACATACTACCTATTTTTGATAGAGGATTCTAATTGTAAGAAACGCCCTTGTCTAGCCCTGGCTTACCCTGCCTATGAAGGGCAACCGCCCCGAAAAGGGTGACCCCACACTTGAACCTCCTCCTGAGCTGTACCAAGTAAAACGTGTGCAAAACAGACAGAAGAAAAAATGTACGATAAACAAGAAATAGACACTACAGATAACAAATAAAGCATAGTCGTAGAGCCCGAGGTCAATCCAGGAGAATACAAGGTACCAAAGGACAGAGCAGGAGAGTAACCAGAAAGAAGAGCCAGAATCCGAGAACAAGCAAAACAACACAGCAGAGCAAAAAAGACAGCTAGGACCCAAAAATCCATCACCAGCAGAGACTAGCAGACAGAAAGAGCTTTAAAACCCCCGACCCAGCCAGGGATTGGCTCAAGTGCTTAACCCATTAGACACCAATTCGCACCCTGACAGAGACGGCAACAAAATCCTTAAAGAACCAGCAACGCAGTCCTGACACTAATGTAAATGTAGCCTTACAGATACAAAAATTAATAGATTAAAGGTGTATAGAAGAGTACAGCAGCTATGCTTGTTTTTATAATTTTCCAATGGTGTGTGATGTTTCTGTGTCAACATTGGAGAAGGCATGGAAAATTTATACAACCTTAAAGTTTTACTTTTACAAATGATCATAATGAAAAAACATTTATGTTATGTGTACATTTTTGATAAAGGACAAAAGAACATTTATACTTTTTTATACTTTACAAAAAAAACCTTTATAGAGGAAAATAAACTAAAACTATGCACTAGTATGCACCATTATAGTCTATGGATCCGTCGTGTCATAAGTTTGAATACCTTTTTCGGCTATTAAAACATATATGTTCCACAAACAGCAAAAATATTATGTTAATGGGGCCTTAAAGGGGTTGTCTCACTATGCTGTTTCACATAGCCACAGCCAGTTTCAGACTGACACTGCCTGGTCATGCTGTGAGTGATTCTACAGCAGTGATTGGTATATCAGTTCTGGTATTTCCAACTGAGCCTGTTACAGTGACAGCAGGTTTGTAAACTGTAGTGCACAAGGGTACAGCGCTCAAAAGGGTTAAAGCTTGTCAGTAACTTAGATAAACAAGCTCTTATGCTGTAGATGACACTCAGGAAGGGGTAAGTCACCAAGATTGGACAGGGCTTCTACTAGAGCAATGAGAGCACAGAGAGACAGCAAGTAACCTAGAGAAACTTGTGTGCACAAAATCTCCTCTATCTCTTAAACAAAACAATATCAGAACAGGAATGTATCTGATAATAGGCTTTATTTATCTGTCTCTTCATGTTTAAAGCTAATCATTATGGTGAAAAAAACCTTTAATGTAAATAGGTGTTGCAACTTAATAACTACCGATAACATGCTTGTTGATCGTGCAAATAATAATTTCTGTGAGAATAAAATAGTTATTGGTCATAATGACATTGTGGTATGTAAATCAGAGATGATGACCGTGGTAAACAGCGACAACGCGTTTTTAACAATTACTGAGAATAAACATTGTGTGCAGAGCGGATCTGAAATTGCTGCTCAATTGCTTGTAGCTATTGAATCAAAGATTACAGATATGAATATTTGCTTGTGTAAATGGACCTGGTGCTATTTCTCCTGACCCTTCCCCTCTCCTCCCGCCATCATACACATGGCCTGTAGAGAGGGAAGGAAGCTACTGTAAGATATTTCTGGTAGTTTATCTCCCTTCAGAAGCAAAGCATGATTAGGCATGTTGAAATCCAACCACCCAATCCTCTTCCTCAGCATGTCCATCATCTTTGGAGAACAGTTGGGTGGCCTCATACACATACGATCATCTGGTCCTGCTGAAATTGGTAGAATCAGCCAACAACATGTGTATGACTAACTTGAATATCACAAGCTTTTAACAGACTTTGCATAAATTAATACTACAAGTAAATATATAAGAAGCTGTTTTAAATATATTGTATAGCGCAAACGCCTCTTTCTTCACTTATCAGTCTTTTTTGCTCCTTCTCCTCCTCTTAAACTCATTGTTTACTCGGCTAAAAGTCTGTCTGGAGGAGACAAATTGTCAGCTGACTGAAAATTCAGGTTACATGTTGGCTGTAGAAGTCTATGGAGTGGGGAGGGGGTTTAGAAAATAGAGCTGTAATAAGACAGAGGGAGAGATACAAAAGAGCTGCCGCCGAAAGCTCTAATAAGTAAGTTATATTTCACCCCAGTACAAAATACATAGCTTACAAATGCTCTAAAATGCTACTGTTGGTTGTGAAGGTATGCCATAGAGCAGAAGGAATGCATGGTGCCCACTGCTTTGTGTGTGCAGTGTACGGGAGACATCATAGCAGCTGGTTTCTACCTCCATTATTATAGTAGGATACTATATTACAGTTTAACTGCAGTAGCAATCTCTTCATTAAAGGGGTTTTGCCACGATCTCATTTCATACCTCCTGTATCCAGCTCTTCAGCTCTTTGTGCTCAGAAGGGGGCGTGTGAGATTTGTTTGAATTGCATATCATGTGACCCAGCAGGATGACATCACCAGGCCTTTCCTCTCTGTAGTCAAAGAAAGGTCCATTTATGTAAAGCATTGTGAGTAGCTCAGAGGTAAAGTTTTTGCCTTCAGGCACAAGGGTCCTAGGTTCAAATCTCTACAGGAACCAAACCTGTGTTTTTTTCTGTTTATAAATGCACAAACCTGATTGAGGTTTATTTTTTATTTATTTGCACTTTGCATTTTGTTTGACTAATTACTAAGGAGGACAGAGGACGGGAGTAGAATGACAGCACCTGGGGTTTGAACACCAAGTAGCTGCCTGAGAGAAGAAGTGATGTCTGAGCATGTCTGACCAGGAGTGAGGAGCTCTCAGCCCTGGTCGTATCCCCTGGAGATGAGCTGTAAACAATAGATCACTAAAGGAGCAGCTAAGACAAAAATGGTCCAGAATTTTTAATAATAATGAATGGTGAAAATGTTTATTCATTTGCAAGTTTCCACTCATACTTCGTGGCAACCCCTTATTTTCCTTAATCGATTTTCTCAATACAGTCCATTTCAGCCTTTCTCTCAACATTTTAATCACAACCAGTAGCACTTTCCACTAAAGGGTCTGATCCATAATGTTATATTATATTTATATTTTTTATATATAATTAATATTATTATATACACTTATGTCTATTCAGTCACCAGCGCTATATAGAAAAAATAAATCTATTCACCCTAGTAAGACTTGTTTGCTAGTTGAATCACAATTTTACTATATAGTGAATCAAAACACAGAACAACTAAAAATGGTCTTTTCCTAGTAATAAGTAATTGTGATATTATTATCCTTTTGTTTTTTAGGCTGCAATTGAAAAACTGACGTACGATTACCTGACTGTCTTCCATTTCCCTCCATTAATGAAGGTAACTCTTTTTAAATTCATTTTTGTGTGTGTACGGAACGGGGAGGGGCAAGAACAGTTTGGGTCCATAGACTATGGAATTACGATCTATACAACTCCGAACCTTTATAGACGTGTAATTTGGGATGTGTACATTATGCCTTTAGCTAGCTTTATATTTCCACTGGAGGTTGTGCCTGCATCACACATTTATGTGCTCTCATAGTGGATGGACACTTTCATCTCCAAAGTCCCAGCTGTCTTATAGGCGTCTTCCATTGGAGAGGTCAGTAGAAAACAATTTGAGATCTACAGATGATCACAAACCATGACAGATTAACAAAAGAAAGGAGTTGAGGCACCCAGTTTAGTCATTGGACACTGTTTAAACAGGTAATTTAGTGAACCAATAAAAAATAAATTCTCCAGTGGCTACCCGGAGTCTTTATTCATCTCCCTGTGATGTTTTATGTAACCTCCCTTTTCTGTTGCTGAGCAGCAGCAATTCCTGTTGGAAAAATGTTTCCTTTTGCCCCGTAGAACCACACTAGCACCCCAGATACTTTGCTGTGCTTTGTCCATCTTTCTACCGCCACAGTTCAGTCTCATGGTAAGTGACTTGATGATCCAGCAATCTTTAAAATCAGTCTTCCTTTATTGATGAAGCGATTAAAACACGTGGTACATCACGACATAGAAGGACCGCTTACGCGTTTCAGGCACAATGCCCTTAAAGGGGTTGTCTCACTACGAAGATCATAGTTTAAAATGAGGGGATCAAAAATCTAAACATATACGTCCTTGTTTACCATTAGTAAAGTGCTGTGGTTTAGAGAAAGGGCTGCTCTATTTGTGTTTAGCAACGGCATTTGAGCCCAAGTCGGGTTACGCCCAGCTAAAGCATTAGTGGCTGTTGGCTGAGTTCTGTCCCACACAGGCTAAGGAGATGCAGAGAACAGGTTGTGGATGGGAACGCGCAGGGGGCGGATGTACAAACAGAAGCGTGCACGGACGAGAGAGATTGTGCAGGACAGGTTGTCATTCACTGACTGCAATCAGAGGTCCTGCGGCAGCTAAGGCAATGCATTGTTCAGGACAGGTTTCATTCACTGACTGCGATCAGAGTCCTGCAGCAGAGAGAGAGATATCATGTGCAGTCCCATGTAAATCAGAAAAAGTGCACAGCAGTCCCATGTAAATTACATACAGAGAAAGAACAGCAGCACTGTGCAGTCCCACGTAAAACTATTTTGCCACACAGATCTGCAGTCCCATGTAAACACAAACAGATAAAGCATATAGTTTTGTTCTGCAGATTTGTAGAGGTCAAATGTGTAATAATCTGCAGGATATATCACTGTGTGAGAGAGAGAGAGAGAGAAAAAAAATCGACCATCTTTCCCAGAGTCCTGAATGTCAAATGCTACAAAGTTACAAATTATGTAGAGAGCGAAAAATGTAGATATACACTATCGAGTTACACTTAGATTTTCACTTCCAATGATTCCAATGACAGCTGAGAACCTCTCCCTTCCCCAGCTCACACAGAATGAATCCTCACGTGCACACTTTGAGGGCATATCTGCAGAGAGTGAAGATACTTCCTGCTGGGAGGAGAAATGTGCCCCTCCATTTCACAAGCTCTGCTTGGCAACCAGTATAAATGGCTGCCAAATGCTGTAACGAGACAACCCCTTTAATCATAGCATAATAGTACCGCTAAAACCATGACAATATATACCCATACACAGTTCAATTTCAGTATACAGCCCTCTCCCCTTTTGAAATCCTCGGGAGGCAGGAACAAAGGGGTATGGCTTCAAAGGATTCCCTTAAAAAACAACACCCCTTTTGTCACCTGATCCTGGCTTGGCACAGAGGTGTTTCCTGCATGTCCATGCACAAAAACAATTTAACTTTCTGTGATCCAGCAGCTGATTTTTCACTGCAGGAAGCCCACAGACAATGTCATAAAAGTACATTATAAAAGGGTCTAATTTTGGGTGTTTCATATGTTTTGCCCCAGACAAATCCTTTAATGGTGATTTATCGCTTAATCAGATAGTGTGTTTCATTATACTCTCAGCTTCTCAGCTCTTCAAATCCAGGGCCGATTCTTCACCACACAGCTGGGTGTTTATTAACTGAAAGGGGATGACCTCATCCACCCTTCACTGTTCATGCTCACTCCCGAGTCAGTATGCTCCCCCTCCCTCTCTGACTGAGTCCACATGTCACTATGTCTTTCCTCTCCCTATGCAGTCTTTTTTTGTAAGAGCTGTATGTTTACATACCACAGGCCTGCATTCAGTCTAGACAGTCTTCTATGAACTCGGAGCACTGATCTCTTCTCTCACAGCTGGAGGTTTGTTACAGTTGAATCCTGTCTTCTATGAACTCATCCAAAGCAGCACAGATCTGTCTCCCTTCTATGTTTACACGCGACAGCATTAGGCACCGAGGCACAATTCTGCTGTTTTCTGATTGTAGAAGCATCTGCAGTGTTACTGTGGAGCTGCTGGCTGTGCATAGTGAAATTGTTGCCGGCCCCTTACACACAGGAGCATTAGGCACCGAGGCACAATTCTGCTGTTTTCTGATTGTAGAAGCAGCTTCAGTGTTACTGTGGAGCTGGTGGCTGTGCAGAGTGAAATTGTTGCCGGCCCTTTATTCTGAGTGAGAGAGGCAGGAATGCGTGCTCCTGTGAATACGACCGGGGACCAGACAGAATGTAAATTAGTAGACCCATCAGCCAATGAAATGAAAGGAGGTAAGATCCGACCAGCAGTGGGGAACAGTGTTTAGAGAAAAAAAAGATGAGGCAGACTGTGAAAACAAGACAACTTTGCAAATGACATCCAATTGCAAAGATGCTTATTTTCACTGTCCCCTTATTCTGAAGACCATTTTATGTAATGATACAACCCCTTTAAGGATTATTGTAGGGCATTTTACTTTGCTAATTTTCCCCATCTTCAATGATGATATCTAAATTGTGTATGCCGTAAGAGGTGGGATTCTCCTTTAAGAAACCTGGCACTATGAACTATTATCGATACTACTACAAACACACATACTTAGAATTCAGATATGTATCCATTGCATTGAATCCGTGCCCTGTTACACTCTGTGATGTCAACGGAAAATTCGACACAAACAGTTACTAAAACCCTTCTTCAAATATGGCTCAGCTGATATACATAACAGGGCTTGCTGTGCGTTCTGAAATGAAACTCTTAACCGGTGACTTAGAGGACCAGAAAGCTTTTGTTGAAACTAAATTAACTCTGCAATACAGGCAGAAAAAGCTGCATGCTATTCATTCTCTATTCACATCCGCTACAAGTGACATTAAGATCAACCGCTGCAGACTATGCCAACTAAAGACTCTATCTATGGATGCAAATCTTGGAAGATTGTGCCAAGAAGCTATTTGACTGGTGTGTGCCTGTGTGGGGCCATTTGTCAATGAAATCTTATTCAGAGTATTTATTCACAGGCAAATCTATAACATATGGTCCAATCTTCTGTCTAGGAAACAGTGACATATAAATGTAGCAGAGCCTGGTTTGTCATTTATCTCTCTTAAAGTGGTATTCCCGTCTTAGACTTATCCTGTGTATATGCCATAAATATCTGATAGATGCAGATCACAAGGCATTATGGGAAAGGAGCTGGGAAGCTCATGCACCCTCTTCTGTTGGTTGTAACAAATCCTCAATTTGCTTCTGATTCACCGAATCTTTAAGAAGCAAAAGAGATATTAGCCAAGCCAGTATCATATAGCCATTTGGGGGTATTTGCCCCTCATCAGTGTAGAGCAGAGTGATACTGGCTTGGCTGGGTGGGAGGCATTGAGTGGCTGAGAAAGGGAAACATCTCTCCTTGAGGAGAGCACCAGTTAAGGTGTGTAGAGTTGAGATTGCCTTTTTGCCCTCTACTAAGCATCTGCATATCACAAGGCATGATAGATGCAGACTCTTTCTTGAGAATAGGCCCTTATCCTCCGTTGTGCCATGGCTGCACAGAATAGAGAGGTAGCTGCACATGTGCAACTCTTTCTGTTCTCATCTATTAAAGTGCAGCTGAGTGAGTGTGCTCCTAACTCCCATTGAAATGAATGGATAGAGCGGCGCATGCGCAGCCACCTCCAGCTGCGGCACAGAGGAGGACAATCGTATATTCTGCAGATAGGTGCAGTCCCAGAGATAGGCATGCCTGGCTTTACCCATTTATTTTATTTGGAGTTCCAATTACAGCTGAACTCATTCTTTAAGCTGTACTTGGAACCCCCATACAATAGAAAGGAGAGAGCCGCGCATGCGCTGTCACATCTTCCTTCTGTGCAGCCTCAACACAGTGGACAACAGGGGCCCGTTCTTGACATAGGTGTGGATCCCAGAGTGGGAACACTGATTTAAGTGCGTAAATTATAATAATGAACTATCCTTTGTTTATGTCCAATGTGAGGCCACAAACAACATAAATTGATGTTAGGATGAATTGTTTGAAATGACAAAGTTAACACTATCACTGTGACTGTAATACCAAACTAAATTCACATGAGACAAAAATGCCCCAAATGTTACCTGTGGATTTGCACAGGTAAAATCTGCAGTGGATTACCATAGCACGCAAGTGGATGGAGTTTTACAAATCTCACTCACATGCTGCAGGCTTTATTTTCACTGAAATATGCTGCAGATTTTAACCGATTTCCAGACATCATAGATTGTACAGTGAATTTTCCTCTCATCATTGTAGCAGTACATCCATAGCAAAATCTGCATATTACACAGACTTTCAGCAAAATCGGCAGCAAATTTGCAATTGTAAGGGACTAGCTTTCCCTGGAATATAAGTAATCTGCAATAGTCTTCATGACAAAACCCTTTATATTAATAGGATTATCCACGATTTTAAATTTGTTTCCAAGACAAATTTGACTTGAATTTCAGGGATTCAATTATGGTCAGACACGATTGAATTTTGGCAAAAATTACCCCACGCCCGAAATAAATGGACACTTATTCGATATCATGACTAGAGGGAACATGTGGGCAACATCTCACTGTAGGGAGCATCTGCACAATCCCAGACTTAGGGTTAGCCCTAGGGTTAGGGTTGGACTTACTATAACTGTGGGGGTTCCTCAGATGTTGTCTAGATGTTACCATAGATGTGTGGTGGTGTTCCTATGCAATTTGGAGGCATTTGGCCGCTACTGGTGCTTACTAGAGACCTGAGAACACAGACCGAATTTATTCCCCATACATTTTTAATTGGATCTGGGTTCAGAATGCCCTGAACCTTTTTTTTACAAATGTTGCCAAACTGCTCTAGAACGAACAGAGAGCTATTCAAGCAACACTAATTAAAATTAGAAATGAACTGATACTTACCCTAACCACAGCCGCCGCTCCGGGGCTGACGTAGCTCTGTTGGTCCCAAGATTGCACAAAGTATGGACGGCAGCATCATAAAAGTGAAAGCATGAATGCCTTTTATTCCATAGTGAGTACCATATACAATTGCAACGTTTCAGCCCAATAACATGTGGCCTTTCTCAAGCAGCACATGTTATTGGGCTGAAACGTTGCAATTGTATATGGTAGTCACTATGGAATAAAAGGCATTCATGCTTTCACTTTTTATGATGCTGCCGTCCATACTTTGTGCAATCTTGGGACTTTGAGTGGTGAGTAATAAGGCTTACCCACCTTTGGGACGTGCTTTGCATTTTTGGGACCTGGAATGGTTCACTGTGGATATTGGTGCTGCACCCTTTCTGTGGAATTTGTAGCTCTGTTGGTGTCCACCTCCAATCTCTTAGCAGTTGAATCACATTCAGTGCTCCTGTGACCATTAGCCAGTCACTGACCTCAGCGGTCGGTGGGGGGGAGGGGATATGGTGCGGGGGGGACACTGAAACTCTCTCTGGCTATGCTGGGACGGCATACGCTTTGGAGGTGAGTACAGGTTTATTTTTTATGTCAATACAGTCCCAGACAAGTTGGAGGTTTTCTGAAAATGTCAGCAAACCCATGAACTCTTTAATGACTGTGATATTTCACATTTGAGCAATATTTAGTATGCGTCACTTTTTTTTTGCAGATTTTTTGTTAGTTCTGCAAAGTTTACTTTCCATAAATGTTGGAAATCACCAGGAATTCGTATTTCGGGTTTCAGTCTAGTAATCTGGTGTGAGCAGGTAGACTTGTAGATAACGTATAGCATGACAGGTTCCTATTAATGCAAGACTAAATGTTAATTTTAGTGACATTTATTTCAAGGACCGAAGACATCAAAACTCCCTGTTGGTCAAACAATTCACGTTTTAAAATATTGCCAGTAAATCATTTATTTCACTAATAAATTAGTCATGTCAGTCCATTTAAATGGCGCGGGGACCAGCTGTGCTTTTGTGAAGGATACTTTTGAGCGTTTCCTTATGTTCATAAACGCAAAATGCCGTTTGAATGAGTTGAACTTGCAGAGCATCATACAAACACCAGGGGCTTGAAGCCATTGTTCCCAGTATTCATGTGTGTGGGAGGCAGCTCTCCCCAGCAGTGATGTCAGGAACAGAAAACACTTGCTAAGAAACACTTCCGAGCCTGTCCTCCTGCAGCCGCACTCGACTCGCTGGAGCACACAGATCTTTAAGAAGTTCTCCTTGGATTGATGTCATTTATCTCATTTATTTTCAGGATTTTGCATTGGAAAATGAAGATGAAGAGAGGACAGTAAACTTAGAACTTGTGTTTGGATATCATTTGAAGTCTGGAAACAGCCCGGAGGTAAAGTAAATGTGAAAAATACAAATCTACCCATATTTCCTGCATACAGTAGACCACAGGTGTCAAACTGCAGCCCTCCAGCTGTTTGGAAACTACAACTCCCATCATTCCCACTGTTATAGATTATATAAATGCATGATGGGAGTTGTAGTTTCCCGACAGCTGGAGGGCCGCAGTTTGACACCCCTGCAGTAGACAATTATGACAAAGCACAAGAAGCCTTAGGCCTTGTCCCCATGGCACTGTTTATCAGTCGGTTTTCGGTTTTGGAAACCAACTGACAAACTTTTACGCGGACCTTAATGGAAAATCCATGCAGCCGGCGGTCCGAAAAACATAGAACATGTTTATCCTTCTGACCGGTTTTCGGACGGAAGATGAAAAGTCTATGTGAAGGGGGAGGGCTTTTCTCCACAAACTGCGGAGAAAAGCCGTCCCCCGGCTGCCGCGTGCACGGCACGAAAACAGGACAAATATTGTCCTGTGCCGTGTAAACAGCCCCTTTTACTTTCTAAAGTTCTCCAAACAAATAACAGAACCAGATTGGTTCCTATAAGGATGTCATACTGTTCTCTGGGAGCAACTACAGGCAGTCCCCGACTTACATCGTTCCGACTTACATACGTCCCCTAGTTACAAACGGAGACTTATGCCGCGTAGCTGACATGCAACACTGAGTCACGCCCCATGATAACCAAGTGCCAGCATGCCACAGCTGCACATGAGATACAGAAAGTTAGGTGAAATCTTCTAAAAAAAAAAAAATGGGCACAGACAGCAAAACAAATGTAAAACCCTTCCCTGCACTATGCAAAACTAGAAAAAATTTTTTTTGCTGGAGTTACTTTCAATAAATCTACCTGTTCCGACTTGCATACAATTTCAACTTAAGAACAAACCTACAGTCCCTATCCGTTTTGTAACCCGGGACTGCCTGTATTATAAATATCTATTACAATAAGGTGTTCGCTAGAAGACTGAAAGCTGTCTCTCTGGTGCCACCTGTTGGAAATAGCTTTCATATAAATCAATGTCCAACTATCTCCTCCTTAAAGGGGTTATCTCACTATAAGGATTGCTTTCTGTGTTAAAGATCTTGCAAAAACAAGTCACTTTGCAATATATGTCCATTATCAGTGTCCTACCTATTCCTAGATATCCCCTCTTGTATGGGCTGCATCAGCTCCTGAGGTCGTTATAGCTACAGACCTGTGTGATCTCTCCTGATAGGCTGCCAGCACTGGTTGCTATAGCTACAGACCTGGCTTCTACTGCAGCCTAGCAGAGGCCAGTAAACACGCCCCTGAATTCAAAATGAAACCAAGAAAACAAGACTGAGGTGAGATGAAACAATGTATTGAGACAACCCCTTTAACCCATCTGTCAACAGCTGTATTGGAGGTTTCTGCCACTAGTCAATATAAATAGCAAGGGTACTGGTGGTCTTAGTAGCTTTAGGGTATGTTCAACGGCACGTTGGATCCAAATTGCTGCGTTAAATCGCATCCAACATTCATCCACTATGCAGGTGGTGTTTGGATGCTTTTTGGCTGCAGCAGGAAGGCACCCTTAGTTTAAAATAGGGTTTCTGCTGCGTCAAACAGATCAAGAAGATGCCTTGTGATCTCTTGATAGGATGCAGAAAGGATTGCATGCTAAACCGCTTACTCGCTGGGATCACCCTTTCTGAAACAGAAACAAGACTGAGGTGAGATGAAACAATGTAGTGAGACAACCCCTTTAACCCATCTGTCAACAGCTGTATTGGAGGTTTCTGCCACTAGTCAATATAAATAGCAAGGGTACTGGCTGGTCTTAGTAGCTTTAGGGTATGTTCACACGGCACGTTGGATCCAAAATTGCTGCGTAAATCGCATCCAACATTCATCCACTATGCAGGTGCGTGTTTGGATGCTTTTTGGCTGCAGCAGGAAGGCACCCTATAGTTTAAAATAGGGTTTCTGCTGCGTCAAACAGATCAAGAATTGACATGACAATTCTTTGAATGGATCAGAAAGATGCATGTAAACACGTATCGGTGATCACTTCTCTGAACACCGATGCGTGTTTTACATTGAAAGCAATGTAAATCACACTGCATATTGTTAGATGCGAAACACGGATCTAAACACACATCTAAAAACGGATCCAAAATCAGATCCAACACGCCGTGTAAACATACCTTTAGATGTAGCTTTTTAAGGGAGGTCCTGTTTCTCCTTGCAGAAGTCGTCAGCTGACTTAGGGGATGTTCATACGGCTTATTTGGATGAGGTTTTGAAACGCGCTTCTTCAGAAGAGGTTTTAGAGGCGTTTCTCAGCGAGGTCTTTGATCAGGTTTTCAACGAGGTTTTCACCCATACAAATTAATAGCCAGGACAAAAACCGCACCAAAAAACGCGCCTAAAGCACACTTCAAGAATTGACATGACACTTCTTTTTCAGTGCTTCCAAAGAAGCGTGTACAACGAGGTTTTACATAGGAATCAATTAAATGAACTGGGGGCGTTTTGAAAGCGATGTTTTGGGTGAGGAAACGCTCCGAAAACCTCATCCAAAACCACGTCAAAATAAGCCGTGTGAACATGGCCTTAGAGTCCTAAAGACCAGGCAATTCCTTCAGGGAAAAAGGGAAAGGTAAATTAGCTGTCCTACAAAATGTAGAAATCTGACTCTCTAGCGCCACCTATCGGTGCCCATCTTATAAGAGTTTTGAAACGTGACTAGAATTAGTGCTTAGTGCACAGTTTGATCAAGTCACATATGCTTACCTACTGCATTAAGGTAGCCTTATCAAGTGGATCCCTGACTCTAATACCCCTCTGGGGCAAAACCACCATGCATTTAGGACAACAGGCTCCATTCACACTGATTAGAATGGCCTCATGCAACCTGATGGGAAGAGGGCACGGCTAAAATAGAAGTAATCATTCCTCCATAATCTTAGTTTGTTTTAACTTGCCACCATTGCCAATGCAAAGAGACGTTAGGCCGTATTTATTGGTACACGATGATATAACCTGTAATGTAAGGTAAGTAATATTAAGAGTAAGGTGATTCCTGCACTTTCCATTTAAGAATTTTCATATGGAATTAATGCACAATAATATACATAAATACTCTTTGCCTTACTTGACCTCCTTGACTGTGATCCAATGACGCTACTGCCCGCTCCTTTTGTACCTCTTTGTCATCTCGGCTGTCACCGCGAGCGGCCATGTCAGGAGTGGCGACCTGGCCGTTCCCCGCAGCCAAGTCCAACCTGCCTTCTGGTGGGCTCTGGTAAATACCGGGACTCCTTAGACTGCTGTGGTTATTGTCATTTCTCTTCAGATCCAGCATCTCTGCTTGTGACCATCTCTAATCAATTCCTGCATGTTCAATGTCTGTACAAAGTTTTTTCTGTGATTTCAATTTTGTCCTTACACTATATATAATCTGGCTACCTCTCCTGCTTAACAACAGAAATGTATTTAAATTGTTGTCTGCAAATGTACTGGCTGTTTCCAAGAACAACTGGCAGAATAGTGAATGCTGCTCTGAAGGAAAATACAGAATCAGAAGGATGTAGTACAGTATATTAGGTTCTACTTGTATAACATATATAGATGGTGTTGTCTTCAAAGATGAACATTTTGGGGACATGTATGAATGGGGCTGCGCCAGAAGTCTGGCGTCTTTTTAGCTATATGTTCGCTATATTTTTAACCAGGTGCACTCCAATATCAGTTGGATTACAAAGCGCTCCGTGGCACTTTGTAATGCGCCCGAAATCGGGGGGGCGTGCGGGAGGCGGGGCGCACTAGAACGGTGCGAAGCTATAGATTTATAGCTTCAGTACGGCAAATCCAGGCGCATTACTGCTGAAACAGGTAGAGCACTTTAAAAGAAGTTTACCTGAGCCTGAAGTGTTTCTGTGCTAGAATGCGCCTGATTTATGACCCACAGTAGAACAGGTTTATAGATTCATGCGCATAAAAATTGGTGTCTAAGCGCCAAAAGTCATACGCCCTTTGTATACTTTAAATGGGTTTTGCCACAAAGTGAGTTCCTTACCTCTTATCTGCTCAGGAGAGAAGATAAACAAAGCATGCTGAGTCACGGGGAGAGGAAGGGGGGATGAGCAGAGAGCGAGGAAGAAGAGAGCGTCTGCAAAGTTTACATTTTACAAAGTTTACAAAGTTTAATTACATTACAACCAGTAGATTATCTATACAGCAGACAGACTCATACACTGCACTTTTCTCCCCAGCCCCTTGCAAGCTCCTTCATGTTTCCTGTCATCAGATAAGAAGTGCAAACACGCAAGCGCGGCCAGATCAGCTCCTGTCAGTGTCCTGGTTGTGTCTAATGTTAATGTCAGGAAACTAAGAGGGACTGAGCAATGCTGTAGCTCTCACAGGCTTCACTTTTTGTAATCACATATATTTAAAAAAGTGATTAAATACCCATTTTGGAGGATCCCACGTCAACATTATATCATGGCAAAACCCCTTTAAGTACATGAAAAAAAACAAAATATAATTATTTTACCCCTTCCCAACATACATTTATATCACAGTGTTCACAGGATTAACGATAACTTCAACCCTGAATGTTTAACCACCTAGATCCCATGGTGAGCACAACCATGGCATCTGAGCTGTAAAACAGGGGTGTACCCTTCTTAGTCACCACACTGCTCCGCTTGCAACACTGCCAGATAAGGGCCCCCAGGCCTGACTCCGCTTGCTCCTATTACTGTACTGTTATTGTAATAGAAACTGGTTAATTGTACACTCTGCATACACATTAGTTTTGCAGTGTGATGTACAGGGGATCGCACGTTCTTGTTGCAAAGTTTTCAAAGTGGACTAAAACATAAAAAAATAAAAGCTTCAAAAATATAGAAAATAAAATATAAAACATTCCAAAAATCTAATTAGCCCATTTCCCATAAAAAGTAAAAAGAAATTCCCAAATTTTAAAAAAAAAGGGGGGTTTATTTTTTCTAGTTAGTACGTTTAAAGAAGAAAGTGAAAAATCAAGTTAAGAAAGGGTGGGGAAAATGTGGGTGGGGGAGAGAGAAAAGGGGGACTTTAAAGCCCAGCCCCCTCATGGTTAATGCCCTGGAACCCAAAGGAAAGAAAAAATCTGCTCCGTGGAAAAAATTTTCCCTTTGACCAAGGGGGCCTCCCCCCGCCGGATCCAAAATTTTACATGGCTTCGTACGCATTAATTTTCTTTATTTCCCCAGGTAGGGAAATCAAAGGGCCTTTTTTGGGAAATCTCTCCCTTTTCCCCTGCAGTGACCAGCCCCTCAGGAAGGCTTTTCCACAGATTCACGGGTTCTTAAAGTTTTGAACGTTTAAAATTTTTTCCTTTCTGGAGATTGAACCCTTTTTTCTTAGTCGAGGAATGTCCCTTGTCTTTTGGGGGGTTTAAATTGAAAAAATTTTTTCCCCCATACTTTTTGTAGGGATCATTTATTTTTTTTTAAAAATTAATCATGTCCCCCAAAAAGCTGTCTTTTTCAAAAATAAATAAGTTCAATTTTCAAAACCTCTCCCCCAAAAAAAAGATGCTCCTTTCCCCACTTTTTAATTTTGGGGAGTGTTTTGTACTTCTCTGCCCCCTTTTAAATTCTTTAAAAACCCTGGGGGCAAAAAAAGGAAAAACAGAAAAATTTAAGTGGGACGCACCAATGTTTTGACTGCGGTTTTAAAAACCCTGTCCCGCGAGTCTTTCCCCTTTTATTAATACCCCCCAAAATATTTTTATTTCCCCTTAGAGGAAAGCTGTTGAATTGATTGCTGTTCTGTATTTTTATGTTCTAAAAGAACGCCCAGATTTTCTAACAAGCGATTCCCCAAAGTTTTTTCCTCCCCCTAGGACATATGTTTGCCTGTTTATTATTTCCCCCACCTGATGCAAAAACCTTAAATTTTTCCCACATTGAACCCCTTTTCCCAAAGTGGTTCCCCAAGAAATTCGGGTGTGTCCAGGTTTGTTGCAATTTTGAGCATCTTACCATAATTGCACAAACCCTGCTTAGCTTGGTTTTTAACCCTGAAAAAAAACAAAAAACCGTACTATTGACCCCTTCCACTATATCTTTTAATAAATTTTTTAAAAATAAAGAGGACCAAATTTTGACCCCTTTCGGCACCCCATCATCGCCGGGGCCAACCCCAGAGTGGGAAATTTTTTTTACCACCATTGAGTACAACCCAAACCCAGCCATTTTTTTAACCCAATTAATTTGTTTCCCCTAACCAATGGTTCAAATTTTACCTAACAAACGTTATCGGTACGTTTTCAAATCCCTTTTGGCAAATTTTAAAAAAACAATATCCACAGCCCCCCGCTATCCAGATTTATCCCCCTTCTTCATAAAACAGATCGGGGTTGGGGTTTGGAACGCTTCTGTCCTTAGTAAATCCATGGGGCCCAATCACTTTTTAATATTGTGTTTGTTAATTACCCCCTTTTATATAGCCCTTATGAGCCCCTAAAAATTTTTTTCCCACAAAAAAGATTTTTAAAACCCTTAAAGGGGTCTTAACCCCCAGGGGGGGCAAGACTTGGAACCTTTTTTTTTGGAAGATGGGAAATTTTTCCCTTGCCCCAGTCTCCTGGAAACAAACCCCCCAGTCACCAGGGAATCTCAAAATTATCAGGTCCCGGGGCAAAACCGAAAACCCAAAGCTGGCTTTTTTAAAAAACTCTTGGGTGAATGCCATCGGGGCCTGGACCCTTGTTCACATTCAGTTTTTTTTTCCCTTGAATTTGCCCTTTTTTTCACTGAGCCAATTAATTTGGGCAGTTGATGTTTTAAAAATTTTCTGGCCCCAAACCTACATTCCCATTTTCCCCAACCCCCCACCCAATTTTCTACCCCAATTTGTTTAGTATTTTCTGAGCTGAAAAACCATTTTAGTCCCTCTGCCTTTCTTGGTCCCCAGTGTAAAAGGCTCCCCTTTACGGTTTTTTTAAAAGGTCCTATTTGGGCTTAAACTTTGGCCTTTTTTGGGTTTTATATGTTAAAGAATTTTTTGGGGTTAGTCTTGCTGCCCTTGGACTGTGATTTTAAAAAAATTTTTTTCCCTTTTATTTTTCCAAAAAAAGTAAAAAAAAAAAAAAAATTGGATCCCCAAAATAAGGGGGGAACTGTATGAAATTGGTGAAACAAGCCGGTTTTTATTACTATTTATTTTTTAGCGCCATTGTTTCCCGGGGCGCTGTACATTCGGGGGGTTTCCCAATACTTTAAATAAGTCAAAACTTTTTACAATGTGAACAATTGGTCTAGCAACAGGTTACAGAGGGAGGGGGGGGGACCCCGGCCCGCAAAAAGGGTTTTCAAAAATTTAAAAAAAAGGGGGGGAAAGAGACGGGAAGGACCAAAAGGGTTTGAGGGGCCGGGACTTGTTTGTGGGGTTTTGGGGGGGACCCGGGGGTTTAAATCTAGGTCGTGGGGTATCCTGAAGAATTTGGGTTTTCGGTTGCTTTTTAAATGGTTATTAGTTGGGGTGAGTTGATGTTTTTGGGGCAGTAAAGTTCCCAGAGTATGGGGGGGCCCAACCGGGAAATCTTTGGAGCGGTTGTTGTGGGAGTTGTTTTGAGGTGTGAAGGAGTTGAAGGTCACTGGGGGGCGGGGGGTTTTGGGGAGTTTGGGAAAAGAGATGTATGAAGGGGATAAGGTTTAGGGAAAGAGCTTTGTTGGTTCATGGTTAGAATTTGGGAAATTAAGGGCCCCTGTCCCAATGGGAAAGGCCAAAGGGGCGGGAAATTTTGCCCGAGGGGAGAGGCAGGGGAAAGTAGCGAAAAGGGGTTTTGGGGATAAGAGGGCAGCGAGTTGGGGGATGGTTTAAAAATTGGAGTTTTGTGTAGAGGGGAAAGGGCAGGAAGGATGTTGCATTTACTCGGGGCGAGAGTTGCAAGGGAAGGGAAAAAGCATTTTTTTTGTAAAACGGGGTTAAAGGGAGGGTGGGGCCCGGAGGGGGGGAAGGGGGGATTTGTTTTTTGGGTGGAATGGGGGAAAGGGGTTCGGATGTGGGGTTTGAAGGACAAAGGGGTCAATTGTTTTACCCCAAAGGGCAGGGGACTTGGGGAAAACCCGGTGAGAGTGTACACCCAAATTTTGGATTTTGGATAAAAAGAGATCAGGTGGAGGGATGGATTTGGGACGGGGGAAGATAATAAATTTTCGGTTTTTTCTTTTAATTTATTTTTTAGGAGAGGGGAAAAGGAGAAGTAGGGGGGATATGGATGACGGGCCCAGTTGGGTTTCCGGGGACATTTAAAGGGGTTTATTGTTGGGCCGAGGTTGTAAAGTTGGGTGTCATCAGCATACGGGGTGGTATTGAACCCATGTGATGTATGAGTGAAAAAGACCAAAGATTGTAGTTTAGAAAAGGGGAGAAAGGGACCCGGGGACTGACCCTGGGGGGACAAAAAAGGGAGAGGGGGGGCGAGAGGGGGAAAGGTGGGGGCGGTGAGAGGGGAGAGAAAACTGAATGGGGGCGATCATTGGAAAGTATGAGGAGATAAAGGGGAAAAGGCTAAAGTCCGTGATGCTGGGGGAAAGGAGAGGTTTTGGTAGAAGGAGGGGGGTTGGGTTTAAAACAGTTTTCAAAGGCAGAGGACAGGTTTCTTAAGAGGAAAAAGGCACAAAATTTGTGGCGGGGAGGTTTTAGCAGTTACTGGGTTTCATTGGTGCCTTTGGGTTTTAGGGCGGATTCGGGTAAAAGTGATGGGGTTGGGGGGAAGGGGGTTCCCCCAGTTGGGGGCCCAAGAAAAAAGGGTTGGGAGGGGAGGTGGAGGGACTTTTTGAAGGTGGGAAGGTGTTTTTTCGAGGAGTTTTCCCAAAGAAAAAGGGGAAAAGCGGTGAGATGGGACGATGGGTTTTGGGCGAGGGGGGGAAAAGGGGGCCCAAGGAAAAGGGTTTTCCCTTCGGGGATGGGTGTGGGGGGTTTGGGAAGGTCTTAAATGGGGGAAGTGAAGATGCCAGGGTTTAGGTTTGGGTTTGAAGAGTTTGGGTGAGAGCTGGGAGTAAAAAATGGGGAGGTAATTTTTAGGGGCCTTTTGAAAAAGACAGTTTTGTATAAAAGGGGTTTTTATGCCCAAAAAATTTCCCTTCGGCCATTGGGGGGAAATATTTTTGGCCAAGTTTTGTAAATTTAAAACGAAATACAAATTTTTTGGGGTTGTGGGAAGTGGAAAATTTTCAGCTTTTTATAAACTATTTTTTTAATTTCTCCCCAGATAGGGCTACAACTTTTTTTTTGGCTCAAAATTTGCCCGGGAAAAACGGGCACGCCCTGTTCTTTTACTTTGGCCCCCTAAAATTACCCAGAAAAACTTTTTGCTTTTTTTGGGGTCACAAACCCCTCCTAGGAAAATAGTTTAAAAAAAAGTGGTAATTTAAAAAAATTGTTAGAAAAGTCATATGTACTTTTCCGAAAAATATTTTAAAAAATAAAAACTCAGTTTTGCCCTCCAAAAAACTTTCCTAAAGGGCGGGGTCAATAAAAAAGAAAAGTAAAAAAAAGTTTTTGGGCCCTAAGAGGGGTTCGATGAAAGCGGGAAAATTTTTTTTAAAATTTTGACTCCAAGAAAATGGTTTTTGCTCCTGTTTTTTAAGCGGATTCGTATTTAAAAATCCACAAAAAGTTGGCTTTTAACCCGGGGTTTCCCTAAGACCTCAAATAGAAAATTTCCAAAGCTGTAGTCTACAAAGATCGGTTTTCCTATTGTTTTTTTCCCAAAAACCCCCGGCTTTTTAAAACATGTTATATAATTCGCCGTACTATGGTGGATTCGAGTACAGCTCCATATTAAATGACTGGAGGAAATTCAAAAAAACCGAGGGGAAAAAACCCCTGTGCCAAAAAACCGAGATACAGGGGATTGTAAAAAAAAGGGCCCCCGATTTTGGGGTTGGCCCTTTTTCCCCCAGGGGGCCCCCTTCCCCCCCCCCCCTTTAAAAGTCTTATTTGAAAAAAAAAAAGTAAATTAGAAGTAGTTAAACTAACAAAAAACCTACGGTATAAAATTTTCGGTATCATAAAAAACTTTACTGAAACTTAAGGAAAAATTTTAAACATGTCTTGTTCACAAGTTTTTTTTAAACCCCTTCGCAAAGTATACCCAAAATAAGCGTATAAAAGAATTTTTGATGTACTGTTTTTTTTCAGTGAAAGTTTTAAAATATTGTCGCTTTTTGGGCACAATGAGATTACTCGAGTATTTTTCAAAAACAAAAGTACGGGCTTGTTCCCAGGGAAACGTCCCCCCATTGACTTTGAAAAGAAAATCCTTGACAGGCCCAATGGACAGTTTTTCCCCCGGGAAAAGGTTTTTGACACCGCCGGTGGTCCAAAAAACTTAAAAACCCAGGTTCATTTTCTGCCCGTTTTTTTTTATTCTAAGAGCCCAAACTTTTCTGTTGATGGAGCTGTGCGAGGCCTTTTTAGTTGCAGAATAAATTGATGTTTTCTTTTGGTATCACTATGGAGTATGCAAGAGTTTTTGATCACTTTTTTCAGTTTTTATGGGAGGACAAAATGCAATTCTGAAAGGTGTTCTATTTATATTTTTGCACCGTTTACTGTTCGGATTGCCTGTTGCATTATGGATATGGTGATACCTATCATATATTTTTTTTACTTGTTTATTGCTCAAACAAGGGTTTTGTGTTTGCTTTTACTTGTTTTATTTTTTATGTGCGAACATTGTTTTTTTTACTTTATTTTCCTCCCACTATGGGACTAGAGTGTGCAATGTTTTATAATATATAGCAGTATATAACTGTATTGCTATGCACTATGACTGAGACAGGCAGTCTGTTAAACCTTGTCTCCAACAGGGCCTAATAGGCTTCATACATGGCAACCTTCAAGAAATTATTTGGACCATCTGCACCCTGCGATCACAATGAGAGCCCGCTCCCTTTGTCAATCAACTAGATGCTGACCATGGTATCTTGAGAGTTAAATGATTGGTTCCGATCCTGGCCACTGAGCCTGCACCATGCGAGCACTCTTCGTTTATTTGTGACCCAGAGATGTAGCTACAGTTCCACAGTATGTGGGGAGAGTGGCCCATAGGCACAAGTGTGACCCTTGTAGCTGTCCCACAGAATATAGCATTATGTTCGTATAAAAATCTGTTCTTCTTTAATACTGGTTTACAAGGTGGTGCCTTCAGATGAAGCAAAGCTCTTATGGCTGGCTGTTATTTTACATGCAGATATCTCTGCTTCTTTTATTATACATTTTTACACTGCCGTCACCTTTAGTCACCATCCTGTGTTCTCCATACAGATTAGTCCCCCATGTGGAACAGATCAGCATTCATCACTCCTGCTCCAGTTTTCCTATCCACCTTTATAGTAAGGACATGCGGTTGATTCCATTACAGAAGTATTTGGTGTTGTGTGAGTGGACTGCTCCATCTGTCAGACTAGCACCCTGGTATTCTAATTCACATACTGTAGAGCAAATCATTTTGTTTTCCTGCCCAAATTTTCCCCACATTTGATATTTTAAAAGATAAAAAAAATCAAAAATTATAATTACTTGAAAGTGGGGGAACCTGCGAAAAAAATTTAGCAAAGAATAAAAAAAAAACACACTGAAAAATTCTTATCAAAAAGGGGTTCTCTGGTATATTAAATTCTAACTAACATGAATAATATAAAACATCAAATACTGTACTTGAGCGGTGCTTGTATGAACCCTGCAAATAATGGGGCAGACATTAATAATTATATCGTCAGACAGGGGGAGGTCAGACTCATTTTCCCCGGCGCGCATTTCGCATCGTATTTGCGCTCTAATACGAGCGAGATGCGCACCGAAATTACGGTAATCCGTAGTTCTCATAGAGAACTATGGATTACAACGCCTCTCCCCAGGCGTACAATACTATCGTATTGTACGCCCAGGCAATAATACATGTTTTTTCGCACCGCAAGTAATTACAGTCTATGGGGCTGGCTCCCCCCAACCCACGTCACGGGAGTATGCACCAATCAGCGCGACTCTCAAACACTCGGAGTAATTGCGGACCGCAATTAAGCCGGTAACATAGTTAAATTGAAACACTCTTAAACAATTCAAAAAAAAACCCTGGGACCTTGGGAATATGTATAATCGAATGCGTCAAATTTAATTTTTTCTATCTATTGTTAATGTATAAGCGCCGAATTATAAAGTGTTTTTTGTGCGTTATAATGGTGTCAAAAACTTCATCCGCCTCCCTGTTGTTTGGCGCTTTAGGAACTAACATAAAAAAAATAATAAAAATAAAAATTTTTTAAAAAAAAAAAAAATTTAAAAAAAAAAAAAAAAAAAAAGGGGGTGGGAAAAAAAAAAAAAGTATCAAACATTTTAGTGAAAAAAAGTAGTACTGACTTGTTGGTGGACACAGATTCCAAAATCCCGGGGCGGCTGGTTTTGTGTAGAGAATAAAGTTGAGACAGCAAAAAGTAAATTTTAAAAATTTAATGTAGTAAAAAATTTTAAAAATTTGAACATCATATCGTGGATTTTTTGTGAAAAAATTATTTTTTAGATTCTATTAATTTTAAAACATTTATAGGAGATATTTTTTATATTTTTGGGATATTCATATAAATTTTTATATAACATTTTTATTTTTAAAAATTTAATTTTTTTTTTTGATCATTATCAAAATACTTTTTTTAAGCCCCTGGGGGAAGTTAGAAATATTGGAACATTTTTGCCCCTTTTCAGCAAATCCTCTCCACTTTGACTCCTCGGCCAGCAGACCCCAAATTTAAATAGGTCGCCTGTCCATCAGTAATAGTCTAGTTTTTGGGAAAACCCATTCATATGTGTCAATAAACGATTTTGGGGGGACCCCCCCCCCCCCCCATGTTAGGCAATTAAAAAAAAGCTGAGTCCCTAAACATTCATTAGGCGCATTTGGGTATCTAGACTGCTCTGTTAGGCCATTTTACGCCAGAAAAGGGTTTTTAAAAAAAACCCACCATAAAATTCCCCCCTATATGCAGCAAATGGGGAGTGCCAGCGGTGTTCTATTGTATTACATTTTTCTGGGTTGAGGATAAAACAGTTTAGATTGTCCACAGAATTTTATGGTAGGGCCCTGTGGGCATAAAGGGCCAATATGTCCTTTAGGTTGTAGTTTTGCCACCCCTTCCACCTCTATAGCACGAATACCCCATCTGGTGGTGGCTAGGGTGCCTGGGGGGGGCTAAACTGCTACTCCGGAGAGTTTCTGAACAAAACCCGGGTGGGGGGCACTAAGTGTACTCCTTTGCTGACCCCCTGTGCCTCACCCAGCACAGGGGCGTCCTCTGGGGGAAAGGGGGAGTCAGTCCTTTTTTGCCTGAAAAAAAGGTGGGGGAATCGATTCTAACGAAGGGAATTCTTTAGAATTTAGGAAACCTTCGATTCTGGGAAAGAAGTTTAAGTTTGGGGTGATTCGCTAACGAAGTGGCTTTTGATTGATAAAAGGGGTGCAGCGCATGGGCTTAATTAGGGAAAGAACTCGGGAGGAAGAAGGGGTGCCTACTGACATGTGCAAGATGAAGCCAACAGAGACCGGCGGGTTCTGTGACGTCACGCACTATATAAGTCCGGGGGCGAGCTGGGAGCCCAAACCCCTCCACTGTACTGATTAGGGGAAGGGGCTCCGGCTGTTTTTATACTTTACTAAAAAACTATTTTTATACAACGATTTTTGGGGGGTCACTTTGTCTAGAACTGTTTCTTAAAATTCTATTTCTGATTTTGGGGGTATGGAACTGAAGTCCCGTGTGGTCCAATTCAGCTGCAATACATTTTAATGCATCTGCTCACACACATTGAAAATTTTCCCAAGGGTTATCTAAGCCTGTTCCGTTGTATTATTTTTAAAGAAACAGCGTTTTTACAATACAAATACCACTTCATTTTGGTTGCTCAATTCTTTTGCGCAATTTACATCCAGGGTTAATTAAGCGTTGTTCTGCTGTTGTGGTGAGTAAAAGAAACCGTCTTTTTCACCGGCAAAAAAGACATTTTTCCTGTAGCATAATTCCTAACCAAAGGTTAGTTACAAGTTTTTCTCTTGTTGTGTACCATAAAATACACGCCATTGTAACACGCTACAAAGCTGGTAGTTTTTGGTTGCTCAATTCTTTTGCGCAATTTACACCCAGGGGTTAATTAAGCGTTGTTCTGCTGTTGTGGTGACTAAAAGAAACCGTCTTTTTCACCGCCAAAAAAGCGGAGCAGGCCCAGGTCGCAGCACAGCAAGGGGACGTCGCAGCAGGGGTCACTCGGTGAGACCACAACTGCCGGTGTCCTCTAGCGGCCGTGTGTTGACCAGCAACCCAAGGGTTCTTGATTGGTTGACTAGGTCATCCACTTCCTCCCAGATGACATCTGACAACCCCAGCCAAGAGTTGGTGGGATCGTCAGACACAACCCTTAGTTGGCATGGCCCGTGAGCGGGTCACTGGCCCTCAACTGTCCTCAACCCACCTCTGTCCCATCAGGGTCCCTCAGCCAGAGATCTACTATGTGGTCTGGGCTCAGCGCCACTATATAGCGAGGATAAACAATTTGAGGAGGGCAGTCAGCAGCTACTTGGCAGCGAAGAAATGGGGCCAATATCCCAGTAGTAGGCGGCAAAGTATAGATGTGGAGAGTGGCATGGGAGGTCATGTTGTGAGGGGTCAGCCTCTGCATACCAAGACCGGTGATGAGGACAGCAGTTACGATGAAACACAAATATATGATGATGTAGCCGACCGCACTTGGGAGCCGGGTGAGGCAAGGGCTTCATCATCGTCAGGAGAAGAGGGCGTCAGCTTGCGCGTCAGGCAGCGGCGCAGCCAGCAAGTGGGTTGTGTGGCCGTGAGTCAGCAGGATAGCAGCAGTGTGAGGTCGGGAGCCAAGCGGCCACGGGGTAAAAAAACCCGCTTCGCAGGTCCAAGAAAGTAGCGGCACAGGGGCTCAGCGAGGCACGGCGGCAGTCGTCACTCATTGCGGAGCGTGGCGGTAAAATCCGATACTCGGCGGTGTGGCAGTTCTTTGCTAAGACACCGGAGGAGCCGAATATGGGTATATGTAGAATCTGTGGGCAGAAAGTGAGCGTGGCCAGGGAGCTAACGTTGGCACAACGGCCCTGCGTCAACACATGCAGCGTCACCATCCGGTGGCCTGGGAGAAACGTGGCTCAGATGTGGTGGTCCATCCTGCCGCCGCAGCACAGGCCAGCGGCCAGTGCACGCATGCCATTGCAGCCAGTCAAGGTTCCACCACCTCTGCAGAAGTGAGCTGTTTCTCTTTGACATCATCTCCCAGTCCAAATGCTCCTGCTCCTCACTAATCATGGCGCCAGCAGTCGTTCAGCGAGGCGATTGCAAAGAGACAACAGTATGCGTCCAACCATCCTAAAGTGCAGAACCTGACCGTGCTCCTGTCCAAGTTGTTGGTACTGCAGTCCCTCCCTTTCCAAATGGTGGACTCTGCACCGTTCAGAGAACTAATGGCTTGTGCCGAGCCGAGATGGAGAGTTCCAAGCCATAATTTCTTTTCCAAAAAGGCAGTACCAGCACTTCATAAATATGTAGAACAGAAGGTGGGCCAGTCCTTGAGCTTATCGGTTTGTTCCAAGGTGCTGTAACTACGGTCAGGGCCAGTACATGTCCTTTACGGCCCACTGGGTGAATGTGCTTCCTGCCCAGGCACACCAACAACTTGGACAGGAGACGCCGCTTTCTCCTCCACGTTGCTCCTGCGCCAGTGTCCGCCTCCTCCTCCTCCTCCACCACCACCACCACCATCTCAGCCTCCACAAGTACTGCTCCATCATACCACATGTGTAGGGCACAGCGGTGTCACGCAGTTCTACACCTAGCTTGCCTCGGCGAATGAAGTCACACAGGGGAGGAACTGCTCCGCGTCATGCAGCAAGAAATTGATGTGTGGCTTTCTCCGCGCCAACTGCAAATCGGAACCATGGTGACGGACAATGGGAGCCCTGCATGGCTCACGTGTTCCATCTGGTTGTGAAAAGGTTCCTGAAGTCTTCCACCGATCTTCAGAAGATTCTGAAAATGGCCAGGAAACTGTGCATGCACTTCATCTATTCCTACAAAGCCAGGCACACCCTCCTCGAGTTGCAGCGGCAGAACGGCCTCCCCCAACCCATTGTTTCCACCCATTGGAATTCCAGCCTGCACATGTTGGACCGACTGTATGAACAGAGAAAGGCGATTAACGATTTTTTGATGATCCAGGCAGAGAGGAGTACTCCCCTGTGTAACTTTGATGTCAGCCAGTGGCAGCTCATGCGTGACACCTGCCGTTTGTTGAGGCCATTCGAGGAGGCGACGTTATTTGTCAGTCGCCAGGACTACGGGGATGAATAACGTCATTCCACTGCTTCATGTCCTGGAACAGATGCTGAAAAATCTGTCTGGGCAGGGGACTGGAGACGTGGCAACTACATCTCACGGCCACGGTGGGGACTGAAATGGAGGAGGAGGAGGACATTGGAGCAGAAGCATTGTCTGGTGAAATAAGTGAATTTTCTACCCAGGTGACAAGAGAGGAGGAGCAGAAGCAGCTGGAGGAGGTAGATGGAGATGAGGAAGACGAGGCAGATGACCCGCAAGCACCGCGGCAGTATACAGTGGAGATGAAGGCAGGGAGCTCATCGGAGTCACTTGTGCAGATGGCCCGCAGCATGCTGATTTGCCTGGCTAGTGACAGCTGAATAGTCACCATCCGGCAGAGAGATGACTTCTGGCTCTCCACCCTTTTGGACCCTCGCTACCGGTCCAAAATGGGAGCCTTTTTCCCAGCTGCTGAGAGGAGAGACAAACTCAAATACTATAGGGAAATCCTCCGTAATCAGTTGTCTGCTGCCTATGTGCGGCATCGTCCCTCCTCTGACAGGTCTGACCGGGGGGTTCTTCAGTGCTCATGTACTACTGCCGCGGCTGCTGGGGAAGGTGGGGGTGTAGGAGCAGTACCAGCTCCATCAGCAGCAACCTAAGTCTGTAGTCACTGATGAGCAGATTCCTTCACCCGCCTAGTGAGGAGGGCAGTCGCCAGCAGCAGCAGGACCTGGAGCAGACCCTGACCAACAGGTCGTGGCCTACTTGGACAGCACTCTGCCACTCCAGTTAGAAGATCCGCTGGACTACTGGGTAGCCAAACTGAATGTGTGGCCGCAACTTGCCAAGTTTGCAGTGGAGAAGCTGTCTTGCCCGGCCAGTAGTGTGGGCATCAGAGCGGTGTTCAGTGCAGCGGGGGCCATCGTTACCCCAAGGAGAACCCGCCTGTCCACGGGAAATGTGGAACGACTGACCTTTG
The DNA here is from genome assembly GCA_025379985.1 of Phyllomedusa bahiana. NCBI lineage: Eukaryota > Metazoa > Chordata > Amphibia > Anura > Hylidae > Phyllomedusa > Phyllomedusa bahiana. The sequence continues at coordinate 151,047 of JAODAL010002775.1, read as the reverse complement.
TCAAGATGAATCAGGCGTGAATCGGCCAGGATTTCCACACACCAATGCCTTAGGCGTCAGACTACATCAGCCATGATGCCTCACTCAAACTGTGAGAAATGAGTCTGGGTTCAAACTACCTTCCTCAGCCACTATTCTGATGCCGCCACCCGCCTGATGCCACACATCTGCTGCCAGTTTCTCCATCTGCCACCAACCATCTTTACGAGGGACTGGTATTGCCACCCACCTCCACACTGTGTCATTGTGCCACTGTCTGACCTCATGCTGCTGCTGTGGCTACTGCCGTGACCTCCACACTCTGTCATTGTGCCACTCTGTGGCCTACTCCAGTTTTTGCCACCTCCAGAATGTCATTGTGCCACTGTCTGACCTCATGCTGCTGCTGCTGTTGATGCCGTCAACTCCACACTGTGTCATTGTGCCACTCTTTGGCCTACTCCTGTTTTTGCCACCTCCAGAATATCATTGTACCACGGTCTGACCGCTGTCACCTCCACACTCTGTCACTAATGTTGCCACCTGAGCCCTCAGCTTGTTTTTTTCCAGCTGGCGCTGCCATGACTTTATCAGGCTACATTCCCGGTTCAGTTTTTTGGTCAGTTTTGCCCCCGTAAGTGCCCAGGGAATTTTAGAGTGAAGCGATTCTAAGAGCGGCGGCAGTCATGTGCGTGTCATACTAAAACACAACATTGTATGAAGACCAAACCAAGCTCCCTCTGCATATTTAAGCATGGCACATTGTTCTACAGCACCCTGCAGGCTCTGTGCAGCCTGGAAAGAGCCGTTTTTTAACGGGATTTGTCCCGAAGTAATTCGGACCGAAACTAATTTTGTCGGAAAATTCGGCGAAGTCACTGAATCGAATTTTTGAGAAATTCACCCATCTCTAGCCCTGACCCTATCCATCCCTGCTTGTTGTGTGGCTGACATAAAATAATGAGGTGGGCCAAATTCAGCCCGTGGGTCTGGAATTTGAATGTTGTAGCACAGTAGCACAGATGCAATTAAAATCTGGAAGTCATCCGAGTGCTGGCTGCTCACATCACAGGCGGGACTTTACTTTTAATATGTGTGTATGAAGTGTGACGTTGAATGTAAGTCCCAGATATATGCAATTGTACACATGTATATGAGCATAACTACAGGTATAGCAGCTGCTATAGGGTTGAGGGGGCCCAGAGGTTGAGAGGGGCCAATTCAGGTGCAAAAACGTACCTTTTAGCAGAAAATAACAGGGCTTTCTGCTTTTAGCACTACTTTGAGGGTTCTCTGATATATTGTGGTATTACTTATAACTAATTTTTGCTACAGATGCCACTGTTTTACTTCCCAGTTATAAGGTGGAGAGGGCCCATTTTATTTTGCTTTGGAGCCCTCTAAATTCTAGTTACACCCCTGTGCTTAAACAATTGTGTACATCTGGCATTGACTCTAATTTTAAAAAAAAAAAAAAAAAAAGTATAGTGTATTAAAAATTGCAGTCGACTATGCTTATCAATGAGCATGAAAAAAGTATGCCAGCAAGGGCGTAGCTATAGGGGGGGGTGCAGGGGTAGAGGTTGTTGCCAGGCCCTGGAGTGTTTGGGGGCCCAAAGGCCCCTATATTGCATAAGGAGATACCAATATTATAAGTGGCACATGGTAGGTGGGCGCCCCGTTATGGATTTTGCACTGGGGCCCTGGAGCTTTAAGTTACGCCTCTGTATGCCAACATATACTAGCCAGATATATGGCACATGAACATGGTACTGCCTATAGCACATCGACCTCCAAACCACATATACCCCCACAATGTGAATATAATATGGGAGTGAAATGGTCTGCAGAGGACTGTGTTCATGGCCCCTATCTTGTACCTATTCTGATAAATATACGTTAACACTATAATGAACAAGCCCCACCCACCATTTATACCACGCCCCCTTTGAAAAACAAATCCCAGAAGCATCACGGTTGTTGTATGCAGCATTAAGATGTCTGATGACACAGAGTAGGCCAGTTCACACATGTCTCTATACCAGTTCTACAATCCCAACACATGTACATAAATGTCATCACTTCAGAGCTCATTAGCATAAGCCTGTGCAGAACAAGGATAACAGCGCCCCCCACTGTAAACGATCACATATGGCAGGAGCTCAGATTTAAGGCACAAAAGCCTTACAGAACCTGCTATCAGATTGTGGTGATGTGTGATGTATAGTATTGAAGACTATTATTTCATTATCACAACATGTGCAAGTGTTTGTAGGGGAGATGTGTGTAAGAAGCTTTTTCACACTTTTTGTAAAATCAGGGAGAAAACACAGCAAAATCGCCACAGAAATAGCTTGTGTGAATACAGCCCCAAACTTGTACACAGTTAATGTAATAAAGTATTTAATCTATCTTCTGTATATCTACTATTGGTGTATCTACCTATCATTAGCTATCTATCAGTATCTATCAGTATCTATCTATCTATCTATCTATCCATGTATGTATGTATCTATGGTCTGTCTCTATCTACCTATCTATCTATATGAAAAAAACTTGCATATCAACTTCCATGTTGATATGGAATAAAGCTCCACTTTTTTCAACTTTTGTGAGTGCTGCAAGTTTTTTTCATTTGTGTAAGCATTGACCTGTGACAGAGGTCTTATGTTTGCTGGCACCCAGCTTCATATTGATTGCAGGGAGTGCTTCCTATTTTTCATTAATATCTATCTATCTATCATTATCTGCCTACCTATCATTATCTATCTATCTATATATCATCTACCTATCATTATCTATCGATCACTATATATCTATCATTATCTATCTATCATCTACCTATCATTATCTATCGATCACTGTATATCTATCATTATCTATCAATCTATCGATCATCTACCTATCATTATCTATCAATCTATCTATCATTATCTATCAATCACTATCTATCTATCATTATCTATCTATCATTATCTATCACTATATATATATATATATATCATTATCTATCTATCACTATGTATCTATCACTATGTATCTATCAATCATTACATATCGATCATTATATATCTATCATTATCAGTATCTATTGATCATTATATATCTATCATTATCTATCAGTATCTATCACTATATATCATTAGCTGTCATTTAATATAATTTGATGGATCTAATCTATCATTATTTAATCATTATATAATCTAAATTTATCATCTAAATTCAATTTATTTTCCTTTCTTTTTTTTCTTTCCTATCACTCATAATCTTACCTCTATGTATCTCTTAGCTCTCTCCTTATAGAAGTCATAAACCAAAACCACATATTTTACACATGTTGGAATGTGTCTGTGACTTTTTACAAGTATAAGTTCACCCATTGCCTCATGCCTGTACTCATCAGAGCAATATTAAATGAGTCCTATACCAGAACCCTCACCTCCCTCTGAGCCTATTTTTTGCAGACAAAAAAAACTTATTCTGCCATGCATGAATACAGCAATGTAACTGCTATGTCTGAACATAGGCTTATATTCATCAATATATACACATATATGTATATACAAATGTATTCATACATACTGAGAATTGCAGGACGCGGCAGCAGCAGCAGTCTAGGAGTCAATTACGTGCTGTTCCCATGTTAGCTACCTTTTCATTTGCAGCGTATCATGCTCATCACAGAATCTCAGCACGCTTCTCGCCGTGACTGTTTTATCATTCATAATTGTGTCAAACAAAGCGCCGCACACGTTTACAAGGGAGGAAAAAAAATAAATCTGACACCGAAAAATAAAATAAAGAGCAGAACACAATCAGCGGATCGACTTTCTAACACAGCACCCGCCCTAATTAAAAGTACCCTGTAGAAAAGTGCATTATTCCGCCTTTCTTCATTTCAGCTACATGTCATCTAGTCATGAAAACATGTCAGGACCTTTATAAACATGTCAGCCATGATGATGTTTTCAAAGCCATTTCATATCCTGAACTGCGTATTGTGCCATTAAAAGTCGGCTTCGTTTGGCTTGTTTCAGTGTAATCTTTAAGAATACCCCAAAGGCCTTGTTTCAAACACATGAAGAAAAAAAAAAAAAAGAAGAAAAAATGCAATCTTATAGTAACCTTGTCTGCTCAGTGTCTAGTTAGTAGCAATCCCGGCTGACCTTAGACACGCGCCATTGTTAAGGGTATAATACATTTACATATTTTGCAATAAAACATCAGTCATTTGCATTACAGTGTCAAGATTTTATTTGATTCTTCCACCTAAAAATGACTCATTTTCCTTTCTTGTATTTTTTTTTTTTTTTTTTTAAAAACCAACTACTCTAAGCTTGTTTGAGAATAATCAAAAATTGGCCATTTAGCTTGAAGTCATTTTCTTTTCAAAAGGCAAATGTTATTTAATCTTTCAGCTGTTCATTGTGCCATCATAAATACTTTCTTTTCAGCACAGTTGTGGGGACTGAAATGAGCCCACTAATTGCCTCCCATTTCGACTGACATGTGGTGGTTTAGTGGAAAGGAATCACAGCGGGGAGAAGGAAATGGGAGGCTGAGAAAATGGGAGCTAATTATTTTCTCTGCCTCATGTCAGGCTCTGTGTCAGCCTTGTTTTTACAAACTGGAAGGTTTAGCACTAAATAAAACAAACTGGCGTCATGTTTTCATATACTGGCAGTGTCACGAAACCAGCTGCACATCTCAAAGACAATATAATGCCTGCATTTGTACGGACACCATCTGACAGTAACTGTGAGCCACTACTAATGAGGATATCACAGTGATGCCAAGTGAAAGGTGCTGAATAATTTATGATTCTACATCAGTACGGCAATAGTCCTTTACATCATTATGAGACATTGTTTTCCTGAAGAGATTAAAACATCCTTTAGTCTCAGACCCTGGAACCTACATTTGCTAAGAGAGGACTATTAATGGAATTTCGGGAGAGATCCCTGCCCGGTGGGGTGTTTTAAGAATATCTCAAGGGACAAAGCTTTTGGAGGGTCACGACACACCAGCTATAAAGGGAGGGAAGCAAATTATTCTCACTCGTATTTATCTAGAATTTTTTTAAATCCGAAAAGAATAAAGCGATTCGGGTTTAACATAATGAAAAATAACCCAGGTGCCATAGATAAATGCTCGACTGTTATGACTGGGAAACAGCGGGTCTCAGCAGCTGAGCTAGATAATAGCAAAGAATTTACCGGAGCTGACGGAAGCTCGCGTTGTCAACATGTTACTACTTTTAATAACAGCGGGGACAATTGGTTTTTCGTTGGCTTTTTATTTTCATCTTAGACAACATCTATGGTGTCACAGAGCCCGGAGAGGAGGCTGAGATGAGGAATTGGCCACATTAGCTGGAGAGACTTAAAAGTTTGGAGCAGGTTGTAAGTTTTGAGACAGCGCTCTGTAGAGTATGGAAAAGGCTGCAGGGTGCCGCCTGCAAATCTCTAGAGGGCTTGTACTCAATAGACATAGATTTGGCATAGTGCATGCCTGTGGACGTGTGCCATCAGTTGCCCTCCGTGCCTTTGCATGCTTCATGAGCTCAGTATTTCACTGATGAGAAAAAGGGTATATACCGATAGCTCTGTTTGCATAGATCAAATATCTATTTCGGTCTGCTGTTATATGTATTTATGTGCATTTTATGTCTTTGGGTTGCACATTATTGTTTCTTTGTTTTGATCCCTTTAATACTAACTATCTTTAAAGGGAACCTGTCACATATATTATGCCCCCCTTGCTGAGGGCAGCACAAGCCAGTGTCAGACCTGCTGTTTCCAGCGCTGTGTCCCTTATTCTGTAAGATGCTGGCGTTTTAGAGCATTTAAAGGGGTTGTCTCACTACATTGATTCATCTGACCTCAGTCCTGTTTTCTTGTTTTCACTTTGAATTCAGGGGTGTGTTTATTGGCTTCCACTAGGCTTCAGTAGAAGCCAGGTCTGTAGCTATAGCGACCAGTGCTGGCAGCCTATCAGGAGAGATCAAACAGGTCTGATGGGCCCATACAAGAGGGGATATCTAGGAATAGGTAGGACACCGTTAATGGACATATATTGTAAAGTGACTTGTTTTTGCAAGATCTTTATCATAAAAAGCAATCCTTGTAGTGAGACAACCCCTTTAATGCTCAAATCTGCAGTTTTCAGCCAGAAAAGAGTCATTCAGTTTTTTTTTTCAAACCCCGCCCAACTGAGGCTAGCTCCGACCACCTCAACTGATAAACATATTACTTTGAATAGGTAGAAACATGAAACCGGCCAGGTGGGCGGGGCTAGCATTTGGTGGGCGGGGCTAGCACCTGCTCATAAATAGATTTGAGCATTAAATGCTCTAAAATAACTGCATCTTACACAATAAGGGACACAGCGCTGGAAACATACCATAATCTATGTGACAGGTTCCCTTTAACCTCATTTAAAAAAGTCAGTGTCTTAAGAATCTATTTACAAAGTGGTAAATGTTGCAGATTTTATTCCCATAACATACAAAGGTCATGTATAAGGTTTTTACAGTGTATCCATGTATTGAGTCTATAAACACTGATCATTTACAACATTAAAGGGGTTGTCTCGCTAAAAGGATTGATTTTTTATGTTAAAGATCTTGCAAAAAACAAGTCACTTTGCAATATGTGTCCATGAACAGTGTCCTACCTATTCTGAGATACCCCCTCTTGTATGGGCTGCATCAGCTCCTCAGGTCGCTATAGCTACAGACCTGTTTGATCTCTCCTGATAGGCTGCCAGCACTGCTTGCTATAGCTACAGATCTGGCTTCTACTGCAGCCTAGTGGAAGCCAATAAATACGCCCCTGAATTAATAATGAAACCAAGAAAACAGGACTGAGGTAAGATGAATCAATGTAGTGAGACAACCCCTTTAAGTCCACCTGCCTAATACTGTATAAGATCCACTGTGTGCTTTTAGAACGACTTTGATCTATTGTGGCATAGACTCCACAGGACCTCTTATCTTCACCAAGGTATTAGCAACAAATCCTTAAAGTAATGCAAGTCATAATGGGGGAACGGATCAACGTGTGGGGAAATTAGAGGCTCAGTCAACACTTTAAACCCTTTATCGTGGTCCTCAAACCATTCCTGAACAATTTTTGCAATGTGACAGCTGCATTATCCTACTGAGGGAATATTATTTCCACGAAGAGGTGAACTTGGTCTGCAACAGTGTTTAGGTAGGTGCTATCTTCACAATTAGGGGATGCTCATACGGTGTTTTTTTAGATGCATTTGGATCCGTGTTGCAGACCCAAACGCGCATCTAACAATGTGCAGTGTGATTTACATTGCTTTCAATGTAAAACACACATCGGGGTTCAGACGTCTAATGTGTCTTTTGGATCCGTTCAAACAATTGACATGTCAGTGTTTTACGCAGCACACACCCTATTGAAAACTATAGGGTGCGTTTCTGCTGCGCTGAGAACGCATCCATGCACACACCACACTTTGGTTACATCTTTGGATACGTTTTACGCAGCGCTTTTTTTTGGGATTGAAAAACGCAGTGTGAACATACCCTAACGTCCACAGGAATGCCAGAACCCAAAATTTCCAGGCAGAACGTTTCCCAGAGCATCACACTACGTCCGGCCGCTTGCGTTTTTTTCCAGAGCCGTTTCTAGTACCATCTCTTCCCTTCTGCTTATCCATACAATAAAAAAAAATGTTCTGAAATTAGCTTTGGTCACCTATGACCTTGTTGCTGGTTTACTAGTTGTCCTTCCTTGGACCACTTGAAGGAGGTACACCTTACTGCTGGGAACACCCTTGACGACTTACCATTCTGGAGATGCACAGTCATCCAAACACATCAGTTAAGGGGTTGCCCACTTTAATGGAATTATATTTAAATGGGGCCAGTGTGGCTGAAAATAGAAAGAAGTTATACTCCCCTTCCTGTTTCCTGCTCCTCTTCACTTCTGGGTTGTTTTCCCAATATGGATGGGAGGCCTGTGCTCCATTTGATGACTATAAGGCCATGTTCACACGACTTATTATACGTCCCAGTCATTACGGTAATCCACAGTTCTTATAGAGAACTATGGATTACGGCTCCTCTCCCCGCTCGCACAATACGGCGAGCGGAGAGAGAAGGGACATGCTACTTATTCACGGCGTATACGCGCCGTGGATAATGCATGTCTATGGAGCCGACGGGCCGGCGCCCCTCCCCCCCTCCCGGCGTAATTGCGGGCCGAAATACGTTCCGCAATTAAGCCATGTGAACATGCATTAAAGCACGAGCCTTTCCTCTGTTGGGACTAGAACCTGGAAGTGTAGTGGGGCAGATCTTCTTCATTTCCAATGTCATTGTCTTACCACAACAGATTCTGACATTAACTATTATAAACCAACGGGATCTGTCATAAATTGTATCCAGCATTGCAGCTGCTACCATGAGTGAAGGCCATGGCCCAGATGTGAGCACAGCCTTAGTTGGTGCTTTCAGTCACTTTTTCAGAGCTTGATTCTTTGTCTTCTGAAATTTTTGGATTTATATGACATCAGGTAAATCTGGAACTTGTAGGCTTCGCTATAAACAAGCTGGTACAAGCAACTAACTGGTCACGTATTACTCATACATGTTATGGTTCAATCAAATGTTATTAGCACATGCTGAATAAACATCTTAATTTGGCAAAATGTTATGAAGACGTACATCTGAAACATCTTATGAAAAAAAACTTCATTTGATCAAAGTAAACTGTAAATTTTAATGGGTAATTACGCATGTAGTTCTAGATAAATAACAAGGAGATACAAGGTGCAGAGGGATGGAGGCCAAGGATAGGGGGTGTAGAACTTGAGAACTGACCTTCCCTGAGAGCAAATTTTGGAAGGAAGACAGCTGAAGATTGTTTAAACATAATCCATCGAGAAATACAGAATAGATCATTCAGACTAGTGTTCCCAGACATTATGTTCTCCATTCCATGTATATAAGAGATTTCTAAGAGCTATTCAGGAATGAGACTGATCTCAACAACCAATGTCTGAATGTCTGGTAATCACGAGTTTGACAACTTGAAGAATTTTTAGAATTCCTGTTTTTGCATAGACATGGACCTGGCAGCAGCCAATGGGCCAATAAAACTTGATCACCCGTAACCTGAGAGTATAGTTTGTTCAGTTTCAGCCAGAAGGGGCACTAAGGCTAAAGGACCACCATATGTGTGAGTGTGTACCCACCTTGTCCCCGCAGCTCCAGCAATTCTCAGAACGCGGAAGGGATATTTTGTTTAATGCTGAAAGTTCAGTAAACATCAGGATTAAAAAAAAATCTAAATTTTTTCCTCGAGCCCATGGAAAATGGTAAATTTGTGTTTGAAGATGAATGTCTGTGACCATACCTCTAAGTCAAAAGAATGACCGAAATCCAGTTCCCTAGATCTAATAAATGGAGCCTCAGGAGATGACTCTGCTTGACTTTATAGCAATTCATATAACAGGACAACAGATGAAAAGTAGAAGTTTTGTAATAAAGGGACTAAAAATGAGTTAGGCCTCTTTTAGGTGATGCTGGTTAGGCCAAACTTTGTTAGGCAATAGATTACTAAGTGTGTCACACCTCCCTAGTGAATGAAGAGAGAGGGCACCAAGATGAGCTCCCAATAAAATTCTTAACCTGGGCATCAGCTGACCACGTATCATCTAATTCTTGTCAATAAGCTGTAATGCCCATTGTCAAACATAGGAATTCAGGAGGAGGAATGTATGGAGAGACCTAATTTGGTTGTCTGTTTGTCGCTGAAGGCTGACAGGGAATGTGTCATCAAAAAATGACTTATTGTTTAACTCACGTTTTTACGTCAAACACATTTTTTAGGAATTTTGGGTTATTTTGTTTCAATTTTCCATATCACTTTCAATATTTTTTAATAATTCTTAAGTCCTGCAGTTTTCATTTTGGCCACTCGGCCATATAATAGTCTGACACTTCCTGTTCTGTACAGAAAGATTTTCAGTAGTCTTCTCATTATAAGCACAAGCAGGATTACACAGAAAAGTGACAGCGATGTGTATAGATAACACAGGTTCCACCAGTCACAATAGGAGATAGTCACAGCTCCCCCTCCCTGCACACTGATTTCTTCCCAGGTCACAGAGCTTGCCCACAACACTCTCCTATAGAAGTGAATGGGACTGAGTCAGTCTTAAGTCTCCTATGTGCATGAAGCTGCTGTAAAGTATCTTTCTGATTGCTGTTAAAGCAGTGCAGGCAGGAATGCTGTCCCCACAATCATATATAGATGATCGAATTGAGAAATCTACAATCAGAAAATAAAACCGTCTAAGAAGAAAAGAATATGGATCAGGGACTTGATTTTACAAGTAAAAAAAAAAATTTGCCAACAGATTCCCTTTAAGAGGTGACATCTGGGTGAAACCAGTGGAGGATATATGAAAGTCTTGCTGCTTTATGATATATAGGTCAGGAAAATTTCTTCTTCTCATCTTTGGTTGTAGTCCAGATGGATTGTGTTTCCTGTCCAGACAAACTCTGGGAATAGAGATTTAAAGGATTTAAATAATGAGATATGTTCATGGGTTCTGTTTGAAATAAATACAGGACTCCTGGAAGGGCATTTATGGTTAATGTATCCTGTGAAGCCAAAAAGTGGGATTTTTTTTACCTTTAGAGAGTTCATACTCAATTTTCTCTAATAAAGAAATAAATGGAGTTAAAATAAATTCTCCAGATTGACTAAAATAATGGCTAAGATATATAGTAGGGGCAAACAAAACATCATCTATGACTAGGCCTGTTACACATGCTACATATGGCTCATAAGGGCCCATTTATCCTCCCCTGGGCCACTGGAAAGGTGAAGAGCCATGATCCCCTTCTCATGTCATCCCCTAGACTCACACACACCAGTGCACTCTTTTGATTACCTTTATGGCATCAACGAGGAACACGCAGCGGCGTTCACATGAGAGATTGCCGCTGCACGTCTGCCCCACGCCTGTCGAGTGCGATTTACGGACCCGATCAAAGAATTGCATGTCAATTCTTTGATCCCATCCGCAAGACGGACCCGACAGGCGTGAGGCAGACACTCAGCAGCCATCTCTCATGTGAACGCCGGTGCGTGTTCCTCGTTGCGTCTCTGGGTCTGTCCTGTCGGTCCCCGAGACACATCTAAAATGCGGATGTTAGTACGGAGGCAAAACTCCGTGTGAACAAGCCCATAGAGAACTATGGATTACACCTCCCCCCCCCACCCGGACGTACAATACGATTGTATTGTACGCGCGGGGAGATAAATGCCGCCCCCCACCTCACATTAGCACGCGCGAGCCTCCGCACACTGGCGTAATTGCGGGGAGTACTGTACGCCCCGCAATTACTCTGTGTGAACATAGCCTAACAATCATTACCACAAACCACCGTATGGTTGGGCTAGGAGTGTAAAAAGATCACATCCCACAAGTCAAAAATATTTCTTGTGGGGGCTCAAAAAGCCAACAGCTCCTTTGTCCTTTCGTTTCAGCATGGTGTCTAATGAATGTAGGGCGGAGGTCAGCTTCACAGAATTTTTTCTGAAAAATGTTGTTGCATTGAGGGTTTGAAAAGCATATTGATTTCTGTAAAGTACAACTAAAACTCTCCAAACAGCAAAGTGGGGAGTTGTAACTGGAGAGCTAAAGATCAGATGGTTCTTTCACAGTAGGGTTCAAAGGCTTGTGTATTGCAATGTTCCTTAATAGGGTTGAGCTTTGGATTTGGGTTGAAATAATTCATCCCGACTGTCATTTTTGGCAGCCAGTTGGCAGTTTGCAGGAAAATCGGACAACCAATGTGGAGGCTGCCAGTCAGGGAGAAAAAAGGAAGTGAGATTTCTATTTTCTATGTCCTCCAAGTGTGCGAGAGCAGAAATTTGTAGAGTGTTATCTTGCATCGTCAACTGCTTCTTTCTTGGGCCCCTTTTTCTCTGCTTGGTCCTTGCTGAGGAACAGGGAGGCTGGACCAAGCCGTTGGTTAGGACCTTCCACTGGAGGCACCCCCATTCTATATTTCTGGGTGCAGGCAATCAAAAATAAAGGCCCCAGCTTCTGAATATCAGAAAGACCAAAGTCGCCAAACATCAAGAAACTGTCCAAAATCTCTCAGATGGTAAAGTAAAGGTCGGGAGATGGTCCTAAGGCAGCTGTCAGTTATGGCACAGCCCAATACATATAATAATTGACATTTATATCTTTCCACATATTTATTGAAAATGCCTTTAACTACAACCCACAGATAGGCGACACTAAGCATTGTAAGGCAGGTGTTATCCAAACCTTGTTATGACAATATTCCCATTTTATGAGTATATTTTACTGCATGAGAGATCGAGCCTGCATTGCATGAAACATCATTATTCATAGCACAGCACACATTTTATGCTAAATTAATCCATCAAATGTTTAGGCTTCTGTAGTCCATGTGCTTGAAATTAATTGTTGATCAATGCTTTGCATGCCTCATAGGCAAATAAGGAAATTTCCTGACCCATGACATGAAGAGTATTCAGGCTGTATTTGTTAAGGAGAAAAGAAAAATTGGTTGTTTCACATGCATTTTATTTTCATGCCTTATTCTTAAGTTATGAGGATAAAATTGGATTGTATTAAGTAATAAAGTCATAACAACCACCAGACACATAAAAAGTCAACCAAAATGGCTGATTTTCATGGGACCGCCCAATTGTCAGATGTGTATCCTGACCCCCCCACACTTCCTGACAGGTGATATCATGGAAGTAAAGGATCGGGCATGCTGAATTTCCATGTTCTCTGTAGATCAACCAACTTTATCATTGTGAACCAGGCAAAAGGCGACTACTGGCTAAAAGTTTGGAGTATAATATGACATCAATGATTATAAGGGAATATAACAATTATTACAAATCACCTTAAGGTTGGACTAGGATTGTAAAAACCAGGGCTGTGGAGTCGGCAAACCAAAACCCCGACTCCTCAATTTCCCAAACCTCCGACTCCTGACTCCCTCATACCTGGCGCATGTTTAAGTGATAACTTTACTGTAGTAAATTGGTAACATCAGGCTGTTTATCACTTTATGATACAATAATCAAGCTATTTAGGTAGAACAGACACTGACAAGCAAAAGGGTAACAATGTTTTGATCTTTTGAATGTGTAGAAGAGACCTGGGATCAGATTTTGGTCAAGATATGATTGAATCCGATTCAGAGCCCAGGATTCAGGCAGAGCTGAAAACCAAAGGCAGATTTCCCGAATACTAACAAAGTAATAAAAATTAACATTTAGATTTTTAGGAGCAAAACAGTAACAATGCAGTTACAGCAAAGAATCTGCAGAACTAAGCAGATGCTAAATACTTGGAAATCACATTTACGTATAAGATAGGTAAGATGACTGTATATAAAATTGCTCTTTGCACTGCATCAAACTAACTGGACCAACTTATTATGTATTTTGGGAGTCTGAGTCGGTCCATTTTATGATGACTCCGACTCCTGCAAAAAAGGCTCCGACTTCACAGCCCTGGTAAAAACATCACATCCCATAAACTGAAGGGGAGTTGGAAGTCAAAAACCTTTCTTATGGGGAAACGTATAGAGAGCCTTAAAAGCAAATTGCTCCGTTGTCTAGTAGTTTCAGCATAGTGTCCAATGTATATAGTGCAGAGATCAGCTTCACAGAATTTGTATAGACAGTAATATTTAAACATTGGGTCCAGTATTTTTACAGGCCCAATTCTCAATGTCTTACTTCTAAAGGACCAACCGAATGTTTGGTGTGGGTTTGAATACAAGCTTAAATGGATGTGCTCACCATCCTGTTTCACAGAGACTGCTCTTCACAGCCAACTTCAGGCTCTCACCTGGTTAGACTGGGGGCAGTTCTACAACAGTGACTGGCATATCAGCTCTTTAAATCCTAGCTGAGCCTGTTAAAGGGACATTTGTGAAGGAGGGGTCTAAACAGCAGGTAACAAGGCTACAGAACGCTAAAGGGTTGAAGTCTGTCAGCCACATACAGGGTAGATAAACAAGCTCCTGTACTGCTAAGACAAAGCAAAGAGTCACCAATCAGCCTGGCCAGGGTTGTTGGAGCAATGAGAGCAGAAAGAGATGGTCAGTAACCTAGGGAAGCATGTGTAAACAAGCAGAAGATAAGATCTGCTCTAGTTTTGCAAGAAAGCATAATCATAACTGCAATGTATTTGTTAATAGTACTTATTTACCTTTGCCTACATGTTTAAAGCTAATCATTGTGTTTAGAAAACCCCTTTAAGGGCTCATCCCCATGGTAAAGGACAAATACTGGTCAGTTTATCCGACCGGTATTTGTCCTGTTTTAGTGCCGTCCTGTTTTAGCTCTCCCCCTTCACACTGCGTTGTTCATAAACTGTCCAAAAACCGGACGGAAGAATGAACATACACAATGTTTTTCGGGTGGCTGGCGGTTTGAAAAACCACCGGGCGGAAAACCCGTGCAGTGGGGACGCTGCACGAGTTTTCCATAGCAGGTGTGTTAGTTTGCGACCGATTTTTCAGACGGTTTGCAAAACCGTAAACCGTCTGAAAAACCATCCGCAAACCGGTGCCGTGGGGTCAAGGCCCTTTCAGGAAAAATGCTGGATTCTAAAGAAATAGTAAAGATCATGGATCCACTTCCGACTTGGGCTCAAAAGACTGCCTCAAAAACTATTGTGGGATTTTTCCAGAAAAAAAATGCTGTGTGTGAAACCATCCTTAAAGATCATATTACTCCTTCTCCCTTCCTTTATACAGATTATGAAATCCTTACAGTGCTTACACTTCATAATAACAACACGATCCCTTATCCTATTGCCCACTAAATCTACATTATGACCTGCTAGATGAGGAATGTAAGAAATAGCCCAAGTTGCCTCAAGATTTTAATGTATGACACTCATTAAACATCAGCCATACTTGGCTAAACTGTCTTGAAAAATGATCGGAAGGTGTCACACCAGATGGCACTATTCCTTGGCTGCAGGGGGTTGATATTAGGTAGATAGAGCATTTGCCCCTGCCCTTGTTCTAGTGGTGTCTGAACCAGAGATGTCAATACTTAGGTAATTTTTACAATTCTAATGTCAGAAGTCACCAGAAGAATATTAATATGCTGCCAGTAGGTTGTTCCTCGGTAACCCTTAGGCTGGAGATAATAAAGGATGGAAAAGATGTGTCATAGTCTACTGTTTGATTAGTACAAGCTGGTGAGGCGGACATTATGGGGGACATGTATGAACGGGACTGTGCCAGAAGTCTGCCATCTTTTCAGCCATAAGTCTAGCGCAGCCCCGTTCGCAGCGTTTTGTAATGCGCCTGATATCGGGGGGCGTATGGGAGGCGGGGCGCACTACAACCATACGACTCTACACATTTATGAATGAGAGAATGCCAAAAATTGGTGCGTTACTGCTAGAACAGGTAGAGCACTTTAAAAGTGGTTTACCTGAGCCAAAAGGGTCGTTTTTGCGCTAGAATACGCCTGATTTATAACCCGCAGTAGAACGGGTTCATACATTCAGGCGTATTCTACACTATTAGGGTATGTTCACATGGCTTATTTTTTCACGCACTCTGCCACTTATTGCGCGTTATACGCACCGCAATTACGGTAATCCAAAGCTCTCATAGAGAGCTATGGATTACGCGTCTTCCCCCTGCACGTACAATATGATCGTATTGTACACGCAGGGGGAGAATTGACATGACAATTGTTGGTGGGGATTACGTGGCGCGAACATTGCATGTCAATGGGGCTGGCGGGCTGCAGCACCCCGCTCTGTGCTTTGGAGATACGCGCTGATCAGCGCGTGCGTCCAAAGCACCCGGCATATTGCGGCGCGTACTATACCGTGTGAACATACCCTTATAATGCACATAAAAATTGCCGTCTAGCGCCAAAAATCATACATGTCGCCATATATGTATTAGTATGAAACTGGCACTATATACCCTGCTGCAAGTGTTGTTGTATTGATACAAGAATACATCTTCTCAGGCTGCCTACCGAGATCCCTAATTCTTAGCCTCCCTCTCCATCCACTTTCAGTCACATTTCAGAACAATCCTTGCACTTGGGCACTCACAGGCCTTTACCTATATATAGATGTCCTGTTTGGGTGGCAGGTTCATCCACTTTTGTGTATACTACTCCGTATTTATGAAACATGGCTGGACCACTGTGTAAACTAAGCACTTGTCACCTTTCTTCTCACCCCTACACTCACATAGATTGTAAGCTCTTGTGAGCAGGGCCTCTAATACCTCTTCTTTGATCTGTTAGTAACTTTTTACTTTGTAATGTGGTGCCTTTTTTTATCTGTACTTATACCCTCTAAATTGTAAAGTGCTGCAGAATATGTTGGCGCTATATAAATATTGTTATTGTTATTGATGGGTATGACTTGGAACGGTTTAGAGGGTGTGACCAGATTTTTCACATATGCGGCTCATATCTGAAAACACAGGTATCCATTCCTCATTCTAAACTTCAGTGCGGGTTGGGGAATTTCACTTTCCACCACAGACACCAAAAAAAGCTTTAAACGCCCTTGAATGGATTTGTCCCCAATCCAACCAGTGTTCTGAATTTTTTTTATTGTCTTGAAACTGGTTGTTACTGGGGTGTAACCTACAAGATATTTATAATTCTGGGAATTATTGTGCATATGGAAAATCAAGAAAAACAAGAATCCTATGTTCCCGATTACATCCCTGGAGTTGGACCAGAGTGATAGGACACAGCCAATGTTTCTGTTTGTGACTCTTCTCCTTAGGAGTCTATGAAGTGTGGTAGAAATAGTCAAGTTGTGGTTGTGTCGCTCTCATATCTCCTGTGTATATATTGTAAATGTGTTTCACTGGAATAAACTTAAAGGGGATGTGTCGCTTCATCAGTTCGGCTGTTTTCTTGAAGCTTGATTCTCTCAGTTCCTGAAATCCAGGGGGCATTTCTTCCCCCTCCCACTGGGTGTTTCTTAATGAAGGGGGATTACATCATTCTCCCCTTAAATGTTTTTTGCTCTCTCCAGAGTCAATGTGCCCCCCCCCCCCCTCTGTCTGAGTCCACATGTCACTGTCCTCTCCCTATGCAATCTTATTTTGTAAGAGCTGTTTACATACCACAGGCCTGCATTCAGTCTGGACAGTCTTTTATGAACTCAGAGCACTGAACTCTTCTCACAGCTGGAGGTTTGTTACAGGTGAATCCAGTCTTCTATGAACTCCTCCAGAGCACAGATCCATCTCCCTTCTATGTTTACACAAAGCACCGAGGCACAATTCTGCTGTTTTCTGATTGTAGAAACAGCTGCAGTGTTAATGAGGAGCTACTAGCTGTATAGAGTGAAATTGTTGCCGGCCCCTTACACGCGGGAGCTTTTGGGCCCACCAAGACACAATTCTGCTGTTTTTTTGATTGTAGAAGCAGCTGCAGTGTCACTGAGGAGCTGGTGGCTGTATAGGGTGAAATTGTTGCCGGCCCCTTATTCTGAGTGAGAGGCAGGAATACGACCGGGGGCCGAACAGAATGTAAATTAGTAGAGCCAGCAGCCAATGAAATGAAAGGAGGAGGAATCCGACCAGCAATGGGAAACTGTGTTTGCACAAAACGAAGATAAGGGATCCTGTGAAAACAAGACAGCTTTGCAAATGACATCCAATTGCAAAGTTGCTTGTTTTCACTATCCCCTTATTCTGAAGACCATTTAATGAAATGATACAACCCCTTTATAGAACATGTATCACCATTATTTTTTTTTCAATAATTAAAACACAATACTGATAAATATCCTTTTCTTCCGAGCTGTTTTTATGCCAATTGTAATCATAAATTAAAGACAATTGAAGAAAAATCTTAAAAAACACTATTTAAACAATGTTATTTTCTGAAGCAATATGATGGGATTACATGGACACTATGGGCGGCTTGTATGAATGGGGCTGCGGCAGAAGTCTGCCATATTTTCAGCCCGACATCAGGCGCAGCCCCGTTCACGTTAGTGTAATACTCCCGCACGCCAGTATCAGACACATTACAGAGTGCCCGTGACACTTTGTAATGCACCTAATTTCGTGAGGCGGGGCGCACTAGAACCGTACAAAGCTATAGATTTATAGCTTCACTACAGCATTTTTAGGTGCATTACTGCTGGAACAGGTAAACCACTTTCAAAGTGGTTTACCTGAGCCAGAAATGTCATACTAGCGCTAGAATGCGCATGATTCATGACCCGCAGTAGAGCGGGTTCATAAATCAGACGCAATCTATACTAATATTATTCGCATAAATTTTGGCGTTTAAAAAGTCAAAATTCATACATGTCGCCCTTTATGTGTTTTATTACGGAATTGCCTTTTTAGCAAAACAATTACAATAGGAAGATTCTGCAAACAGGGTTAACTAAAGTAGCTAACGTAAGAGCCTCTGAGCCAGCCAACCTGTAAGTTCTACTCTGCACTGAAGAGGGGCAAATACCCTGAAACAGCTGCCTGTAAAATTAACTTCACTCAGGAGGGATTTGATTTAAATCTAAACTGATTTAAACCCACGATTTAAATCACTAGTCATAAGGCTTGATTTAAATCAGTGATTTAAATCAAAGTTTCTACCTAACTAGTTCTTGCTATTTTAACATGCAAGTAGATGAGATTTTTAGAATCACTTTTTATATTACTTTTTTTCTCCCCAGTTTAATGGATTAATCTTTCATATTTGGACACCACTGTTCTGTTGTACTTAGGAAGGAGAAAAATAATCCTGACCTTAATAACAATTTAAATAGATTTATTCAACTGAAACAATAACAACATTACAGCATAAGTTATTTGCTTAAACAAACATGGATGTTTGTTAACAAATTTTGGGCTAAACAAAATATATATATTTTTAAGAAACTTAGAATGTCAGCCCACCGACACATGAAAAACTTAAATACTACTGTCCCTGCGTCCCTTGTAGCTCACTTGTCGTCATCTTCTCATCATCTTCTTCTTTGTTCCTATTCATAATCTGGAAAAGAAAAACAAGCTTTCCTGCTTTATTGGGTCCCAACCGTTTCTCAATTTAGAATGAATGAGTCCAAAGGAAGAGAATTTCTTTCAACGCGAGAAGCTACTGCTGTTAAAAGTAACATTACTTGAACACTCTAAATCCAGCATAACTTATTAACACACTAAAATTTCGGTGTGACCTTCCTTAAAAATCATACATGTCGCCATATATTTTCTTGAAATGGTTACCCCTGCCTGAAGTTTTTTATATAAGTTTTTGGCTGTACCAGATCTAATTCTGGATTCCCTCTTCCTTTTAGCTTAAACTCCTTCTTCCTAAAGCCTTTTAGTTTTGAGTCCTGATATTGGGTATTCGACAATTTTTGCACAATAAAATGGCTGGAGTTAAATGCTTGTCCCTTCGTTTCCCCTTTACTGATTGTAATTTAAGGGTTAACCTGTCTATTGTAGTATTTTTACTTTGTAAGTGGTCCATCTACTTACCTTCCAAATTTCAAATCCAGATATCGCATATAAATATGTTATTGTTTTGCAGGGTATGTTGGGAGTTTAAGGTGTGAGTTTTTACATATGGGTTTCTGAAAACACAGCATATTTCAACATTTCTCCATTTAAGACCCAATGTTGAGGATTTTGTCCTCAATCACCAGTTTCTGAATTTTTCTCATTTTTCTTCAAACAGTTGTTATGGAATACCAGTATTTTTGGATATATTGCTAAAACAAGAACCACAAGAATCCATCTTAACATCTTGTTGGGACCGGTGTATGGTCCACCCAATTTTCTTTTGAGCTCCTCCTAGAGCTATAAATTATAGAAATATTCAATTTTTTCATCAACTCTTTATATATTTAATTTTCTGGAAACTTAAAAGGGGTTTTGCTACAGAGTTTGCAGCTGTTTTCTTGAAGCATTGTTATTAGCAGCTTTGTATTCCCCATGCTTTCTTCCAAATCGCTTTTTCTTACTGAGGGATACATATTTCCCCTTCATGTGCAGTTCCAATCTGGCCCCCCCGTCTAGTACATGTAATGTTTCCTTCAACATTGTCTGTTATAGCTGTTTACTACCACGGCCTCTTCGTCTGACAGTCTTTTTGCTCGAGTGTCATTTCACCTGGATTTACAGTACCCAGTTTTTGTCAGAGAAGACCATCTACCTTTTTACTTGTTATACAAAGCCCAGGCACAATGGTTCTATTGTGAAATTACTGCAGGTAAAACTAATACTTAGGTTAAAATTGTTGCCCCCACAGCAGGACATTGCTCCCACATTCTCTGTATTCCTTTGATTGTCGGGCAGTTTCGCCTGAAACTGAGGATGTGGTGGCTGTATATGGTCAGTGAAATTGTTGCCATTATTCTGAGTGGGTAGCAGGAAAACGAGGTGGACATAACATAAATGGTTTTTTCATCAATCAACTCTTTTTTCTAATCTGCTAGTTCTTATCACAAACCTATCTATGGTGGTTCCAGGGGGTAAAGGTTTTTTCTTCCTTTTGGTGATGGTGATATGTGGCTGTGGGTGTCTTGATTGCTGCTGCTAATGAAGCACTATCCTGGATGGATAATCGAAACTGAAAGAACAGGATGAGGGGGAGCTGGGAGGTGGCTACTTCCCAGAATCCATGAATGCCCCTACACAAAACAGTCAATGCTGTTATTTTATGGTTTATATAATTTCTGCTTATTGTACACAACACATCACTGCCCCAAAAAGAATATTTGTTTTTCTTCATCATAACTGTACCAAATGACAGTAACATGCAGTAATAATAAGAAATATAATTTTTCTCACACATGACAGTTCAGTCTTTAGAAATAGGATTCAATAAAAATGTTTACCAACCTGAAGATCCTGCCTGTTCAGAAGTGTTTCTTTGGTCATCTTCATCACCGCACTTCTCATGATGTTGCCTCATTCGCGCCACCAGGCCTTGCATCTCTTTGTTGCATCGTTTGCATTTTGCACGCATGCCTGCCTTACCGATAGGCGAAGGAGCTTCATTAAAATATTCCCAAACTGGGTCTCTTTTACGGCTTGCTGCCATTATAAGGAAAGAATGTAATAAACCTCAGATCGTACACACAAACAGATCCAGACTTGTCTGTCTGTGGCTATGCTGCAGTATTGTGCTCAAAGTTTCACTTTCATTTTCTTGTCTGCTTGCCCTTCCTCCTCCTCACACTTAGATTCACATTCTTCTTGTGTTGTGCAGATCTATTCCACTCCAAACAATAAGAAACATATTGTCTAACTTCTTGGACTTGGCACTGAAGGGGTTGATTCTGTATTCATAGGTTTGTAGAACAATAGGATTAGGTCTTTTCCTCAACTCTGTACATGTTGTAACATTTTGCTGTGAAGAAGAGGCTGGGACCTCTGCGGAGTCAAATTCAGTTTTGAGAACTGCGTAAGTAAAGCGAGCGTCTGTGATAAATAGGAGAGAAACTGCCCACTAATCCTACAGAAACCTCTGGAAGAGCATGGCATTGTGAATGTTACACATATACAGCCTTTATTCTACGAGTTAAACAAACTCAGCTTTATCTCATGATGGAAGAACCTTTGGATGGTAAAATATTTTCCTCAAAAAGCATTTATTGAAAAAAATCTGATTAAATTAAAATAACGATTTAAATCAAAAAAATCCGATTTTTTTTATTTTTTTTTTAAAAAAACATTGATTTTTATCCACCCTGACTTCACTGGCTTGGCTTCAATCCCTTTTACATTACAAGACTCTTCTGAGTTACATGTGAATTGAGGATTACTACATCCAATAGATGGCGCTGGTGAGCTCTTCAGCTCTTTCCCATAAGCCTTTGTTGAGTCCATACAGTGTAAGTACTGTGCCATAGATTAGGTCCTCCCTATGAACAGAATGATATTGCCGCAGAATGGAAGTTATCTAGTTAAGCAGTTTATCTTCGTTTCAGGATTGTAAATGGAAAATGTACATGGAACTTGATGGAGATGAAATTGCTATAACTTACATAAAGGATGTGACATTCACCAGAAGTCTACCAGAGGCCGAGGTCCTGAGGATGTCCAAAGTAAGTGATGTTGAAAGCCTAAACAAGTAGCATCATGAACATCAAGTAATACTGTAAAAGTGGTAGAAGGGAATATAAATGCTCCTGTACAACCATCATTAAAGGAGTTGTGTGAGAAACCCCCAAAAAATAAGAATATATGGTGCAGTAACACTAAAGATAAGCAGTAACTATCTGTCACAATCCAGTGTGTGAACGACTTCCAATTGCTGTTATATCACATATTATCGCCATGTTGGATCTTTCTCCTCACTGGGCTAGTGGGCGGAGCTACAGTTGCTAGGCGCACTGTATGAAAACTACAACAGTCTAATTCCCCCCAGCTGAGCTGTAGATTCTATATACTATATACACACCAAATTTATATATGTGTGTGTACAGCCTTCAGTCTCAGCCTTTTCTACTCTGCAGAGCCTTCCCTCATACCGCAAGTCTGTCAGACTGACTGAGCACAGCACATGCCCAGTGATATCAGTCACCATAACCAGGAAGTAAAGCATAGTCTGTCCTACTTCCTGTAGTATAGGTTTCTGCTGAGGAAGGAGCCCGGCGGCCATTTTGTTCTTCTATAATGATTATCCCCTAGACAAAACGAGCAGACTTTTCTAATTAAAGATATTTAGGATTTTTTTCATTATGACATGTAGTTTATCTATTTAGTTTTCTTCTTTCCCAGAGAACCCCTTTAACAGTCAACAGGGGACATCTGGGTATACTTTGTCCATGTGTGTATGTGTGTATATAGATACATGTTTATACTGTCTCCATATACAATCATCTTGAAAAGATAAACTAAGGAAAATTGGTTGGTGTATTGAGTCTCAACAGTTGAATAATAACATTTTCTGCAAAACTAGGACAACAGTCATGTTATCTTTTGGGTCAGATTGTATAGAAGGATTAGATCCTCATGGGGCAAGTCCATCATACCATTACAGGGGCATCCAAAAAAAAGACCTGTAGGATATGCCACAATTGACTGACCAAGACGTGGGAGAGGCTAACAGCCGGATCAGATCTATTAAAGAGAACCTGAGAAGAACCTTGTATTGCCAATAATTTCCCTGAATCTGGGCCAAAGTGATAGGAAACAGATAGACTTTCTGTGCACGGCGGTCTCTGTGGGAGTCTATGATTAGGATAGAAATAGTCCAGCAAAATTGTTCTGTTTTTGTGTATCTGTTGTATCTCCTATGGATACATAATTTTTTTTTTTATTGAAGCATTCCTTTAAGCAACATGGTTAATATTACTTTCTTAATAAGCAGATGGATCTCTAAGGCCCCATAGACACAATGGGGGATATGCATGAAAACTGCCTAGGACTAGAACTTTTTTTGTTGCCCATAGCAATGAATCTACGCTCCCCTTTCATTTCATATATGGTAGTGCTCTGAAAAAAATGAAAGAGAAGCTCCGATTGCTTGCAATGGGCAACAAAGAAAGTGTTAGACTTAGACAGTTTTCATATATGTCCCCCAAATATGAAATCTATAGAAGAGATCCAATGATTTCTGCAGCAGATTTTCATTTTCTACGGTAGATTATGATGCGGATTTAGACATGAATTAATGCCGCTCAATAGGGCTAATCCTTGTCCTATGTACCCAGTATCAATTCCAAGCCTAATCTGCATGGAAACCACATCAATAAGTGACATATTTTCTTTCTGCAATGTGTTTACAAATGTCCATAGGTGCAGAATATGCATGGATTCCACATTAAAATCTGCATGAAATTCTGGCATGTGAACAGGGCCTTACTACTGTTGACATTTTTGTGTACTCAGACACCTGCCTGATATTGTAGAGCAAGGTGGCTACTGGTGCTATGTACAAGAATACAGTATATCGCATATCTCATACCTTAGGAATACCCACAATATAGAAACCTGAATGAATCTGCAATGTATAAAACTTTCATTAAATTAAAAACCACAGACCCTATCCTAAAATACCCAATGGAAAGATCCAAGGGGAAGAAAAGTGCAACTTCTATTTTAAATGTAACTTAAATGAAACAGCAGTAGACATTGTATGGCGCCACTCCTATACCTTGTAGATTAATGCATTTGTAGTGGTGCAAGAGCCACAATTCTGATGTTCATCAGACCAGGTTAGGACCTTTTTGAAGATATTGAGAGAAGTTAGGGAAGCAATTACCAACACAATTGGTAGACAGCATGCAGTCAAATGTTATTGTTCAAGTAATTTGCTTATTAAAAATGTTGGATTTTGTTTCTTCTATCATTCTATAGCCACCATTTGTAATGGAGAAATGGATTGTTGGAATCTCAGAGAATGAATCCGTTGAGTGTGTTGTAAGCTTTGAGGTAAGTTCAAGTGGCCACTAACCTTTCGACAAACTTTGCACCAGTCAATTGTACCAGCAAACAGGATAAACTCTGTAATACATCTTACTTGACAAAAAGCCTCTCTCTACTTAACAGGCTCCTTTCTAAATTCCCCTCCCTCCTAAACTCATTATTCACTCTGAAAACTGCTGAAAGTCTTTACAGAGATGTGACAGACTATGAGCTGCCTGAGGGAAAAGAACACATGCTGCCCATAGAAGTCTATGGAGAGGGAGGAGGGGGAGAAAGGAGCCACAGAGTGAGACAGAGGCCAAAAGAAACACAAAGTAAGAGTTATATCTCATCCTAGCACTTGATTCACGGTTTACACTGATTGGTATGGTTCGAAAATGTTATCCATGCTTCTGCTTCGAAGCATGGATAATAGGATCCCCTATTCTGAGTGTGTATTTAATGGGAGACATCATAGTAGTTAGTCTCTACCCACAAGCAGGGACAACTGAAAAAATAGTCCTGACGGGGGAAAAACTGGTGAAAATGCCATATACAAGTTATATAGGGTGACATGTATGAACTTTAAAACTTTGAGACTCTCGGTTCACATCTTTTGATCAAAGATGTGTTTAAGCTGCCCACGGACTTTCAACGTGATCACCAAATCGGGCCAGTTCCTATCGCTATCCTAATTGAGAGGTAAAGATTGGATAGGACTGCCCGATTTGAGATCACGTTGAAAGTCGTGGCAGCTTAAACATCTTTTGTCAAAATATGTGAACTGAGAGTCTCAAAGTTTTTTCATGTATGATAGATAGCATAAATGTATGAACTTTGGCTCTGACAGGCCAGTTCTAAATCTCTTTAAGGCAGTATAGAATGTGCCAGAATGTATGACCCTGTTCTTCTGCAGTTCATACATACAGGGCAGTGTAGAGCCAATACCACAAGTCAGGCTCTGGCACCACCTTTACCCTGGTCTGGCTGTTCTTCTGCAGGTCATACATACCGGGCAGTGTAGAGCCAATACCACAATTCTGGCTCAGGCACCACCTTTAGGCCATGTTCAGACGGCTTATTCAAGCCGTAATTGCGAGCCGGATTGCACTCGCAATTCCGGCTTGAATAAGGGGCAGGACGGGGGCGGGACGGAGCGCGGCGGGGGAGCCGCTCGCCAGCCCCATAGACTTGCATTATCCATGGCGCGTATTGCACCTTGATAATGTGCATGTCACTTTCAACCCGCCCGGCAGATTCGCCGAGCGGGGAGGAGCGACGAAATCCACTGTTCTCTATGAGAACTGTGGAGTACCGTAATGACTGCGACGGATTGGAGCTGTATTGCAGCGCAAATCCGGCGCGCAGTACGGCTCCAATCCGCGCCGAAATAAGCCGTGTGAACACGGCCTAAGGGCGCGTTCACACGACACAGGACATCGGCGGTATTTGTCCTGTTTTGCGCCCGTCCCTACGGCCGCAGGGGGGCGGCTTTTCTCCGTGATGAGCGGAGAACAGCCCTCCCCCCTCCCATTGAGCAGCACATCTTCCGTCCGGAAACCGGACGGAAGATTGTGCATGTTCAATGTTTTGCCGCCGGACCGCCGGCGACTAAACTGCACGGATTTTCCATAGAGCACAATTGTACTCATTTTCGGCCGGTTTTTCAGGCGGTCTGAAAAACCGCGAACCGGCTGAAAAACCATCCGAAAACCCGTGCCATGGGAACATGGCCTAAGGATGCGTTCACACGGCAATGGACAAAAACAGCTCTGTTTTTGCCGCTCATTTCAAGCAGTTTTTGGACTGTTTTTGTCACTGTTTTCCCAGCGGTTTTTGGACTGTTTCTTAAGCTGACTAGTGTACTCAGTGCAAAAGTATGCCTGATTGGTTCAACTCTGGGCAGGCATGTACCTGTGTGAAACAGAGGGGAAAAAAATATTTAAAAAAATAAAATAAAAAATTAAGCAAGAAATCATGCTTCGAGGACAACAGGTCTCAGCAAGACCTGTGCTGTGCTGCCTTTTGTTGTATATACTGAATTGCATTAAAGTAGCAAGCAGCCCAAATACATTTTAAATTGTTGTTATGGAAAATGTTTAAAAAAACATCTGGACAACATTATCAGTGGCTTACTTGATGTTAAATTAGTGTAATTTTCAAGGAGTTTGGAATACATTTTATATAGTGGAGAATTTTATTCTTGGAGCGGTGTAATAAAAGGCTCTGTTCCCCAGAATTCTTTCAGGGAGAATTTTTGGACGCGGATTTACATTGCAAATACGTCTCACACTTTGTGACGCGTATTTGCAACGGATTTTGCGTCAGAAATACATTCCCCATAGTAAATAATGGAGAATGTATTTCTGACGCGAAATCCGTTGCAAATACGCGTCACAAAGTGTGAGATGTATTTGCAATGTAAATCCGCGTCCAAAAATTCTCCCTGAAAGAATTCCGGGGAACAGAGCCTTTTATTACACCACTACAAGAATAAAATTCTCCACTATAAAATGTCTTCCAAACGCCGTGAAAATTACACTAATTTAACATCAAATAAGCCACTGATAATGTTGTCCAGATGTTTTATTAAACATTTTCCATAACAACAATTTAAAATGTATTTGTTCTTCGTTCACATTTTATTCTGTTTTTTATGTCCAGCAGGAGCCAGCACAGCACAGATCTTACTGGGACCTGTGGTTCTCCAAGCAGGATTTCTATGTTCCCAGGGCTTAGTTCTTGACGTATTTACAGACGTATGGACCTTGCAGGACCTTCCTTTATAAAAAAAAAAGTGCAAAGGACCTCCAAAAACACACCCACTATAGGTGGGATTATTCTTCACTTTTTTTTGCAAAAACCGAAAACCGCCCAAAAACCGCGGCAAAAACCGCCGGCTACGTTTTGAGCGGTTTACATTGACTCCAATGTTAATTTTCCGTCTAGAAACCGGTCGGAAGAATGAGCATGTTCAATGTTTTGCGGTCCGCCGGCGGTCTGAAAAACCGCCTGGCGGAAAAACCGTTCAGTGGGGACTGCAGGGCGGTTTTTCAATTGAAGTCTATGGGAGAGAGTTTGTTGCAAAAAAAAAAAAAAAAAAAAAAAAAAAAAAAAAAAAAAAAAAAAAAAAAAAAAAAAAAGTGTTTTCTCGAGGTCATAATACCGGCAACCGTGGAGAGACCAATACCACAAGACCCCTTTCTCAGGGCGACATCCTTATCCTGGTCTGGCTGTTCTTCTGCAGGTCATATATACAGGGCATTGTAGAGCCAATACCACAAGTCTGGCTCAGGCACCACCTTTACCCTGGTCTGGCTGTTCTTATGCAGGTCATACATACAGGCACAGTGTAGAGCCAATACCACAGGTCTGGCTCAGGCACCACCTTTACCCTGTTCTGGCTGTTCTTCTGCAGGTCATACATACAGACGCAGTGTAGAGCCAATACGACAAGTCTGGCTCTTGCACCACCTTTACCCTGGTCTGGCTGTTCTTTTGCAGGGTCATACATACAGGGCAGTGTAGAGCCAATACCAAAAAGTCTGGCTCAGGCACCACCTTTACCCTGTTCTGGCTGTTCTTCTGCGGTATACATACGCCAGTGTAAGCCAATACCACAGTCTGCTCAGGCACCACTTTACCTGTCTGGCTGTTCTTTGCAGGCTACATCAGGGCAGTGTAGAGCCAATACCACAAGTGGCTCAGCACCACCTTACCTGGTCTGGCTGTTCTTCTGCAGGCTTACACACGCAGTGTAGACATACGACAACTGGCTCAGGCACCACCTTTACCCTGGTCTGGCTGTTCTAAAAGTTGAGGCGTCAAAGAATCATAAAAGCGTCTACTTCTATTAATGTGGTGCGACACCCCCAGAACACCCCAAAACTCTGGCGCACTAAAAAGTGTCTTTGGCGCGGTACTGAGGCACTTATCGCGCCAAAGCTTGGAGTACATACATCTATAGAACTGGTCTACTACAGCTTTTTGAGGTCAGAATTCTGGCGCAGCCCCGTTCATACATGTCGCCCATAATGTCTATAAATAGTGCTACTTTTCTTTCTTTAAAATTTGTTTATTAAGCACTCCGTACAATACTCGCTATTTTACTGAACATTAAGCAAACTATTCCAACAGTGATGTTCATATCATTTTGCAGCTTTCAACATATTGCTCATTCTGGAGTGCAAATTTAAACATTAATATAGATATATATATATATATAATTAAGTAAAGTAACTAAACGCAACCTATTGTATGCATCAATAATGTGGCTCCTGGTCTTCCTCCAGCCAGCATGCATCTTGTAGCCCTAAGGCTACCGTATATTTTAAGGGAGTGTGAGGGCTAGGAGAATTTAGGAGCAGAGATTAAGATCTTCCATCTCTCAAGTAATGTTCCATCTAATCTGTGAAAGTCCAGCTGTAGTGTGTCAGAGGTCAAGACGGTTATGGTAGTTACCCACATACACAAGTTCTTATGTATCTCTACTTAGTAACAAATCTTAACTAACTTACCATGCTCACCTATAGAATTATTTCCTCATAATAGCAGACATATGTGTAAATGAATCCTGCCCGGCACCACTCTTGTACCGTAGTTGGATTGGCAGGGATTAAAAGAAAATCAGCGAGTAAATGGTCGGTAAGTGGTCTCCAGGTGTGATCACCCCCTCTCCCTCAAACTCCATCATAGATCTGTAATTTGTGGGTCCCCTATCAAAATCTGTTGCTGAAACCACATTGAAAGGCTAAAGCACTCCCTGATGGCACATGGAATCCTCCTGGTCAGCAGTGGAATAAAACTACCCCAACCCTCAAAGAATTTCTCAGTGTGAGACTCTTTTTTTGAGTGAGGCTTCCACCCAGTCCATCTTCATGACAAAAGTTTTTCTTGGAGCATTTTGAAGGGTGGCTAGGTCTCATGAACCCAATTGTTCAATATGGTTTTAATACCTGCGGCAGAGACCATGAATACAAGTTTCCTACTCCCCAATGCACAAGGGGTCTCCTGGGTGTCGATGTGACCACTTATGGCCCACAGAGGATTACTGGGGACATAATTAGCAAGATGCTGCCTTGTAAATGACATTATCCTAGCCCAGAACCCCTGAACCACCAGGCAACTCCACAGACAATGAAATATGTCCACCTCTGGTGATTTGCAACGGAAGCATTGATTGCTTTCAAAAATCCCCATTTTATATCCCCCCTAACTGCTATGATAGAGCTAAAGAGACATCTCCCAGTATCTACACGAGGATAGAAATTTTCTGCTGTTATCTAACTCCATATAAGGTGTGGACACTTCCAGGCTAGGATCGTCCTCCACCCACCGCGTAAGTGCCGAATAGTCAAGAGGAGGATGCATAAATATATAGAAATGCGTGTTTCGCCCGCTCGCTGAAGTACTGCGATTCAGGACCTTCCATACCTCTGGGTTCCAGTCTTCGTAAGAGAGGATTGACTGCACAATGTTTAGAGTTGCTTGATAAAAAATACAGGATTTTATTGACCAGAGGTAAGGATCAACTACACCGTTCATGAAATTCAAAAATTCATACTCAATAAATGTTGTACAAAAATATATAGAAACCAGATGGTATAGGAAATACGATGTTTCGGTGGTAAGCCTTTATCAAGTGTTCTGGAGTCAGAGGTCCAGAGGATATCGGCGCTATACAGATAGGAAGGAACCGTCGCACGGAGGTACAGGACAAGACGTCCGGAGATTAAGGAGAGGCGCCGTACTTCGGTTCCTTCCTATCTGTATAGCGCCAATATCTTCTGGACCTCTGCTTCCAGAACACTCTCCTACCACCCTTTTACCGTTACCACTTACCTTGCATTCAATTATATATTGGCATACGCATACCACTTCTTTATCCTACCTCTCATATCTAGATGTCACTTGATAAAGGCTTACCGCTGAAACGTCGTGTTTCCTATGACATCTGGTTTCTATATATATTTTTGTATAACATTTATTGAGTATGAATTTTTGAATTTCATGAACGGTGTAGTTGATCCTTACCTCTGGTCAATAAAAACCTGTATTTTTTATCAAGCAACTCTAAACGGTGTACAGTGGATCCTCTCTTACTAGTAATAGGACCTTACTGGTCTTTTTCATTATTGCACCCACTTATAAACTTGATTTCCTAGGTGTGCGTAACCATTTACCTATAGATATGGGTTCCATTCTTCGACCCAAAACTGAGAAAGAAGTTTGGAATTATAACTATGGGTGCAGAAGTAAGGAAAGAAGAAGATCCCAGACCCAGGAAATCTGCTCCTAAACTCCTCTAGGGGAAGCAATCTATGTGACTCCCTCTCCAGTAAATGATAAACAGATTGATCCCCTCCTTCTTCCACAATTAGAATTCTCTATACAAGCTTCCCCCCCCCCTCCCCGTCGGGGTTACCCCAAAACATTCGGAACATTGAGGCTTAAGGGTGTAAGTGATGGTACTACTTTTCATGTACACACACCACATCTTACCCTGAAAAGTTACCTAAAGTTCAGGTACATTTTTAACACTTTCAGTCACATATACAGTACATGCTTATGAATTGCAACCACAAACAAAGATGCACTTTATTAGAAGTAAGAATAGGCAGAATATTGGAAGATTTGTCTGTGTGGAGTTCCCCTTTAAGTGTGTGTGCATATTTATATAATACAGAACAATAGGAACCCTCTGCCAGACTACTAATAGACAATCTGGAAACCTGAAATGATAGCCAGAGTGACTGGGAATAAATGGAGGACTGCAGCCAATTGGCTCCGAACTCCCTAATAAATTCTCATTTATTGTATGTATCTGTTTTGTTCTTCTGTTGTTTTGGTTAATTTCAATGCAGAATGTTTATGGAGCTGTTTTTTTGTTCTCATTTTTTTTCTTTTTGTCTTCCAAAAGAGTGATGTCAGGACTCCTAAATTAACCAAACACATTCATAAAATTCACTGGAACCAGATGAAAAACCAAGATGCAGTGAAGTCAGTCCAACTTGCCATTAAGTCGTCGCTGCTAAATTCTGAGACCAAATCTAACAACGATTTCAGTAAGAACTTCAAATTACAAAATGAAACCCTATTATTAGATTAAGAAACTCGGGGCTTGATTAATACAGATATGCACAATGCTAATTAATACACCATAAGATAAAGTTTGACTAACTTAGCGTGTGTATGCATGTGTATACAGAATTGTATACGTGCAAAGCTGTTGACTTTTGGTGAGGGATTTTCTGTAACCCAACACAGTTGTATGAACAAAGCATATTGGCAATAGGGTGTCCATTAGGGCTTGTCCCCACGGCAATGGTCTCTATCCGGTTTTTCAGACGGTTTTCGGTTTTTAAAACCGTCTGCAAACCGGGTTAAAACTTTTAAAATGGGCCTCTATGGAAAACCTGCGCAGCAGTCCCCGCTGCACCAGTTTTCCGCCGGACGGTTTTTTCAAACCACTGGCGGTCCGAAAATCATAGAACATCTTCATTCTTCGACTAGTTTTTGGGCGGCAGAAGAACATGTCTATGTGAAGGGGGAGGGCTTTTCTCCGCTAATCGCGGAGAAAAGCGGTCTCCCTGCAGCCGTGTGCACGGCCGAAAACGGTGCAAATACCGGTCGGATAAACCGACCGGTATTTGTAGTGTGCCATGGGGACGTGGCCTTAAAGAGTTTTAAGGGTTTTTCAGTGGGAGACATTTACAGTATGTCAAAATCCTGGAGGCCCAAGGACTTTGGAATTTGTAACTTGTCCTATTACCATGTCAAAGCCAACATACTTCAATTTAATATCCCTAATTTGAAATCCACAGGCTTTCACGTACAAGTCTTGTAAACTAAGGGTGACATATATGAATAGGGCTGTGTCATTTTATGTCATGCATTGAGCCAAGCAAACTGTCATAGCTCTGTTCTGTAGGTGTATGAACTGTTGTACACCAAAAACTTGGTGCAATCTGCACCAGACACTACACTTTTTTTTTTTTTTTTTAAATGCTCAGGAAAAATTACAGGGAAAAAATAGGGAAATGATCCGCCTTACCGCCCCCGGTGCTGTCCGTGTGTTACTTTACGGCCCCATAACATGGGTGCAGGGATGGTCTCTTGGACTATAGAGACAGTGGAGCTCTCCAATGACAACAAAAAAAAATTTCTTGTATCATCCAGCATCCATTTGTATAGTATGAAAATAAAATTGCATAAGTTAAAATCGAGGTCTGTATTGACTATGATTAAGAGCCCATGTTGGGTTGAAACACGTCAGAGGGTGTACGCTAGCCTGCAGTACGCAGACCTCAATATTAACATAATCTAAATAAAATATGTGATTTTATTTTTATACTATATACAGTAAATCGAATGCGGGATGATAAAAGAAAAAACTTTTTTTTTAATGCACCAAAAATGCGGGGGGTTTTCATGCCAATGTGCCAAAAATGTGGCACAAAAAGTTACAAAGTGGCGTTGCTGAGACTACTTTTGGCGCAGAACAGAACACAATTATAAAGTGCTGTGAGACACTTTAACACAGACTGTCGGATCGTACACTATAAAAAACAAGTAGAACTGAAGAGTCAGCGCCAGGTTCATACTTAGCTTGTAAAATTGTTTAAAAATAACTGTATTCAGCCAGTTCTTGCTTTCTCTATAACCGTGTTTTAGGAAAGAGAATGCACAAATAATGGGGGAAAAAAAAGTTTTTTTTTTTCCTGGAATGCAGTTCTATTACAGGTTTTTTTTTTTTCCAAGACAACCTAATGAAAAGAGCTTAAAGATCTTTTTAAGTTACCACCAAGGGGCAGTGTTACTCCCTGGGAGATAGAACAATCTGCAGACTAAATATTGAGAGCATCTTGTGATTTTTTTTTTTATTTGGTAATTACATTTTAATAAAGTTAATTACAAGTGGTACTTTTTGCCACTTTTTTTTGCTGTTTCAGAGGAAAAAAATTAAGATTTCTACATTTTAATATCATTCATTTGCAAGTCAAATATTTGTAAAAGAGAACTGCATGTTTAAAGATTTGCAAGATAAAGATAGCTATAAAAGCGCAGAGGGAAAAAGCAGTATAAATATTTGAATATTCTTAAAGAGGTGTTCCAAAATTACTTATAGCTCATCAGTCCACCAGGGATGATTCAGAATAGAAAACATTTTATAAAAACTTACCTTGAAAACCCTCTAGTTCCAGTGTGGCGACTGGTTCCATTGATCCGAGCTGGTGAGGTCACTTATCATTCTCCACTTGACCCTGCGGTTATTCACAGACTGCAGTGGTCTCCTGCTGGATATACTACATGTTGCTGGCTGTGAATTATAAACGATGTTATCATCAACTGGGAGCAATCGCACTGAACGAGTGAGTTTGCTATTTTTTATCATCTCTGACAGACTGACCAGTTGTAAGTACTTTTTGAACATCCCTCTAAGGCTATGTTCACACGGTGTCTTTCAGAACGTATTTTGGGGCGTAATTGCGCCCCTAAATATGTCCTGTAATTACGGGACGTAATTAAAACATGGACCCAAAATCGTATCCTAAGGGTACGTCCACATGGCAAGGGTCTTAAGTCGGTTTTTCAGATCTGAAAACCAACTGTCAACCATCCCTGTAGAGGTCAATAGAAAATTTGCTCAGTAGTCTACACTGCACAGTTTTCTACTGGGCAGATTTTCACACCTCTGGCATTCCAAAAAACTAGGCACATGCACAATCTTCCGCCCGGTTTTCGGGCGGAAGCTGTGCTGTTCAGTGGTTAAAGGGGTTGCCTCACTACAAGGATTGTTTTTTATATTAAAGATCTTGCAAAAACAAGTCACTTTGCAATATGTGTCCATTAACAGAGTCCTACCTATTCCAAGATATCCACTCTTGTATGAGCTGCATCAGCTCCTTAGGTCGCTATAGCTACAGACCTGTATGATCTATCCTGATAGGCTGCCAGCACTGGTTGCTATAGCTACAGACCTGTGGCTTCTACTGCAGCCTAGTGGAAGCCATTAAACACACCCCTGAATTCAAAGTGAAACCATGAAAACAGGACTGAAGATTATTATTATTATTATTTATTTTAAAGCGCAATTGATTCCTTGGCGCTGTACATTCGAGTGGGTTACATACATTACATAAGTCAAACGAGTACAGTGATAAGTGATAATGACAATTGGCACGACATAGAGAGAGAGGACCCTACCCGCGAGGGCTTACAATCTACAAGGAGGGGGAAAGAGACAGGAGGTGAAGGGCAGACATGTCTGTGGAGGAAGTAGTGACAAGGTTATAGGCAAGCCTGAAGAAATGGGCTTTCAGGTTGCTTTTGAAGTTGGTGAAAGTGGAGGAGAGTCTGAATCAAGATGAATCAATGTAGTGAGACAACCCCTTTAAGGATACGGACAAATCCGCAAACCACGGACAGACATCCCCCAAAACCATTCAAAAGATGATAAAATACTGATCAGATTCTTATACAGAATCTGACCGGCATTTTACACTTGCCATGTGGCCGTACCCTGAAGGATAGACCTAGACAACCCTTTTAAAGTCCTATTGCCTCTGTTTAAATCTGAGCTAACAGTGGAGGCTCCCTGTTCCAGATTGGGTAGCTGCTATGCAGAGTCACTCTCTTGTGTGAGGATGTAGCATGTTCAGTTATTATTCCAGCAATCGATTGACTTTAGAGGAAACTATAAAATATTTCAATTTTCCTATAAAACCAGTGCAAGAAAAATGAACGCTCGCTCCTGGGTTTCCCCTCAGCTTACAGGCGATTATTAGGAGTGCCTGGGGATCTATTTTAACAAAGAGAATCATCCAGGGTGGTCAAACCCTGTGGCACATTCTGTAGTTAAGCTGAGCTGACCAGTGAGAAGCCCTCACAACGGACTCCTCTGCTTGGGTCAGTACACATTTCCTCATGCCCAGCTCGATCTCGAAGTGTGTTTTCTCTGAATTGCTGTAACATTGCAGAGTAAAACACATATTGTAGTAATAAGGAAGCCTGTAGCTACTTCTTGCGCCCATGATTGAGGTGGTAGCATGAAGCAGCTGACAGATTCCATTTAAAGGGGTTGTCTCACTACATTAATTCATCTCAGTCCTATTTTCTTGGTTTCATTTTGAATTCAGGGGCGTGTTTACTGGCTTCTATTAGGCTGAAGTAGAAGCCAGGTCTGTAGCTATAGCAACCAGTGCTGGCAGCCTATCATGAGAGATTGAACAGGTCTGTAGCTACAGCGACCTGAGAAGCTGATGCAGCCCATACAAGAGGGGATATCTAGAGATAGGTAGGACACTGTTAATGGACATATATTACAAAGTGACTTGTTTTTGCAAGATCTTTAACATAAAAAGCAATCCTTGTAGTGAGACAACCCCTTTAAGTAAGAAAAGTTATGTTGTAAATGTGATCGCTTAGAGAAGAGGAAGATAACATACCTATAATGTACCTAGTTTAGGTCTGAAAATAAAAAAGGATTCATTTGGTGAAATTTTGAGATCATATAACCGGCTGGTTTGAACAACCTCCTTCTCCACCATCATTGAGAACTTGTAGAGAGAGTTTATAGACAGTAAATGATTTACTGATCATTCGAGCTACTTTTGTTACTTGTAATGACTCATAATATGTTTTTTCTTTCTTGTTTTACTTTTTATTTCCCTGACTTGCTTTTCAATGACTTTAAACTTTCCACAGATGTTGACAGCCAATGGATCGAAGCTTTGCGGATGCGTCAGCTGGCCATGCATTTGTCTTCTCCGCATCCCGCTGGTTTACCACGTTCCCAGTCCTCTAGTCTTACCAACCTATCCCAAGTGTTACCATATCTGCACAACCAAGAATCGTATGCTGCTGCCGTCAGGAGAGCTCGTGTCACATCTACATTACAAGTCACACCTATCAATTACTCCCGTAGCTCCTCACCAACACAACTTGGATTGACCAAAAATATGTCGTCGTTGTCTATACAAAGTTCCAAAGGCAGCAGTGCATCAAGTACGGCTTCTGATAGCCCGTCTGAGAAAGGAAGGGTCAGAAAGAACAACCCATTTTACCAGCACAACATGCATAACGCATCAACACAAAGGAGAATGGACAAGAAGAGCCCTCAGATGAGCAATGGAAAATACAAGTCATATGCCCCAGCACAAAGTAGTCCAAGGTCACATGAACCACATAGGCCAAATAGAACTAACCAAAACCAAAGTAGACACATACCAGGAATGCCGCCTCCCTCAGATGCTGCTAATGGTGAAGAAAACAAGGCTAATAATGATGGAGGATGGATAAAAGTAGAGTATTCCAAGAAAAGTCATAAACCACCACCAACTACCAAGTCAAAAAAGGAGAGACCCAGACAGTCTAATCGTGGTGGACGTCAATAGTATCAATTTAGTCTTACTATTTATTTTTAAAAATACTACAATTTTATCTAATTTAATGGGACGCTTGAACATCAACTACACATATATATTAAATATATATTTTATATATTTATATTTTTACATACAATCGACATGGTTTCTCTATTTCTATACACATTGAAATCTGGAAATAAACATATGGGGTTCTTAATTTTCTTTCAAACTTTTTAAAGTTTTTATATACTGCTGAAGAATGCTATACAGAGATTGTTATCACTCACATTGGTCCTTTTCCCCAATGGTACTTATATACATTTAAAATTAACCTATAGTTAGGTTTCTAGAGTATGATACAAACCAGAGTACCCAAATTAACCTCATGCAAAGACGATGAGAACATATAAACTCCATGCTGATCTTGTCCTTGGTCGGATTTGAACCCAGTACCCGAGTGCTGACCAATGAGCCACCTTTGCAATAAATAGGGATTCAAATCATACACTACACTAACAGCTATTTAGTACCTTCCTCTTGGCTCACTTAAAAAACGTACAGTTGAAACCAGAAGTTTATATATAAAAAAAAGACACATATGCATGTTTTTCTCACTATCTGACATGAAATTGGAATAAACCTTACCAGTTTTAGGTCAATTAGGAACCAAAATTATTTATATTTGCCAAATGCCAGAATTTTTAAGGCATTTTTATTACTTTACTGCTTTGGTCCGACATGTGCATATCAACCCAAAAAAAAGAGCAAAAGACCTTGTGAAGATGTTGGTGGAAGCTGGTAAGATTTTGTCATTATCCACAGTGAAACAAATACTGTATCAACATGGGCTGAAATGCCACTCTGCCAGGAATAAGCCATTATTTCAAAAGAAACATATAAAGCCAGGTTAATGTTTGCAAATGCACACAGGAACAAAGACCTACATTTTTGGAGAAAAATGGTCTGACGAAATTAAAATTGAACTGTTTGGCCATTATAACCATCGTTATGTTTGGAGAAAAAAGGGAGAAGTTTGGAAGCCTAAAAACACCATCTCAACTGTGAAACACGGGGGTGGTAGCATCGTGTTGTGGGGTTGTTTTGCTGCAGGAGGGACTAGTGCAATTCACAAAATAGATTGCATCATGGGGAAAGAAGATTATGTGGAAATACTGAAGCAACATAAGCCAAGAAGTTAAAGCTTGGGTGGAAATGGGTCTTCCAAAAGTACAATGACCTGAAGCATACAGCCAAACTGGTTACAAAGTGGCTTAAGGATAACCAAGTCAATGTGTTGGAGTGGCCATCACAAAGCCCTGATCTCAATCCTATTGAAAATTTATGGGCAAAGCTGAAAAGGCAGGTGCAAGCAAGGAACCTACAAACATAGCTCAGTTACACCAGTTCTTTCAGGAGGACTAGGCAAACATCAATATGTGTCTTTTTATATTGTGTTTGTAAACTTCTGGTTTCAACTGTATGTGCAAATAGTTTTCATGTAACAGTTCATTAATTAATTATATAACATTAACTGTGTTACATAAAGTTGATGTGTATTATACAGTTTTATAAGCCAGAAAACTACCTTAGTCTTATAGGTTCTGAGCGATGGCAGTGGTAATAAAATGGTACCTGCATAGTAACATTACATCTTTTTGTCTTCATGCTCATGATGGTTGGGTAAAATGACGGATAAGACAGCCCAAAGCAATACTGTGTTTTTAAGTAGCTGTAGCATTGTTGCTATGTAGCTCAGGCTAACATGGCTAACATGGCCAATCTTATTAGGCTCCAGACTGTTTAATTGACCTGGTGATAATAGTAAGGGTGTGTCACAAGCTTGGGCAATGTCTACCCCTGAAGGGGTAAAATTAATAGACCAAACTTACCGCTTTTTGGTGCATCCTAAAGTAGATCACACACATGTATGCTGGTCCCATTGTATTTTGAAACCATATCTCTATGGAAAACTGTCAGCTGGTTCCGAAGTCCCAAAATGTCACCCAACCTAATGCAAAATTAAAATTATAGAAAATTAAAGACAAATAGAGCAAGTTATTACACATAATATCAGAAAGAACTGCTGAAAGCTGGAAATCACTTTCCATGTTGAAGGCATGAGTTCTTTTGGGTCATATACTTTATACACATGTATTACCGCACTGTACTGTAAACAGGCACTACTAGATCGGCAATCACTACATGCACCTTACTAATACATGTAAGAACAGTACAGGACATGTAGCATGTAGTACCACACTGTACTGTAGAGAGGAGCTACGAGACAGCCAATCACTACATGCACCTCACTAATAGATGTAAGAGCAGTACAGGACATGTAGTACCGCACTGTACTGTAAAGAGACGCTACTAGACAGCCAATCAATGCATGCACCTCACCGATACAGATGATTTATCAGTAAAATATTGATAATTGGCTGTGTCTTGGGCATCTTGAAACCACACTCAACATATAGTGCCCCAGGAAAGACCATTCTATGGTAAAATTTTGGAACTTGAGAGACCACTGTACCACATGTACACTTTGTCCAATCTAAATTAATAATCCTGTTACTTTCTTTTGTTTGTTGCTTTGCTTGCACATCCAGACCTCTGCCTGGCAATAGGAACTTAGGGCAAATTATTATAGGCATAAAAAGGTGTTCTCTTACTTTTAGGACCTGATAAGACGTTAAAAAAAAAAAAAATGAGTTGTAATGGACCATACACTTTAACGATAATTTGAAACTAAAAATGTTTTCCAATTTAAAGAGGACATATCCCCTTTGTGTACCTTGCTCCCTTTAATCTAGATCCAATTTTAGTTTTTTCCATAGTGGCTCCACTCACTGGTTATTCTAGTCATTAGTTTTGGCATCTGTTATGCCATCATAAATCCAAACTGCTTACCATTTAATACCCATTAATGGATATGTAAGACTGGTATATTATAACTGCATGCCCTTCCCTCCCAATCGCTGCTGTATTTAAAGGACAGCCTCCAGCAAGTAAACAATTGCCCACCTGATCAACAAGCAGCCTCCAGCACTAAACGGGAAATGTTCTGTAGAATGCACATTCAAGGCCACTGAATGTAGCTATATACAATGGTTGTATTCTGCTGGTGACGGGGAGGCAGAAACGTGGGATGGAGATCTAGAAGTGGAAGTTCTGTGAACTTAAAAAAAAAAATTATTGTAGAATGTTGGCTTTATCTAAACATAACAAAAAATATCTAAGCATCATCATGTTTCTTGTAATACCCGTTTGTTAAACCCCCCCTGATGTCACTCTGTGAACCCTAAGGCATTTGATAGTCATTAGTATATGTAAAGTGCCTAAAGGATTTTTCAGGACTTTAAAGGGGTTTTGCCACGATCTAATGTTGAAGTGGGATCCTCCAAAATGGGTATTTAATCACTTTTCTAAATATATGTCATTAAAAAAAGTGAATCATGTGAGAGCTACAGCCTTCCTTACATGCCCTGACTGTTTACATTAGATACGACCAGGAGCTGACAGGAGCTGATCTGGCCATGGTTGCGTGTTTGTACTTCTTATCTGATGGCAGCAAACATGAATGAGCTTGCAAGGGGCTGGGAGAAAGATTCTTTGTCTTTTGTATAGAGAATCCACTGGTTGTAATGTAATTATCTTAATAAACATGCAGACGCTCCCTCGCTTTATAAGCGACTGTGGAGAAAGATTCTTTATCTTTTGTATAAAGAATCCACTGGTTGTAATGTAATTATCTTAGTAAACATGCAGATGCTCCCTGCTCTCTGCTCATCCCCCTCCTTCTCCCTCTGCAGCCGGAATGAAAGAATGCTGCCTGCTGAGCTTATCTTCTCTCCTGAGCACAGAAGAGGGAGAAATAAAACGCATACAGCTTGTGGACAATACAGTTCTCCTCTGTGGATTAGCCAAACAATGTTTGCTTAAATACAGAGACTGAGTATCAGGAACGTGCATGGGAGGTGGAGTGATGACATCATAGAGGAGGCACTTGTTTTTTTTAAAAACAGAAACACAACGATACTTTTTTCAAGATTCTAGAGGGGAGTATCAGCGTGTTTGGTATGGTACTCACTTCTTGGCAAAACCCCTTTAACTGAGTATTCTCAGACCATTGCTTGACACATAAATGGTGCAAACCTTGCAGCTGTACAGGGGCCCAGCAGGTAACACCTATTGACAGGAAACTGAAACCAAAGCATAAGTAGCAATAATTAAAAGTATGGTTGATAGTGGTATATATCAGAGAACCCACACAGTAGTCCCAGGTAGCAGAAAGACACTAACTTGTTATTCCCTATAAAAAGATGTATAGTTTTAACCTTTGGGGCCCATAATGCTCTAAGTTTCTTAATTTATGAATTTTATAGCTCACACGTGCAGGTTATTGTTATTGGAGAATCATAAGTTGAAATCCTCACAGCCAATATAATGAATGGATTGGAACCATATAAGATGTAAACATGACACACTATGGGATTTGACACAAATCTAAAGAATTCACAGACTGAAAAAGTGAATAATATTAAGTAAGCAATATTAATAAAATGTACGTTTTATAGTGGGATTCACTTTTTCAGTCTGTGAATTCTTGAGAATCATAAGGTGGTGCACTGTGGTGGGCAATTGGGTCCATGTACTATTCTTGCACAGGGAACCTGTGGGTCTGTCTTGTCATTTATGGCATATCCACCTCTGAGACCCCTACCTACAGTATCTCTAGATCATGGGATTACAGGACCCATATTTATAAGAGGTGGGGCCCCCATATGTCTAGAAGAGAATATCCCTTTAATAGTCATGGCCATCTTTATTTGCTGGAGGGAGTTGAACTCTTGGGACCCCTGCTGTGCAGCCAAACGAGGGGGCCGCACCACTCCATCAAGTGCCAGGTCCCTATTGTTTTCTACATTGTTTACCAGTCATTATAGGTAATCTCTATAGCAATAAAAAAAATATATGTCCAGCTCACATCCACTTTCTTCTATACGGCAGTGTTAAATTACAATAAGGATCGGACGCACGGTTAACCGGTAACTCCCCCGGTACTGATAAAGTGCAAAAAATAGAGGAAACCTCCGGTCTCCATTATAAAAGGTCCTTCAGCACATATGGGAATTAGACCATGGCTAAGATGCCAACATCGAAACACGTC
Organism: Phyllomedusa bahiana; assembly: GCA_025379985.1. NCBI lineage: Eukaryota > Metazoa > Chordata > Amphibia > Anura > Hylidae > Phyllomedusa > Phyllomedusa bahiana. Next base: position 109,103 of record JAODAL010002775.1, on the reverse strand, counting down.
GGTCGAACTCAGTAACATGCTGTTTTGAGTGTGGATCCCGTCTCCAGGTGGTTGCAACTTTGGCAGATATGGACTTTATACCATTTGAAATTTTGTAGGTTTTTTAACTTTTTTCAATTAAAGGCTATATGTTTTAAATTTTACCACATCTCCAAAGTCTCCAATGATATTAGCCTAACATTGGCTCATATATGGACGCTGGTTTCCTCTATTTTTTGCAGGTAATCCCTATAGCGTTTGGTTCCCGGGATCACACTGCTACCATCTCCACCTGACTTTCATCTCTGGATGTAAATATACAATAGGCAGCTCCAATCCTGGATAATAACAATGCCATTAAATGCTCTTCACACAAATAGTGCTGGAGAACAATCAGGATTTTAATCTATTAACCATTCTGCCTAGATTAATTCTCTGCTCTCGGAGTGTGAGGAATTGAAAATCTGTGGTTTTTTATACACTAAATCACAGCCCTGCTGCAGCAATGCAGTCAGCAGCTGGAGATTGGGGGAGATAATAGGCAGGAACTTCTGCGATCCGGGCCCTTTACAATACATTTTAATGGAGCTGGACTATACTGGCATTTTACCAACTAGAACCAGACAGGTGGCAACCTTACTCATTATATTTCAAATATAGATATGCCGTTTCACAGTCACTCTTAAACAATATAGCTCTTGCTGAGTATTCATCCATGGGAACATCTATATCTGTGATTTTCGGCTTTCATGCTCATTCTAATTGTAATAATACAAGCAGAAATGGTTGTAAGTAATCAAATCAGTCGCTGGTCTACGCAGGAAACACTATGATTTATTTTGATGTTGTTTGGTGGCAATCAATGCGATAGCTGTTACGGTAACAAGAGGCAGGAGAGCGACACGGTTCTTTTCAGCGCGTATCGGGAAGGCCTTTTAGAGTGACAAACTCCAAAGATTCACAAAAGGAATTGTTTGTACCTGCCTTGATTAGTACCTGAGCTCGCTGAATAGTATAATGACAGTACAGTAATTGCCACTATCAACTTGGGAATCAAAACATGAATAAGTGGACAATTATTTACTGCCTAAATGTTTTCTAAAATGATCTTAAGATTTTCCGCACGCGATAACGGGTGAACCCGTCGTATTCGACTCTGTTCTATGACAATACTGCAGTTTAGCGACTAAAGATACCAATTTAAACCTTTAAAACCTGTAACTAAATATAAATATTATCTTGGTTTCTGAAAAAGTAGATACAGTTTTATAGCATATTCACTTTATTGGAATTTAAAAGGAAACTCCAGCAGAAGGATGAAGCTTAAAGGGTTATTTCCATCTCTGTTAGCCGTAAGTGAGCGGGCGCGGAGTACGGAGAGGTCTTTGCGCATGCGCAGCAGTCTCTGTTCTGTTCTATGGAAACTTCAAGTACAGCTGAGTGCAGGTTCTCGGCTGAACATGGAACTCCCACTGAAATGAACGGAGAGTGCTACAAATGCACAGCAACCTCTCCATGTCTTGAACAAAGTGTCAAGAACATTTACAGCATATTGTATTCATATGCCATAGATATTGGAGATGGGGATACACTGTTAATTATCTGACCCCTTATTGGACCTCATTATAATGCGGCTTTTTTCCTGTTGCCACACTGCATGTCAAAATCCATCTTCATGCCACCCAAGGACCACAAATTACATTCAGTATCTACCCATTTACAGCATACAGGTGGTCACAAATGTCATTACTCTCCTTTATGGTAAATAGCATATGGCTAAAGGCAAGCCTGCACCACACAGGGGTATATGTTACCCTTTAAGAGTGCCAACTACAAAATAGGGATAAGTCCTCAGTACCTCAGACCTTACAGCATGATAGCTACCAGGACTGGGACAAAGTATTCTGGTGCCCTAGCCAAATAAGGTATATAGCGCCCCCCAATGGAAAACTGCGCCTCATTTTCATCCTGGGATGAAGTGGCGCCCTAGGTGGTTGCCTGCCTTCGCCTACCCATTATCCCAGCCCTGATAGCTACCTCTCATAAACTCTGATAATCTCAACTCTCCCAGATACAGGGCCTTCCACATGCTGCTCCATGTGCAGACCTATGCCCACCATATGGAGTCCAGGCAGAACCCCATATTTCCGAGAGAGCAGTAGGCCTATTGCTCCAAGTATACATAGTTTGTAAGGCCAAAAAAAAGACAGATGTCCATCAAGTTCGGCCTATTTTCCTATAATGTTGATCCTGAGAAAGGCAAAAACCCCCATGAGTTAGAAAACAATTGTTCTCATTTTAAGGAAAAAATTCCTTCCTGATTCCAATCTGGCATCGGAACAAATCCCTGAATCAACGACCCTTCTCCAGAACCCTAGACACTATAACTTGTTATATTATTACTCTCTAGAAATGTATCCAGACCCTTTTTGAATTTTGTTACTGAATGCACCATGACAATTTCCTCTGGCAGAGAGTTTCACAGTCTCACTGCTCTAACAGTAAAGAATCTCATTCTATGTTTATGCAGAAACCTTCTTTCATCTAGACGTAGAGGATGCCCCCTTGTTCTAGATACAGTCCTGGGTATAAATATATCTTTATATTGACCTTTAATATATTTAAACATCTTTATTATGTCCCCCCGAAGTCGTCTTTTCTGTAAACTAAATAACCCCAATCTTGCTAATCTTTCTGGGTATTGTAGTCCATCCAGTCCTTTTATTATTTTTGTTGCCCGTCTTTGTAACTGTTCAAGCTCTACAATGTCTTTCCTGTGCACTGGTGCCCTAAACTGTACACAATATTCCATGTGTGGTCTAACCAGTGACTTGTATAATGGGAGAATAATGTTCTCATCATGTGCCTCTATGCCCCTTTTAATGCACCCCATGATCCTGTTTGCCTTGGCAGCTGCTGCCTGACACTGGCTGCTACAATTAAGTTTACTGTCCACCAGGATTACCAATACTTCTCCATGTCATGTTTTTCCAGCGTTTTCGCATTTAACATGTAGTCATGTAATGGATTTTTCCTCCCCATGTGCATAACCTTGCATTTATCTGTGTTACACCTCATCTGCCACTTCTCTGCCCAGGCCTCCAACTTATCCAGATCCCTTTGGAACAGAACATTGTCCTCTATTGTGTTGATTACTTTATACAGTTTAGTATAATCTGCACAGATCGACATTCTACTGTGCAATCCTTCTGCAAGATTGTTAATGAATATAATAAAGCCACATACCCCCAAGTACTGTGCCAGGACAGGCTCTTACCACTATATAAAGTAACCGGTCAGCCATGTGCCTTGCTTCACCAGTAATCAACACGTGACTTTTTAATTGATTTTTTGTTATGGGCACTGGCAGTCTTCTTTAAGGCTATCTGTAAAATTACAGCAGCAAATCGCACAGGATCAGCTGAAGCACACATGAACTAAGCAATAACTCTGTCTGTTTAGAGGTCCTATACTAATAATATTAAAAGTCATATACAGTGTTCCCTCAAGTTGCAATGTCACACATACTGTAAACCTGCAGCACACATGATTGACTGAACCAAATTTCATGTCCTACTGCCACTTACTGTCTTGTGCCAGGCATCGCAAATTGTCAGATCCTCTCTACAGTAACAGTAGGTATATGTTTGATTTGCTTTAACAGTTTAGTGAGTGCATGCATGAGCGTCGTATATTGCCCACTGTACAACTGCGGTACTTTCCCAGATTTTAATGTAATATAATATGAAGCATCATACCCTCCACAATACAGTGCCGGAAAATGGCATTTGCCATATTAAAGTAACGGATCAGTCTCATGTGCCTCTTCACCAGTAATCACCACGCTGACTTTTTAATTGTTTGTGTGTTCATGGGATTGGCAGTCTCTTTAGGCATCTGTAAGTAAGTACGGTGCAGCAATTGCAGCAGTAGGCTCAATACAGCTGATACACACATGAACTTATAGTATAGTAGGCTCTGTGCGTTTAGAGTCCTATCTAAATAATTAAAAGCCTTCGATTTTATCAGTAGGTTGGGTCACCCCTCTACAGTTGCAATGTCACGCTCATACTGTAAGACTGCAGCAGTATCATGTTGACGCATCCACAATTACATGTTCTATGTACCCGTCTCTTACATGTATTAGTGAGATGCATGCAGAGATTGGAGGTCTAGTAGCTTCTCTCTACAGTACAGTGCGGTACTACATGTCCTGTACTGCTCTTACATGTATTAGTGAGGTGCATGCAGTGATTGGCGGTCTAGTAGCTCCTCTCTACAGTACAGTGCGGTACTACATGTCTTGTACTGGTCTTACATGTATTAGTGAGGTGCATGCAGTGATTGGTGGTCTATAGCGCCTCTCTACAGTACAGACTGGTACTACATGTCCTGTACTGCTCTTACATGTATTAGTGCAGTTCATGCAGTGATTGGTGGTCTATGGCTCCTCTCTACATTACAGTGTGGTACTACATGTCCTGTACTGCTCTTACATGTATTAGTGAGGTGCATGCAGTGATTGGCGGCCTATAGCATCTCTCTACAGTACAGCAGTACTACATGTCCTGTACTGCTCTTATGTGTATTAGTGAAGTGCATGCAGAGATTGGGGTCTGGTAGAACCTCTTTACAGTACAGTGCGGTACTACATGTCTTGTACTGCTCTTACATGTATTAATGAGGTGCATTTCAGTGATTAGCGGTCTAGTAGCGCCTCTCTACAGTACAGTGCGGTACTACATGTCCTGTACTGCTCTTACATGTATTAGTGAGGTGCATGCAGTGATTGGAGGTCTAGTAGCGCCTCTCTACAATACAGTATGGTACTACATGTTCTGTACTGCTTTTTACATGTGCCAGAACATGACCCAAAGAAGCTCCTATCCTTAAAACAGAAAGTGATTTACAGCTTCCAGAAGCTTTCTAATCTTGTATGTAAGGACTTGCCATACCTGGATTAATTATCTGCTAACTTTTCTTTAATCTTCATTTTGCATTATGAGACATTTTGGGGCTTCAGAACAATTACCAATTTTCCATAAGGTTATAGTTTCAACATAAAGGACCACATGTATTCGTGCTCTGAAAAAATGAAAGGGGCGCTCTGATTGGTTGCTATGAGCTCTGATTGGTTGCTATTGGCAACAAAGAAAGTCTTAGACCAAGACAGTTTTCATACAATATGTTTTTTCGAACCCAATTAAAGAGGTGCTCCCATCTCACACTTTGATGGTGTATTCTATCGATACGTCATCCAAGTGGGATAGGTATAGGTCCCACCTCTGGAAATAGATAACAGTTTGTGTTTATCAGTCAACAAAATGGTAAAGTGAGTGAACATTAAAAAAATGAATCCAGTATTTGGTGCTACCTCCCTTAGCCTTCAAAATCGCATCAGTTCTTTAGGTACACAGATTTTGGAAGTTATTCCAAACATTTTGGAGAAGTCAGCACAGATGTGGATGGAGCTTGGTCAGATAATTTTGTCTCTTCATGATTTCCCAGACAGACTTGGGGGGGCGATAATATTACTTCCACGACTCCAAAGGCAAAGGGTGGTTACACCAAATATTGATTTCGATTGGTTTTCTCTTTTGTTTATTCATTTGCATTGTGGTAAATTGATATAAATAAACTATTAAACATTTCTATAACTTATATTATTTTAAAAATGTCTTACCGTCTATGCCATAATTCATACGTTGAACTGCATTTTGTATTTTTACGGGCGTGGATTTCAGATCGATGTTGCGCAAATAAAATAAGAAAACACTTCTGCCACAAATCTGCAACAGATTTTTTTTCAGACGTAATTGTGAACATGTCCTTAGAGTATGTTGGTCGGTATTGCTTATAAATGACACTGTATGAAGAGATTTGATAATACACTGAGGTAAGGACATGGAATGCAAGTGAATTTACCATGCTACACTGATACAATGTGACATTTCTCTCTATGAGCAGGACTTACAGCCTTGAAGCGAGTTGTGGATAATCTCTGTACATCTCTAACAGGTCACCATCCTAATATGTGATAAATTATCTGGTCTTTGGTCTTCTTTTCATTTATAGAACCAAATAAATGTCATAATTATTGTAATTCAGCCACAATTCTAGCACAACTATAAGGCTATGTCTACACGGCATTGGACAAAAACCATCCGAAAGTTGACCGTTTTTTGTCTGATGCATGACTGTGGTTTTTGATACGTTTTGCGCAAAAACCGCAGTCGATTCTCCTTTTTTTTTTTGCCATCAGCCCGTACAATTGATTGTGTGGGAAACCGACAGCAAAACTCAAAACGTTGGCGTATTATACAACAACATGTTCCTAAATCCGCCATTAAACGAGCAGAGAAAAAAAACGATCTGTGGAGACTACGGGGCCGTTCCCACGGCAAGTGACAAATACCGGTCGGTTTATGCAATCGGTATTTGCACTGTTTTGCATCTGTCCCCACAGCCGCCCGGGGGGGGAGGAGACAGCTTTTCTCAGTGATGAGCCCTACCCCTTCACATTGAGATGCACAGATTCCGTCCGGAAACCGGACAGAAGAATGTGCATGCTCAATGTTTTTCGGGCGGCCCGCGGGGCCGTGCAGCAGTGGGGACTGCTGCATGGGTTTTCAATAGAGCCCCGTTGTGCTCATTTTCGGCCGGTTTTTCAGGCGGTCTTCAAAACCGCAAACCGCCTGGAAAAACTGTCTGAAAACCCGTGCAGTGGGGACATGCCCTACAGGTCATTTTTTCTCTTAAAGTCTATGAGCTGCCTGAACAATCGTATTTTCAGCGGTTTTAGAATCCTAAAACCACCGGAAATACGATAGTTTTTCTATGCCGTGTAGATATAGCCTAAGAGGTAAGATATATAAAAAAGTAACATACAGGTCAAAGCAAATCAGAGGTGAACTGGATTTATTTAAACATATTGACTTTACATATGTACACTTATAAAATATAAACCATTATAACATATCCGACAGGCAAACTTGGTGTCTGAATGATATCAGTGCTACGTATGCACCTGGGAATAGCTCCAAGCACTTAAGTGTGCAAGGAAATCGTTACTAGCTTTCAGAGTCAGGGATGGCTTGACCTTCAAAGTCTAGCAGTTTATGGAAGCACAGCTTTTCTTCCAAACAGAGGAGGATGCTTGTAATCTCTGAAAACTGTGACACTTTCCAAACAGATTAACTGAGACCATTATAAGAAGCGGCAGAGAACACGTAGCCTTGACAACCATTTCTCCGATATACTTGCAGTGGTTTTTTAAAGTTGCACAGTCTTCTGAGCAGTCACTTCACCTTACCATAGGAAGAGTGTAGGTTAAGTCAGAAAATACAGAACATGAAGACAACATTTTTCGGTGTAGTGAATGAGCTCTTTGTACTCCGAAGGTTGCCGATTTTGGTTTCTAAGTTCAAAGATTGGCAAAAAAAAAATTTCCATAAAGAAATTTTTCCACTGGATCAAGTGCAGATCGTGATGTAACCAAGCCGAGGAGCAAAGTCTAAGGTACCCCCTGGTCCATACCCTCAATCCCCACGAGGGGGTCTTTACCCTCAAGACCCCTCATGGGGATTGAGGGTAAAGACCTCCCAAGTTGCCGACCTTGACGCAGTCACCTGTGGCAATAGCGGACGTGCAGGCTTGGTACCGTATGTGTCAGACAAGAGTAGTCACAGTTGAGGAGAAGGTCAGGGCAGACGGAGTTCTTTCGAAGTCTAGGACAATTCGAGAAACGGTAACTGGCACACAGGAATTGCAGAAACACCAGGAAAGATCTGGTAATGAGGTGGAGTCCCTTCAAATATTTGCAGCAGGACAGCAATGGGCCACGTCAGAAAGACACTGAACACTGGCCCTTTAATTCTAAAAGGGCCAATGAACATGCTCCTTATACAACAGAGACTGGGCACTGGATTGGGCAATGTAAGGAGACTAGAAGCCACATGCAGGAGCGAATGGGTAGGCGCCCATGCCGATGGCCCCAGGGACAAATTATAGCACGGCTCGTTACAAAACTATTCTTATATATTCAGTGTTGGACTGGCCCACCAAAGCATCAGAGCTTGTAAACGGCCTATGCTCTGACACTCGAATGAATGGTCAAAAGAGGACATAAGAATTTTTGAATCCTGAAGTGTGGAGGTCTGAACAGACACCAGGAGAGGTAGCATGTAGCGTAGGTTCCCACCTGAATTGGGGTCACCTTGCCATCGTGGGTGAGCATTTACAGTTTTGATCAAAAATGTACACTAAGAACCTCAAAATTTTCATATATTCCAAAGTAGCAGAAATGCTTTTCCTAAAAATTCTTATGCCCTCTTTTGACTTTTTTTTAAGTGTTTGTAGAGTGCTGCCGATGTTGTGTTCGCAATGCTTTTGGCTGCCACACCAGCGTGCACCTATACATTTATTTTACTAAATGGATGTGCTAACCATATTTTGTTTTTTGAACTGACACACTAATGGCCACTAAAGATCCAGCAGAAGACAACTAGGAGTTGACTTATGAGGAAATTACTTGTCATTGGAATATATTTCTTGTAGATCTTAATGATTATCAGTCATACAATTAACACCATTGACAAATGTGATGAATAACATTGATTATTATCATATTACAATGGCACATGTCAAGTGATGAAATATATCCAGTTGAGTCACATTATCATGACTATTTACTACTTGAAGTCATGTGTGGTGAGTTGGTTTGGTGGGTATATAAACTGTGTGATAGGCTGTCTGCACACATATCTCCCGATGCTGTCATAGGTTTTAGGGGTGATTTATCAAAGTTGCTAAATGATTTTGGCTTTCGAGGGTGGCAGTATTTCTGAAACTGTGCAGTTTGTGAACTGTTCACATGCTGCAGTGGTGAAGGTGTACAATAAGTGGACATCTCACAGTATCACAGAACTTAAATGGGTTGTCCAACCCCTCTAAAAAATTTATATCAGCCATTTGTGTTAACTACCAATTAAACTGTACTCCCTTATTAAAGCCACTGCCAATCCAGCTTTGAGGCTCCGGGCGCCTCTATTCTTTGTTTACAAGTATTTGGCACGTGGCTGCTGCAGCCAATCAGTGGCCTCAGTGGTCACTTGACATCACTGCTTGAGAATGGTGATGTCAATGGAACAACACATGACTGCTGAGGCGGCTGATTGGCTGCAGGAGTCACATGTCAAACACTTCTAACCAAAAACCAGAGAGACTCCAGGAGCTTCAATGTTGCATTGATGGTGAGCACATTTTTTGGCATGTTAAAAAATGGCTGCTCTTCTTGATTTTTGTAGGGGAAGTTGGACAACCTCTCTAGAGGACATCTTCAGAGGTTTTGTGAAGTCCATGCCTCGAGGGGGACCTACACAAGTTATGGTATATGTCCTATATCTGCACTGATAACACAGATCATGATAAAATTAAAAGTGTCATATATAGATGAGGATGAGCCCTGAGAATCATTTTCTCTGATGGGCACAAGCAGGGATCATCCATGTATACAGATAGCTTTAAAAAGATAAAAATCCCCTTTGTGATCCTCAATAACATGCTCATTTAATACTACAAGACCATAACTTAAAGGGGTTGTACAACGATGAAAAGTAGCACTCACATAACTAACCCCTCCTCTGTCACTTCTGTGCCCATGTGGGCCCTAGAATCTCTATTTTCTGGTCCCTCTCAACCAGAGCCATCTTAACAGTATTATGGGCCCAATACATGACATTACACTTGGCCATGACTCGAGCCCCCTCCCCTCCCGAAGCACACGCCACTTATGTCTGGACACCGGCACCCTGCAGCTTACAAGACTATTTGGCAGGGCAGGAAGCCTTTGGCTTCCTTCTCCAGCTAGGTTTTTAACTGTTTACACATCCTAAAAACACAAAACAGTTAAATAAGCAAAGACAACTTTGGGATCCAGGGCATGTTTCTTGTATTCCTGGGACAGACATACACCACTTGGGGCCCCTATAATTCTGGGGACCCCAGGCAACTGGCTAGTGTGCCCAATGGAAAAGATGGCCCTGCTTTCAACATGGGAAAGTGAAAGGTATAAGTCAATTACCGGCTGTATGTTCAGATGAGCATGTTCAATTTTATGGGAATGATAATGGTAGCTGCCAAGCATCTCAGCTTTTTTTAGGATCTGAGGGATGGGAGGAAGAATATGGCAATTCAATATGTCAGAGTTGTTTCAATGTAATGTAATACCCAGAGCAGAGGAATTTTGTATTGTAGAGGCAGACATATTTCAGTAATGACATTTCTATTTCTATTCAACCTTCTGTTGAGAATACAGTATTGTCTTAGAGGGGTTATTCCATCTTACAACTTCGGGATGGAGGTCAATGCTCCCTATGCGCTGAACTCAGAAAATAGGGACATGGCCACACTTGCGCAGGTCTCCTCAATTTGTTTTGATAAAAGTCTAAATACAACCGAATGAGTATGCACGGCTACTTTCAGGACTCCCATACAAATGAATGGGGAGAACTGCACGAACCCAGCCATTTCTCTCTTCTCAGAAGTCGGCTCATAGTGAGCTACGAGCAGTCCTCCGACCAAAGTTGTGAGATGGGAAAATCCCTTTAAAGAGAACCCATAGTCATTCCTGATGCTTCTCACTAAATACTTGAGTCTCCTGTGAAATAACAATACTGTAGCTTTTTTTCTCATGGCCATTGACAACTATCTGGGCAATAAATAAGAAATCACAAACCCAAGGACATGTGCACAGCAGACAAACACACCTCTGATCATGATTTAGAGGACCTGTGACATCTCCTGGCATGACAGGTACCACAAGTATTTACTAAAACAGACCTGTCAGGAGATGGTTCTCATTTAAATCATGGAGTGCCAGGGCCCAGGTCAGGTGTAAATCCAAGTAGTTTACTAGTCAGCTTCCTTAAATGGGTTGTCTCACTACATTGATTCATCTTACCTCAGTCCTGTTTTCTTGGTTTCATTTTGAATTCAGGGGCGTTTGTACTGGCTTTTACTAGGCTGCAGTAGAAGTCAGGTCTGTAGCTATAGCAACCAGTGCTGGCAGCCTATCATGGGAGATTGAACAGGTCTGTAGCTATAGTGACCTGGGGAGCTGATGCAGCCCATAAAGAGGGGATATCTAGGAATAGGTAGGACACTGTTAATGGACATATATTACAAAGTGACTTGTTTTTGCAAGATCTTTAACATAAAAAGCAATCCTTATAGTGAGACAACTCCTTTAAGTTAGCTCCCTCCAGGCGAGTTCTTGTTCATTACTCAGATACAGGTCTATGACCTCGAGTAACTCTAAGTTGTACAAGTTTCTATGTGGATTTCCTCCACAAGTTTTATCCCAACAACTTTTTATAATATGTTAAAGCTGAAGAAAGAGTGATGTATTTATGTTCAAAATTTGCAAAATATACAAGCAGGGCTTTAATATATTCCAGAGAAAGCTATGAGACATTAAATGTAACAAGTACGTTCATTACAAGACTTCAAATGGAAATAGCCTTATGCATTCCTTGCATACAATAAATAATTCCTGCTGCATGATATTTTATGCTCTTCAGCTAAGAGATCCAACATAAACAATAGGAAGTGATTTGATAATTATTTTTTTTTCCCCACAGATTGTATAATGCGGTAATTAAATTGAATATTTAAGCTGAAGGTACACTGTGCACTGGTTGGAAATGCAGGCACTGAAAATGGAGCTTAAAAATGAGATATTGTAGATAGCTGAAATGTGAGAACAACCTGCTTGGCATTCAGAAGTTGCTCATGGTTGCTCCCATACATCTATAGGAATATGCACCTACTTCTGAAGTTACTGATGGAATTGTAAACTCTTGTGCTATGCAGTTGATGCTTCTACAAGGACATATGCACCTTAGAGACAGAGCATATGGCTGCTATAGAGTCCCAAGACACAAGGGACCGAGACATGGGTGGCTGCATCTACTCTCCAAAGTTTCTATTCTTATCATTCCCTCCAAAAATGAAATCCTTAGGCTAAAATTGCTTTGGTATAAGCTAAACAATAGGTGTCAGGTGAAAAGAACCTCCTCATTATTCACTCCTAAGAGCGAATCTGTCAGGTGGTTAATGTTACACTATTTGAGAGCAGGATATGATAGAGGGAGATAAGCTGAGCTCTGTGATATATAGAGTTATATGATAGAGGACGAGAAGCTGAGATATGTGATATATAGGGATATATGATAGAGGAGAGGAGCTGAGCGGTGTGATATATAGGGTTATATGAGAGAGGGAGAGAAGATGAGCTGTGATATATAGGTTTATATGATAGAGGGAGAGGAGCTGAGCTCTGTGATATATAGGGTTATATGATAGAGGGAGAGGAGCTGAGCTCTGTGATATATAGGTTTATATGATAGAGGGAGAGAAGCTAAGCTCTGTGATATATAGGGTTATATGATAGAGGAGAGAAGCTGAGCTCTGTGATATATAGGGTTATATGATAGAGGAGAGAAGCTGAGATATGTGATATATAGGGTTATATGATAGAGGAGAGGAGCTGAGTTGTGATATATAGGGTAATATGATAGAGGGAGAGAAGCTGAGCTCTGTGATATATAGGATAATATGATAGGGGGAGAGAAGCTGGGCTCTGTGATATATAGGGTCATATGATAGAGGGAGAGGAGCTGAGCTCAGTGATATATAGGTTTATATGATAGAGGGAGAGAAGCTAAGCTCTGTGATATATAGGGTTATATGATAGAGTAGCTGAGCTCTGTAATATATATGTTTATGTGATAGAGGAGAGAAGCTGAGATATGTGATATATAGGGTTATATGATAGAGGTAGAGAAGCTGATCTCTGATATATAGGGTTTTATGATAGAGGAGCTGAGCTCTGTGATATATAGGGTTATATGATAGAGGTAGAGAAGCTGATCTCTGTGATATATAGGGTTATATGATAGAGGAGAGAAGCTGAGCTCTGTGATATATAGGTTTATATGATAGAGGAGATATGCTGAGCTCTGTGTTTTATATTGTTATTTGATAGAGGAGAGAAGCTGAGCTCTGTGATATATAGGGTTATATGATAGAGGAGAGGAGCTGAGCACTGTGATATATAGGGTTATATAATAGAGGTAGAGAAGCTGATCTCTGTGATATATAGGGCTATAAGATAGAGGTAGAGAAGCTGATCTCTGTGATATATAGGGCTATAAGACAGAGGTAGAGAAGCTGAGCTCTGTTATATACACATGGTTTGATTTTTATAAATGCTGAACTTCTGAGTAAAAAGCAGATGAATTCTGACAGGATTCCTAAAAGAGAAAGAACTGCTTAACCTGTGATTGACAGTTTGCTCTTTACACACACTGACACAGGAAAAGCTATCAATCATTGTATGTAGGCATGGTAAGCAGGACTTTCACCGTCTCTTGAAAAGTCCTCTCTGTCTTTACTCTACTTTTTACTCAGAAATCCTGCCTCAAATCATATAAACCTATACAGTGGTCCCTCTACATACAATATTAATTGGTTCCTAGTTGATTGTATGTTGAAACTGTTGTATGTTGAGACCGTATAGGGGCCTCAGGCAGGCGTATAGGGGCCTCAGGCAGGCGTATGGGGCCACAGGCAGGCGTATGGGGCCTCAGGCAGGCGTACGGGGGCCACAGGCAGGCGTATGGGGGCCACAGGCAGTATATAGGGGCACTGAGGCAGGCGTATGGGGGCCACAGGCAGGCGTATGGGGGCTCAGGCAGGCGTATGGGGCCACAGGCAGGCGTATGGGGCCACAGGCAGGCGTTTTTGGGCCACAGGCAGGCGTATGGGGCCACAGGCAGGCGTATGGGGCCACAGGCAGGCGTATAGGGGCCACAGGCAGGCGTATAGGGGCCACAGGCAGGCGTATGGGGCCACAGGCAGGCGTATGGGGGCCACAGGCAGGCGTATGGGGGCCACAGGCAGGCGTATGGGGCCACAGGCAGGCCTATTGGGGCCTCAGGCAGGCGTATGGGGCCACAGGCAGGCGTATGGGGGCCACAGGCAGGCGTATGGAGCCACAGGCAGACGTATGGGGGCTCAGGCAGGCGTATGGGGGCCTCAGGCAGGCCTATGGGGGCCACAGGCAGGCGTATGGAGCCACAAGCAGGCGTATGGGGGCTCAGGCAGGCGTATGGGGGCTCAGGCAGGCGTATGGGGCCACAGGTAAAACACACTGCTCACTGCTAGATGCCTGTTTGGGTCCGTCTAGACGGATCCAAATACGCATCTAAAAACGTATGTGCACACGGACCCAAATCGCCATGTGAACATACCCTAATGGTCAATGTTTTCATACATTTCCAGGAGGAATAACAGAGGGACAGAACAGTGCAGAGTTCTAAGAAAGGACGCTCCATTCCTAGGGAACACAAGTATCGTGATAGATGACATCTCATCTTTATTCATTGAATTATGCTCCGCTGTAGAGAAATATTCTGTCTCAAGAAGATTTTATCTTACCACGAGCAAATCTTAGGGAAGCATCTGCAACACCACAGATAAGTTTTCCCGTACTTACTGCGCTTTAAGAAATAGTTTACTAAATGTTGAAGCCCTCATGAATGCATCATATTTTTCGTAAACTTTTCTGTTGAGCATTTTGTAAAGACGATAATGAAATACAAATTTAGTGCCAGTGTGTGCAACTTAATAACACTTTCTTGTGTGCTGTTGTATAGATCCACAATTACATCAAATTGTGCACAAATAAACAGCTGGCGGTTTGTATTTAGAAGAAACATCTTGCGCATTATCCCTGCTGCATGAGGTTGTCTAATAAGGAGAGCCTAGCTATTTCTTCATTAAAGCCGAATACAATTTGATCACAATTTTATTGTCTCTAAATAGAAACCTAAAAAAGGTTCTTTGGGATTACTTATACATGCGGTGGAAATGAAGTATTCTTCAATCGTGTGACTGTAACCACTAAATGATAAAATGGTGCCCTCTCTGCAGATATTCATTGCTTATTATGACTGAGCTGTGCTTTTCAGAACAGAAATAGCTGCATAGTTGTGGTCTTATGAGTCACCTGCTATGAACCTCAAAAACACCCCAAATATTATGTGTCGCCAGAAGAATCCTACAGGGGTTGAATAAGTATTACTATCACAGAAAAAAGTCCCAATTTCAATAATCACAGAGAAAATAAACCTTTTAGGGCAGAGCGACCTTAGGCGGTCGCATGGTTCTGCCACCAAGTGGAGTACAGCAGGTTACCTGCTAGGGACGGGTCACCTAGGGCCTTGTCTCGGTGGGGGAAGCCAGCGATTGTGGGAGAGCAACACTAGGTTGCTGACTTTTGTACCCAGCATGCCTGATATCCAGCCATTATGGGCTGGCTTTTTCTGGAACGGCTCTAGTGCAGGTGGGAGGCCGCTCCCACATTCCAGAACCAGGTCTTACGAGCCCTATAAGAAGCCAGGTGTCCAGGGAGTGTGGTTTTTGCTACCTGGTACGTGAAGCTGGGAGCGACAGAAGAGCTGAGAAGCTCTCACCCCTTGGCTTAAAGGAAGCCAGAACCATTGGAGACTGGCAGGAGGAACTGATTGGTGATGCTGGGTATGAGACTCAAGTTAGCCTTAAGTTAGAGAGGGCACTCTTATTGTGTTTAGGCAGTGGCTAGACGGCCTGAGGTTTGTGTTGCTTTGTTTGCTTTACATGACCTGTACCTGGCTGAGGCCAGCTGGAAAGAAGCTTTGTCATCAGACTGTTATATTTGTGCCATTTCGCATACAACGTAGCAATTCGCAGAGTTAAGCGGCCCCGGGACGGTCCAAGATGGCAGCTGGACGAGAGCGAGTGTTTACACCTTCTGTCCATCAATGTACTAAAACAGAACTTTTACTAAGTTTACATGAAAAACAATTCTCTAGTATAAGAAAGTACAACAAATCGTATTGGGTAATGTGCATAGACTGGGTATAATTATCCCAGAACTGGAAAGGGCAACCGTGCAAACTGCACTTAGGATGCCCTGCACATAATAATAAAGAGATAACCAGAAGGTAACCACACAGTATAAAATCACCCAGACGCATATCCTCCCACTAACGGGTTGGAATCATCAGTGCGTATACATAAGGAGAGGGGTCTCACGGTTGGCAAGTAAACCCTGGGATGTATGACTCCTGAGGTTTACTCACCGACCGGGAGATCCCTCTCCTTCCTATGTATATGCACTGATGATTACAACCTGTTAGTCGGAGGATATGCGTCTGGGTGATTTTATACTGTGTGGTTACCTTCTGGTTATCTCTTTATTGTTATGTGAAGGGCATCTAAGCTGCAGTTTGTGGGGTCATTCTTTTCAGGGCAGTTATCCCGCCTAGTGAAAGATTGACTAGACATTGTTAGGATTAGGTAATTACAACCATTCTCTGCACAGGTTTCCTCGGTTATTCTAGCTGCATACGAGAGGCATTGTTGGACCCGTTGCATTGGACATACTACCTTGTAACGTATAGGAATCTCAGGGTGGTGAGTTATGAATGGCTTTTGTAAGTTGAAGTCTCCCCCTCCCCCCGTAGACAGCGGGTGGGGGTAAGTTGAAGTCCCCCCCCGTAGACAGCGGGTGGGGGTAAATTGAAGTCCCCCGTAGACAGCGGGTGGGGGTAAATTGAAGTCCCCCCCCCCCCCCGTAAGAGTGTGCAGCGGGGATGTTGTGTCAGCTGAGTTTCTGTTAGACCAAGGAAGAATATCAGTATCAGTGTGTATATAAATTTGCATCTATTGTATAATTTATAATTCTGCATGTGTCTTGTTTTTGATCATTATATGAGAACAGTTTTACAGCTTCTTATATTGCAGGGATATGTAGTTACAGAAAAGCTGGAAGGTTTACATTGTTGCATATTTTGATTGAACTGAATATAGGAAATGTTACTGTCGTATAATATCACTGACTTGCTTGTGCTTTATTTTAGGTGGTTAACATGATATATTTGATTTAAATGAACTAGATGATGGTGACTGTGATTTCCGGATTATAGGAGTAACATATTGGAGTAGACGTCTTTATAAATTGGGTTACAACTAGATGAAAGAAAAAAAACACGTGGTATTTACTGAGCTCATTTGAAAATCTTGCCTTGTGTGCACATTTTATTTTTGACCTTTGTTTCAGGGTTTTTTGTTTTTTTTTTTTTTTTTTATGCTATAGCCAGTTCCAGTTTCCAGCAGAGCACGATGGACGCCTTTTAATAAATACTTTTTTTTTTCCTTTTTCCCAAATAATTGTCTGGGGGATGTGATTAAATTGTCTGTTTATTTGCAGGAGTAAAGAAGAGATTTCTAGTGATCGGAGATCTCATGAAAGACCTCAGTGATATCACTTTTTAAAATAAAGCCACGGGGCGTATAAAGTTAACTTTGAGTTTTTGGTTTTTTTTTGGTAGTACTACCACTCTATTGCCTTTTAGTAAAATCTTTAGTTCAACCAGATTAAAAACTACTGCACAGTCATTATTAGAAGATCATTTTTGTTTTATTTTATTTCTTTTTGTTTGGAGCTCCAGCTGATAAAGAGTTAATTTTTCTTTTTTGAGAGGAGAAGTGTGGAATTGAGTGAATTGGGGTCTTGTCCTTGTTTGTGTTTGTTTGATTAATGTTTGTCTGTCTATATATCCCTATTCATGAATCCTTATGCATTGTTTGCAATTGCAGATAAGACCACACAACATGTTTACCTAGCAAAAGCAGAGTTTAAGAGAATACTGTGACTGATTTGACTAGATGACCCGTTGACTGATCAAGAGATAATTATATGATATGAGGTTTAAGTTAATTTGTTTCTATTAAAAGTCATGTGAGTCATCGGAAGATGCAACACAGTTGAAGGTGTATGAGGGTTTATATGTTTATATGACATAGAAAGTGTTTAAGGGTTTTATTCTGTGACAGTTTAGATCTGGAGAGGGCAAGTTAGGCCAATGCAGATAATGTTAATGGTGAAAGAAAATCATGAATTATGTGAATATATATATATTGCATCACACAAATAAGAAACATGAGAAGAGCTGTTAGGAAGATATGTTGCGCGCTACAGAGTGAGAAGAAGGATGATATGATTTGTTTTTGTTCTTTGTGTTTTTATGCTGATTTTAATCCAAATGCTAATATAAGTGTTTTATAGGAATCTTATTTTCATAATAGTTAGATTGTCATGTGATGAGAAGTTTTATTATTCTGAAGTACATTCTTGCTGTGTCTGAAAGCTTTAAAGGCCAATACGGGCAGAGTTTTTTTAAAATTATTTTTATTACTGGATTGTCCCAATCAAGACATTCATTCACTGCAGGGGTGGTGAAGATCAAACCCCACCCCCGCACAGCTCAGGACAATTGCAATGAATGGAGTCATTGTTGTGTGATTACCTGCAAGGATTCAAGATTGTTTTCCAAGGGGCCAGGAGCCCGAAGACTGAGATGGGGGATTACGAAGGAGACGCCACAAGACAACAAAGGATATCGCAAAGAGGAGCTGATGCATTGACCGCCATGTCTGCACAAGCCACCACGTCTGCACCAGTGTTGATCCACGTCTGCGCCAGTGTTGATCACCATGTCTGCACCAAGCACGGATCACTGACCGCCCTGTTTGCACTGGAATTGATACAGCCAAGGGGCTCTGATGTCTGCACTCCTTCCCCAAGTCCTATCATCACAAAGACAAGCTTGTTTGTTATCAACCAGGTAGTGAGGGCACAATAACCCCTGCACTATCCTGCATTACATTCATGTTGTTTTACAGTCTAAGAAGATCTAAGAAGAGGAGAACGAATTCTACAGACTAAAGAGATTTTTACACACAGAATTATTTTTAATTTTTTTAAATTTTTGTTTTCAGCCTGTAGCCGTGGCCAATGTTGTTTTCTGCACTTAGCAACAATGAATTCGTTTTCAGGGTATTTATAATTTGACTCAAATAGTCAGGAGTGGAATGTAACGCTAATCAAAATAAATGACTATTGAGCCAAATTATAGTGAATTATTTCTATCTTATATCAAATTTATATAATCAGCTCTGATGGTGCAAACTTTGCACCTTTGCCTGTTTTTAATTGACTCAATGTCTGCTTGCTTCTTGAGTCCAAAGGTACAAGCCTGTTTACACTTCTGTTGACTTAATACACATGAAGGTTTACTTTTCATTTTCTTAGTTCAGATTTCTGTATGCTTTTGACTTATCTCCTGTGAAGAGGTGTGTTTGTATATGGTACTCTTTAACTCTCAATAAAAAGTACGAAATACAAATAACACATGGGCATTTTTTAAGCTGACACAGCATTAGGTCGTGTCCGCCATTTTGTAGAGGTGACATATAAAATCCCTTACATCAGCCATGTACATCAGAAACCGTTCCTTCCTGGTATGGAGACATCTATACACAGTGATGCTTGCTCCCAAAGAGTTTCTCAAATTCGTCGCCATCTGTCTTACGGTTTCTCATGGTTGATGGATTTGAGATACAATACCCGACAGGTAAAGTCTTATAAGTGTTTATAACTTTTGTAAATACTTATTTTTCTCTTAGAAACTGTCCATACTGTCTCCCTATTTTCTGGAATCATTTTATGTTATCATTTTATCATACTTGATTTATTATTGAACTATTGTAACAATAAAGCTGTGTTATATCATTAATTGACTGGCCTTCTATAATGCTGTATTCCGAACCTGTATAAAACTTGGCAAAACACCTGCTCAGACCTGTGGGGCGGAGCATCTTGTGCCCCGAAATTGTAAACTCTCGATAATGCATCCGCGTTAACTTGTTAGGACCCGGGACGATGTTCCACACAGAATTTGAAATCCTGTAGGGCCAGGAACCACCGTGTCACCCTCGCATTTTTCCCTTTATTTTGGACCATCCATTTTAACGGGCCCACTTCTGAGGCATCTGTCTGCACTAGGAACTCCTTCCTGAAATTAGGGGTAATCAGTACAGGTCTCTTACAGAGCTTCTGAAAGGCTTGTTCAGCCTAATCGTGGTGGACTTCGTTCCTTTGGTGAGGTCTGTGAAAGGGGCAGCTATCTAGGCAAAACCCTTCTATATTAGCCTGCGATGCCCAGGAAGGCTCTAACCTGCTTTTTGTATATGGGCTGAGGCCAATTCCGAATGGCTTTGATCTTGTCTACTTGGGGTTTGATGACCCCTCGGCCGATGTTGTACCCGAGGTAGCGAGCCTCCTCTAGCCCTATCACACACTTTTTTGGATTTGCCGTTAGTCCGGCTGCCCCTATCGTGTCTTGCACCTTGGCAAGATGGGAACTCCAGTCAGAACTATATATCACAATATCATCCGGATATGCGGCTGCGTAGTCTTTATTCGGCTGCAGGATGAGGTCCAACCACATCTGGAAGGTCGCAGGAGCCCCCTTTAGACCAAAGGGAAGGACAACATACTGGAAGTGCCCCTCTGGGATGGAAAAGGCTGTTTTTTCCCTTGCCTCGTCTGTGAGGGGAGGCTGCCAATACCCTTTTGTGAGGTCTAAGGTGGTCATATACCTCGCAGGTTCCAACCTTTCAATCAGTTCGTCGATCCTTGGCATGGAGTAGGCATCGAACTTCGAGATGTCATTTAATTTGCGGAAGTCATTACAGAAACACAAGCTGCCATCTGGTTTGGGGATGATCACTATGGGGCTGGACCAATCACTTTGTGATTTCTTTATTACCCCTAGGGCTAACATTTTCCCGACCTCTTCCGAGATTGCTTGTCTCTGGGCTTCAGGCACTCTATACAGTCTTTACCGTACCTTTTGTCCTGGCTCTGTGACAATGTCATGTTTAATGACTTCTGATCGGCCCGGCATTTCAGAGAAGACCCCTCAGTTCCTCTGTCTTTGAACCTCAGATAAGGACTCTGAAATATGGACAGGGGGTAATTCCTTGTTTGGGACCTTCCTGAGCTCCTTTGCAGCCGCCAGACTTTCTCAGTCCTTCCAGGGTTTGATGAGGTTGACATGATAAACCTGGTATGGCTTTGTTTTCCCTGGCTGGAACACCTTATAGTTCACCTCCCTCACCCTTTCACAGATCTCGTAGGGACCTTGCCATTTGGCTAGAAACTTACTTTCCACGGTCGGGACTAGTACGAGCACCCTGTCACCTGGCTGAAAGACTCTGACCCTTGCTGTCCTGTTATAAACCCAGGCTTGTGTTTCCTGGGTCTGCTGCATGTTCTCTCTTACCATGGGCATAATGGCCGCGATCCTATCCTGCATGTCGGCTATGTGCTCGATTACACTCTTGTAAGGGTTTTTTTCCTGTTCCCAGGTCTCTCTGGCTATGTCCACCCCACGCACCGCTGGAGCCTTATAGGAAGGGCCCACAAACCACCCGCTCGACCACCTGGGCAGGTGAGAGAGTCTCTGGATGCAGTCACTTATTGGTAAGATGGAAGAGGTCGTACATCTGCAACAGGGCAGGCTTTTCAGGATCAAACTCAATGTCATTGTTCTTGGTCATCTTCCGCAGCGCATTTTGCACCACTTGGCGGGGTGTTGGCTGCCCACCTGTTGACCCCTCTGGCCTGTAGCTGCTGCTGCAATGTCAAGTTCATCTGCTGTTGCTCCTTCACCGTGGCTAGGTGGGTCTCAATTAGCAGGCGATTGGTCTCAGCTTGGGCCCGGATGGTCTCTTCATGCGCCTTTTGCTGGCTGGCTGCCATTAGCAGGAGGTTAGCATTAGCTTGGATCATATGTTTCACCAGCTCGTCCATTTAAGCTGTTGCAGATACCGCTTTCCCCAGGACATACGTTCATAATGCTCCCTTCTGTCTCAGGTACTGTCTCTTTCAGAGTACTTCCACCATATGTGAGATTTTACAGCTCTGGGATCTTGGCATATGTCTTTTCTTCAGGCATAGAGACAGAAACTTCAGGTGCAAATACGGATCCTCCGTATTTTATTTAACGGCAACACAGGTAGAAAAACAGGTGCAAGACATGCACAAAGTAAACAAACCAAAACCTGTTCGTCTGAGCTCTAACTAACACAGTTGCACTTACTAGCACTCTGCAAGTACAAAACAGTGGTTTGACAGACGCTGGTCTCCACAGTGTATCTCCTCCCAAGACTAAATGGTAATCTAGGGTTGTAGCCACCCCTAGTCAGCTGACCTGCTGCCTTATAAAGGCCAGGTAAATCCTGGCGTGGAACATGGGGCGTAAGCACCCACCCAACTCTTTGCTTACTCCCAATGAAAGGCTGTCCCGGAATGGCTGGAAGCCATACTAACCTGAACGTTAAACATGTTTCAACAGCCTGAGCTGTTGGCACCTATCTAATTTGGCCTTTCATTCCACCAAGGCTCCTTACCTTGGTGGCATGTGTCTAAAGGTACATGCCAGGAGCCTGGCTGGGATATATATGCCGTTATATACCTTTCCTGCTGTGGCCGCCTTACACTATCTAGGAATCTTGTTATCTAGGTGCAGTAACAAAATGGAAAAAAACTATACTGAACTCTGCCCTCACATCCATTTTAGAGCTGAAGATCTTAAGAAGTGTATTTCTAATGGATAGTGGAACTCCTGGCAACCCACCGTGCAGGAAACTACAACACTTTATTGAATTGAATATGTTCGTGTTGCCAGTCCCTGACTAGCGGATGGCTGAGGACATTGCTCTACAGGGAAAGAAATGTGAAGAAGCCACAGCACCGGGAGACCATTCACATGCCAGTCACTGGTGGTACTTTTTTTTTTTTTTTTAACAGAACCCTAGTGGATACCACCTTTGAGCGGTGGTGGGCCCATAGAAATAAAAATCACAGAAAAATGGGACATAATCTGGTGGTGGAAGCATTATAGTCTGGGTAATGTTTTTGTGACATTCTCTGGGCAACTTCGGATGGAAGCACTCAACTGATATAGGTATGAATCCAAACTTGGAGATCATGTACACCCATACATGCCGAATGTCCGCCCTGGGGTGGATGGGATCTTCCAGGAAAACAAATTGACATGTCAAACACAAATTGGTTGGAAAAGCATGACCAAGACTGCCAAGAACTACTCTGGCCCCCTAACCGATGGATTGGCGTGTTTGCTCTATGGAACCAACCCCACGCACCATCCAGCAGTTGTGGGATGCAGTCAACATGGCTCCAGATACCTGTGACAACCTACCAGGACCTTACATAGTCACTCCCAACCATCAAGCTGCTGTCTGTACTGCAGACGGAGGTTACTCTGGATATTAGCGGGTGGTCATAATAATGTGACAACTGCATGTCTTTCTTCAGTGGTCACCTGGAAGTCTACTTAAAGGGGTTGTCTCACTTCAAAGAATAGCTTTCAAAATGTAGGGAACACTAAATGAAGACGTTTTCCAAATATATTGCTTTGTTCAGCTTTTTTTGTTAAGGAGCTACAAATGATTTTATCACCTTCTGAGGGCTCTCAGGCTTCCCAAGTGACCAACCTATGTACTCCTTCTCCATTGCTGTTTTTACACAGGTCACAGCAGTTTGAGAGCTTGTGAGTTATCTGATCTTTCAGACAAAAGACAGTAATTACTCTACTGTTTACATTAGCTCAGCAGCTTCTCCTGTCCTGGTAGAACGTAATTTAGCTAATCTAGACTAATAAACATAATAAACATAGAAGTCTGAATACACGGAGCTCATATGCGAATAACAGACAGCTTGACCAGGAAGTGACAGAGTAAAGCAGCATTATTTCATTCATGCATCCTATAAAACTTTGAGATGAGACAACCACTTTAAAGCTATAGGAGCAGCATGTTCTCAGCAGTGAGAAGTGTATATAAGTGAAGGTTATGCATGTGATGAACAACTTCCCCAGTATAAAAGATTTTGGTTTATAAACAGCCATGACTACAGAGAAGTAATGAGTACGGAGTGATATCACATATAAACTCACAAACGCATGTAGTAGGCAAAGTTCTCTATTCTGCATGGTTATGTATGAGCAACCATTTACTATGACATCCTTTACCTCGACAAAATGATGTGGAAGGACCCAACTGCATTCATGAAGGTTGTGTCTGCATCACTTGTAGCGTTAGACCTTGGTGAGCTAATAGATCTATATATAGACTTTTTATTCTTTACAAAATGGCTGGAATTTGCATAATGAAAACTTAAATGAAAATGTAGCTGTCAGGCATGGCTTTGTAATGATAAACTGTGAGCTACGGCGTGAAAAAATGAATGAGCATTGTAGACAAAGAGCAGTGGAAATTAGGTTATATCGGCTTCAATGGAAAATTATGTTGGCTGTCACCAAGTGGAATCTTGTTGACATACTAGAAAAAAATAATATTAACAAAATGACATTGGGCCTTATATATGAAAACGGTCTAGCAATAAGACTGTCCTTGTTGCCAATAGCAACCAGAGCCCACAGCAACCAGATCCCAAAGCAACCAATCAGAGCTCAGCTTTTATTTTTCCAGAGCACTATATGAAATGAAAGCTGAGCTCTGATTGGTTGCTATGGGCAACATGGACAATCAGAGCCCATAACAACCAATCAGAGCCCAGTTTTTTTCCTCCAGAGCAGTATATGAAACGAAAGCTGAGCTCTGATTGGCAACAAGGACAGTCTTAGGGTCTGTTCACACGACTGATTTGGACGCTGAATTTTCAGCGTCCAACCCAGCGTAAAAACTTCGTCTGAAAAGCGTCTCAAAAGTGTTTTTGACAAAGTTTTGAAAGAGGTTTTGCAACATTGTTTTCTTTCCGAAACACCCATTCAAATTAATAGCCAGGGCAAAAACCGCGCCGAAAAACGGTCAAGGTTTTGAAGCTCTTCATTGATTCCTATGGGGATTTAGAGTTTTGAAGAATGCTCAAAACAGCGCCCAAAGAATCGCGGAAAAACCTCCCCGTGTATGAACTACAACCCTGTTTTACATAGGAATCAATTAAATGTACTCGGGGCATTTTGGAGGCTTTTCTGACGTGGTTTTGGGTGCGGAAACGCTCCAAAAAGCAGCACCAAATCAATTGAAGTAATGCACTATGACTGTGTGCTGTAGGCTCCTGATGGGTCATGCGGTCCTTCCAGATGACTGCTGGTAGCAGCCAAGACACCCTGGCGCAATGTCCTCTCAAGGTGAAAGCAAAGAAGAATTGTCGTGAATAGCACCAAATCAGCCTTGTGAACATTCCCTTAGGGTACGTCCACACGGCAGTGACAACAGACTGGTCGGATTCTTTAATCAGAATCTGACCAGTCTCTTATAGTCTTTTGAACAGTTTTGGGGGAAGGCTCTGTTTGCGGAATCGGCCATCTCCCTTATTACTGAACAGCACAATTTTCACCCGAAAACCTGGCAGAAGAATGTCCGTGTTCCAAGTTTTTCGGAATGCCAGCGTTTAAAATTCTGTACGGTAGAAAAACCATGTAGTGTAGACTACTGGGCGGTTTTGAATCGAAGGCTATGGGGATGGTTGCTTGTCGGTTTTCAGACGGTTTCTAAATCCAACGAAAAACCCATACCGTGTGGACGTACCCTTATCGCTTGCCAGTTTTCATACATAAGGCTCATTGTCTTTCTGCTGGTAGACGGGCGCAACACTGAGAAAGCTGGCATTCCTATTTATCATGACTATGAGTGGCGTCAATGCGTTACCTTAAAGGGGATTTATCGCTTCATCAGTTCGTCTGTTTCAATGTACTTTTAGTTTCTCAGCTCTTCAAATCCAGGGGCGTTTCTTCCCTCCCAGCTGGGTGTTTCTTAACTGAAGGGGGATGACATCATCCCCCCCTCCGCTGTTTGTGCTCACTCCCGAGTCAGTGTGTTTGTTTGAAATCAGTGGGAGAGGATAGCACTTCCCTGCTCTTACCCCCCTCTCTGTCTGAGTCCACATGTCACTGTGTCATTCCTCTCTCTATGCAGTCTTATTTTGTAAGAGCTGTTTGTTTACATACCACAGGCCTGCATTCAGTCTAGACAGTCTTCTATGAACTCAGAGCACTGATCTCTTCTCCTCTCACAGCTGGAGGTTTGCTACAGTTGAATACAGTCTTCTATGAACTCATCCAGAGCAGCACAGATCTGTCTACCTTCTGTGTTTACACACAGGAGCATTAGGCGCCAAGCACAATTCTGCTGTTTTCTGATTGTAGAAGCAGCTGCAGTGTTACTGTGGAGCTGCTGACTATGCAGAGTGAAATTGTTGCCAGCCCCTTATTCTGAGTGAGAGAGGCAGGAATACACACTCCCGTAAATATGATCGGGGGCCAGACAGAATGTAAATCAGTAGGCCGTCAGCCAATGAAATGAAAGGAGGTGGGATCCGACCGGCACTGGGGAACAGTGTTTACAGAAAACGAAGATAAGGGAGACAGTGAAAACAAGACAGCTGTGCAAAT
This sequence comes from Phyllomedusa bahiana, assembly GCA_025379985.1. NCBI lineage: Eukaryota > Metazoa > Chordata > Amphibia > Anura > Hylidae > Phyllomedusa > Phyllomedusa bahiana. The sequence goes on along the minus strand of JAODAL010002775.1, from coordinate 82,734 downwards.
GACATCCAATTGCAAAGTTGCTTGTTTTCACTGTCCCCTTATTCTGAAGACCATTTAATGTAATTATACAACCCCTTTAAATACGGTTGCCAACCTGCATTGTTAGTTTTCTTGGACATTTTTTTTTTTTTTAAACATATTTTATTACATTTTCCAAACAATAGCATGAACAGTTTTGAAGTCACAGAATCGTTTGTACACATATTCATTTTAGGGCATAGCCCCAGGAAAGCCCTTTTAGATATTTAAGTCCTGTTCAGTCTTTGAAAGTCCTGTGAAATCCGAGGACCCCGGTAAACCCCAGAGCTCTCAGACCTAAAGATGGACAGCTTGTCATACCCCTGTGGGCGAGTAGCTTAACCGGGGAGGGCATATGAATAAGTGTATTCCCAATAAATAACTTGGACAAAACAGAATGACTTATCATATAACAAAAACAAACTAGTTAAAGCTTGGTATATATCAGGTAATGTAGATCTCGTCTAAAAGCGAGTGGATCAAAAACGTTGATCACAACTGGGGGAGTCCCGGTCTGCCCATTTCTTTTTCAAAGTCAAGAATCTGACCCAACAAGCGAGGATAGTGAATGAGTGAAGCTCTCAGCCTGCGAGGCATGGTTTAGGCAACCATAGTGCAAATTGCAAGATGATAGAGTTCCCTAGGGGGAAGAAACGGGGAGGGGGGTAGGGGTCACAGATGTAAGTCTGGGGCTAGTGTCACGCTCAACATTGGTCTGAGTCCCTAGTGTGTCCACCAAGGCCTCTCTGGAGTACCAGCCAGTGTATTGAAATGTTTTCATTAGTTGATTAATTTCAGGACGTGTGTAATGTGAAACAATAAAGGATTTCCATTTTCTAAAGAAACCTCCAGTTTGTCTTTCTTTGTTCCTCTCAGTTTCTATCCTATCCGCTGTTAAATATTTTTTCATGCTCTCAATTATCAATGACACTGGGGGTGTGTGTGGCTTCAGCCAGTACAGAAGGAGGCATCTCTTTGCTACCAGCATTGCAATGTGTATAGTGCCCTCCAGTCCCCTTGGTGGGGGAGCGAGAGGGTTACGAGGGCTCTCGTCTTCAGGGGGTCTGACATAATGAAATATCAACAACTCGGGGTCTTTGCTCAGCCGAACGTGCCATCGGTCCCATATATAGGCCAGAAATAAGCCCCAAAAGTCCTGTACTTGAGAGCATCCCCATAACCCATGCCACATATCCGTAGAAGGGGTCTGACACTTGGGGCAAGCCTGGAGCCTATCAGGGAACTGTTGAGAGGGGCGAAGGTTAAAGCCATAATAAGCATTGTGTATAATTTTTAATTGAGTTTCCCTCCATTGTTCACAGATTACGACCTTACGTAACCTCCTCAAGCCTAGCAGGATTTTTTCAGATAGCTCAGGATCGTTTAACCGCCTCTCCCATTTCCTAAAAGGTTTCACCTTTTCCGAAGCCAAATCCCATAGATGGTTGAGAGAGAGAAGGAAGACCTATAACAATGTACCAGGGCATCAAATCTGTTAGGGATGCATTCCTTCCGTATGTTACGAAGTTTAGATCTGCAAAATGACAGGATCTGCATTGCCGGGAAAGCGTGCATAGGTGGGAGGGAGAAAGTCTCCCGTATCTCCGACGGGGAAAGCCATCGTTTCTCCTGTAGGTGCATCAGTTGCTCGGCACGGCATATCCCTCTATCCCTCCACAGCCTGAACATGGGATTATCGTGACCCTGAGGGAATTCTGGGTGGTCCCAGAGGGGCATTCCCCTGGACATCAGGAAGGGAAGACCCATCAATTTGCGGAGCTGTCTCCATGTTGCTGCTGTATCTCGGAGGAGGATGGATGATTTAAGTGGCAGAGGCAAGGATGAAATCCGTGCATGTAGGAGAGAGTGGGGGTGCCAGGGTCGCATTAGTTCTGCTTCCAGGTTAAAGTTGGAGTAACGACTGGTCTCTCCCATCCAGTCCAGAGCATGGCGGGCAAGGGATGCCAGGTTATAGTAGCGTATGTTAGGCAGATTAAGGCCTCCCTTTTCCACTGGGAGCATCAATTTCTGAAGCGATATATGCGGTCTCCTGCCTGCCCAAATGAAACGGGAGAAGGACGCGTATATCTTTCTCACATCCAGGTGCTTTAGTAACAAGGGGAGTGTCTGGAGGGGATAGAGCAGCTTCGGAAAGGTCACCATTTTAATTGCATGGCATCTGCCCGAAAGAGACAGAGGCAGACCATGCCATCTATTCAATTGCTCCGTGATTTGTTTTATCAAGGGCGGGTAATTTAAAGTGTAAATGGTCCCGGGGGTTCTCCCTATTTTGATCCCCAAGTAGGTGATAAACTTGCTTGCGGGGGTTAGGTCAAGTCCAAGGCCGTCCCAAACCCGCCTAGGGAGAGGGGATCTAAGCTCCAGTAACTCGCTCTTTGAGGGGTTAACCTTGTAGCCCGAAAAAACTCCATATTTCTCCAGGAGTGAAAAAACTCCCGGGAGGTGTGCCAGCGGGTTCGAGAGGACCAGGAGCAGATCATCTGCAAACAGGGCAGTCTTAACTGAGGTCTTTCCAACCCTGATCCCCTCGAAAAGATCAGACCCCTCTAAAAACCGCGCCTAGGAGAGGGGAAAGGGGGCATCCTTGACGAGCCAGAAAGCCTGGGGTATATACCTGGGCTGTGGGCGTGGAGTAGATTGCAGAAAGGCAAGTTCTAAAATGACCCTTAAATCCCATCTTGTCAAGAACCATCCAGAGCCATCCCCACCGGACATTGTCAAATGCTTTTTCAGCATCAATCGCAACTATGACAGGATGTCCGGGGGGGGGGATGATGCACAGTGAGTTGCCTCCAGCACCTTTAGCACCTTTCTCAGGTTTCCTACTGAAGCACTGCCCTTGATAAATCCCTTTTGATTTCGTCCCCAGAAATCTCAGCTTTCAAAAGCGTCAGCTGATCAGTGGTCAAGCAAGGGATAGACAGGGAATCCAGGAATCGCCTACCTTCCTCATCCACTTCAGGATTAGAGTCTGAGGAATAGAGTTGTTCATAAAAGATTTTGAGTGTGTCATTAACCTGGTAAGGATCTGAAGTTATATGGCCCATAGGGGTCTTAAGGGACATAATGTGAGAAGGTTGGTAGTTACCTTTAAGGAGCCTAGATAAAACCCTTCCCGCTTTGTTCCCATACCTGAACAGGGTAGACTGTAGGTAGGAGCGCTGGACTTCTTCCCTTCTGTCTAGCCATATGTCAAAATCTCTCCTAGCCGATTCCCAGTCTCGCCTGGCCTCCAATGTATTCACCTGGAGAAAGGAGCGATAGGCTACCCTCACCCTCTCAGATGCCTCGCTGTATTCTCTATCCAGCTTGCGTCTGTATGAGGACGTGTAGGCTATAATTCTGCCACGGAGCACAGATTTAGCAGTGGCCCAATACAGGGAGGCGTTCGTGGAATGCTCCGCATTGGTCGCCGCAAATTCTAGCCACCAACCCCGGATCAAATCAGCGAAGGCTTCTGTTTTTGCTAGGTAGGACGGAAAGCACCAAATAAAGTCTGACCCCTTGGGGTAGGTGTCTGCCATTTCTAATAAGACCGGTGAGTGGTCAGTGATCACCATGTCTAAAATTTCGGCCGATATGACCCGTCTGCATAGGGACTGGGAGACAAATATATAATCCAGTCTGGACCATGATTGGCGAGAGGGAGAAAAGAAAGAATATTCCTTGCTATCCGGGTGGAGTTCTCTCCATCCATCGACCAGCCCAGATATGTCCAGGAAGGTTTTAAGAATCTGCCCCCCTGATCTAGAGGTCTCCTGAGTCATCTGGAGAGAGCTTGGGGGCCTTTTCTTGTCTAGAGTCTCATCTAAAACTAAGTTCATGTCACCTCCCATCAGTTTGTGTGGTGTGGCGTCAGCCTGAAGCCGCCTGGTCAGATCAGGGGTGCTATGAGCGTTCGGGCCGTAGACATTGTATAGACTTAGGCGTGTACCATTACAATCTATGGTCAAATGGGATAGTCTCCCTTCCTCATCAGCCTCATGAGAGATTAGTGTGAATGGAAAATTTTTATGAATTAGTGTTAACACTCCAGCTTTACCCCCAACTGCAGGGGAGCCAAACACATGACCCACCCATAGCTTCTCCATTCAAAAAAAATCTTCCTTTTTTAAATGTGTCTCCTGAAGGAGGACAACATCGGGTCGTAGTTTTTTGAGATGGCGGATAAGTTTAACTCGCTTGTTGGGAGAGCGAAGCCCTTTCGCATTCCACGAGATAATTCTCATGGGGGTTGGTAAGAAAAAATTCTGGTGCGGGATGTGCCTTCAGGGCAGGGATCCCGCTGGAAGGAGCTAAGGGGCAAGGGCTTCCCGGTGGGCAGACAGGACTCCAATGATAAGTAATACCAAGAAGAAAATAAGCAATACAACATACGAAACATCAGTAACATATAATAGAAAAACACGCAAAGAGGTACTCTCCTATTCAGTCTACCTCTCCTATTGCGCTGTGTGACTTCACCTTTTTCTGGCGCGCGGGTGTCCCCGGCAAAGAAATCAAAAGATCCAGCCATTTTACGATTCCCTCACACCAAGAGAAAAGGGGAGTACACAGCCCCCAATTTCACAGTGCTACAATTTGGAGAGGAGAACTTTCTAGACAGTAACAATCGAAGCACCACCGCCCCATTATAATGAAGAGCTTCATTTAGCTAGAGCCTTCTGATGCAAGCAAATTCACATTTAAACATATAGCCATTTAACCTTTTAAACATTTTAAGCGGTTTAAACAGTAGGTTCTCCCTTCAATGCTCCCAGGTAATCAAAATGGGCCCAAAAAGAAAAGGGAAAAACCTAGTGAGTGTCTAAGAGGCAAACATGACACATTATGTGGTTACTCACGATCCCCTCAACAAGATATAGTGGTCAGCAGTTCTGAATAGGCAGTCAGGTGAGATTTGGCCTCGGGGAGTCAGGAAGAGTACGGCGGCCCGGAGACTGCCTTTCTTTGGCGGGAGGAGAGGATCTCTGAGAAGATGGCGGGCTGCTCGAAGAACCTCGGTCTGAACGCTTCCTTGCAGATGGTGAGCCAGAGGAGGATAGATTCTTTCCCAGGGTCTCTTGGAGATCGCGTTCCGCTTCTTCCGGAGAGGTGTAAGATATCGGGCTTCTGTTGGGAAGGTGAATTCGCAGAGTTGCTGGGTACAACATTTGGAAACGAATCCCCTTATGGACCAGCGTAGTGCAGAATTTGCTAAAGGCTCGTCGCTGTTTAGAGACTTCAGTGGTGAAATCTTCAAAAAGAAAGATTCTGTGGCCTCTGAGGAGTAGCGGGGATCTCAGTCTCCTATAGGCGCGTAAAATGTCCTGTTTGTCATTATAGTCCAAGTATTTCGCGATAGAAGTGCAAGGGCGTCTTTCTGAGCGGTTATTCGGTGACTGTCTGATCATAGTGTCTGGGCCGATGCGGTGCGCTCTTTCCACCCTGCAGCTCTTTTCTATGCCCAGGGCTTGTGGGAGCTCGGTTTGAAAGAGATTTTGGAGTTCTGACTGTTTAATCAGTTCTGGAAGGCCTACAAGCCTTAAATTGCTCCTCCTGGAGCGATTCTCCAGGTCTTCTAATCTCTCATATAAGACCGACTGAGACCTTGTGGTTAATGAGAGCTTGTTTTGCAGAGAGTCATTCTCCGACTCCAACTGCTGTACTCGCTGTTCCAGCTCTTCAATTCGTGCCCATTGAGCCTGAATGTCCTGCTGTATTTTGTTGAGGGACGCTTGCAGCGTGGACTCCAGCGTGTCCTGGAGGTCAGGGGCAATGTTTCTGGCAACTTCTAGCGCCAGGGCTTTATAGTCTATAGCAGGGCACATGTTATTCTCAGTGCCCGGTACCGGGACCGAGTCCCAGGAATCGGGAGGCGGCTCACCATCCTCCGGCTTCGGTGCGCGGCGGGACGCCATCTTGGCTTCCCCTCATGGCGTGCGGGGTGCTGAGGAAGACGGGCCTTTATGGCCGCTACGGAGGAGATATCTCTCCATGCAGACAACGGCCGTCACCTCGGTAACGTTCCCCTCTCGGTCCGGGAGCAGGTCAGCGCCGGTAAAGCGGCTAATTGCCGGGATTAGGTGCGAGGTAGTTGAGAGCTCTTACCGCTCACAGCCACACGCCAGCGCCGGAACCGGAAGTCTCTTCTTGGACATTTTGACCTACTTTACAAGTTGATCACAAAGAGCAGTAAAATTGTGGTCCGTTGCTTACTGTGGAAAAGAAACTTGCAAGCCATCAGTGACTCGGTTAGAGTATTTCCAGGAGTAAGGTCGCTTGCAACATTTCGCTCCACAGGTAAAAAGTGAATTGATAAATGCAATATTGCCATGAGACTATGAAATGCGCTGCCACAAGAGGTTGTGATGGTAGATTCATTAACCCCTTCATGACAACTGGTCATAATAATAAGGCTCTCTGGTTTTATTTCCACCTCGCCATCCAAGAGATATAACTTTTTTACTTTTCCATATAGGCCCAGGTGGGCCCTCATTTTTAACTATACTGAGACATCCCATGTCACACCCCATCACACCCTCTCCCGCCCCTGGGAAGGTCTAAACTCTCCTCCCTCCCGGGTCATGCAGTCTATAGCTTTGAACACAAAACGGACCATAACTCAGCACGGTAGTAGTGCAGAGCTGCTGCATAGGTATCATTGGAACCGGATGGGCCCAGGCTACGACTGGGTACCAAACACTGGCTCGCTGCTCTGTTCCTGGTACCAGTGTCCCATGTCTCCCTGCCCGTTGGTCCTAAACCGAGGGAGTGACAGCTATGCATGTGGGACGCTTTCATATTTAAAAATTTGAAATTGGGGTGTGCCTGTGAAGTAAGGTGATTCCATCATTCTTTATGAAATCCCAACTCCGCTGTGACTCTTCCATCTATTTGAAACACTTCACACCTCTCTCTAACTACAGCTCTCATTGCCCGAGTCTTCAAGGTGTCTGTGAGTAACCTGTGAAAACTGGTGATTGGGCCCTTTCAAGCAGGACCACATGCCGAGACTCGCTTCCTATTTTAGGAAGGGAAACATCTCTCCTTAAGGAGAGCACTGAACGAACGGCGTGTAGAGATTTGTTTTGCCTTTTCGCACTATACGAAGCATCTGCATATCACAAGGCATTATGGGAAAGGGGCTGAGAAACCCACAGCGCCCTTTGTTGGATGTAACAAATCCTCAATTTGCTTTTGACCTACTAGGTCTTCAGAAAGCAAAAAGGACTTTAGCCAAGCCAGTATCTCTCATCTGTTTCCCTTCCTGAGCCGCCTGATGCCTCCCACACAGCCAGCTAGTATCACTCTGCTCTGCACTGATGAGGGACAAAAATCCCGAAACAGCGTTGCCTGCAGATGAGAGATACTGGCTTGGCTAAAATCCTTTTTGCTTTCTCAAGACCTAGTAGGTCAAGAGCAAATTGAGGATTTGTTACATCCAACAGAGGGCGCTGTGGGCTTCTCAGCCCTTTTCCCATAATGCCTTCCTATTTTAGGGAGATTTGTTTTGTTTTTTTTGTTTTTTTTTCAAAACTACTGACAGTGATATGGAATAAAAAAAAAAAATCTTAAAAGACGTAATTAATACAAAAACATGGCTAGAACAATTTGTCATGTTCTGATTACCTTTAACCCCTTCCCGGCATAGGCTGTACTGCGTGTCCCAATAAACAATGGCGGCCCAATAGACAATCGTGGAACTCCATTCCCTCCATTTTCATGGCCCAATGCTTAAAAAAAACTATGGAATATCTGTGCGCCCAAAATGCACAATACACCCCTAGATGAGATCCATGAAGTTGGTGCAATTACAGAGACCACAAAAAAAAAAAAAAATACAATCAACGCGCTCCAGAGCAATGATGATCCCAAGGAATGAATCCTACCAAGGACACCATCTGCAAGAGTTTGTATGTTTGCAAGTGTTTCCTCCGGATACCTCAGATTCCCCCACACTTCAAAAAACATACTCAAAGTATAATCTGGAACGGTGAGCCCCAAAAACGACAGAGACCAATGTGAACAATGACAATATCTGTACAATGCTGTAGAATATAACAGTGCTATACAAAAGACTATAATAAATATAAAGGTCAGGTTGTGTGGCTGCGTGGTCCAACAGGGGTGATGTTCACTGCAATGATGCTTTATACAGAGGGCTATAATGTGAAAGTCATAGGAGACGATGTGGCCATGTGATATTACCTGAGACAAGTGTGTTATCTTGAGATTTTTAGAATGCAGATTCCTTCTCTTCCATTCTCCTATAACTCCGACTGCCCACGGGCTCAAACAATAGTCGGTTGACCCCAGTCCTATTGTGATAGCAACTGTGCAGCTACATGTGATTAAAAAAAAGTTGTTACTTTTAAGAAATTGCTATTTTTTGCTGCAAACAGGAATTTAAATCTATGGACCTTTAAAAGCCCCGTTCTGTCAAGTCAACCCACCCCACTGAAAACTAATCACACCGAGTGTCCCGTAAATACAAATTGGATATTGTTGCTGGTAATGCTACCTGTGGGGTTCCTACTAATCTCCATGTGAGGAAGCAATTTACATACCAATGCCCCTGTTAAATTGTCAGGTTGGATTAGGAGTTGTGCACCAGTTACATATTGTTATTGAAATAACATATCTGAATAAGAAAGAACAACAGTCTATGGGACATTTATTTAACAGAAAAGAGCAGAATGAACAATTACCTATGGGATGAGTCGTCATTTGCTGTGTGCAGAAAGTGGGAATGTATAGAATAACACATTGATAAACTTTTCAGGTAAGCAAACAAATGTGCAATAACCAAAAACGGCAAAGAAACAAGTATTGTATGTATGGATGTATGTATGTATGTATGTTATGTAACATAAATGCACTGCTTGTTACCAAATCCTGGGCTCCACATGAAACCCCAGTCAGATATGGTTGAACTTTTTGTATTGATCAGGAGTTTGACTTTCTCATTCAAACTTCATGGCAGAACGGAGGTTTCACGTCTCACTTTTGAATATTTTTAGTGCATATGTTGAGAAAGCTCATAACCTATATGTCGGATGCCTAACCGTAACTCCTAAGGGATCCATCTAAGACTATGTTCACACGGCTTATTGCGGGGACGTATTTTGCCCGCAATTACGCCGGCTGCCGTGCAGCGGGGGCCGGGCGGGGGGCCGGCAGCTTACCAGCCCCATAGACATGCATTAACCACGGCGCGTATACGCCGTGAATAAGTAGCATGTCACTTCTCTCCCCGCTCGCCGTATTGTGCGAGCGGGGAGAGGAGACATCATCCATAGTTCTCTATGAGAACTGTGGATTACCGTAATGACCGGGACGTATTTCGGCGCGAATTACAGACTGAAATACGTCCCAAAATAAGCCGTGTGAATATGGCTTAAGGGTGGGTTCACTCTCCGATAATGCATTCGTTGCAGGTATACGTCGGGGTACTGGTGACACAAATTAAAAAAAAATTAAAGGTTTTTTTTTTTCCCTATTTTTTGCATTTGTATCTGATTTTAGTGAGGTCAGCTGGAAATCCATAGGAAATAAAATAGTTTATATACCTTGCTTTTTCCCACCACTTTTTTTTTGTGCTTAAATAGACATTTTAAATTGCACATTATTTTCACATTACTAATTATGTGATTCAAGATGGAATTATAACATCACATAAAGGGCGACATGTATGAACGGGGCTGCGCCAGATATCTGGCGTCTTTTCAGCCCGATATCAGGCGTAGCCGCGTTCACTCCATTTTTTAAATGTGCCGCACGCCATTATGAGGCGCATTATATAGCGCCCGCAGCACTTTGTGATGCGGCTGATTTTGGGGGCGTGTGGGAGGCGGGGCGAACTAGAACTATACGAAGTTATAGATTTATAGCTTCACTATGGCATTTCTAGGCGCATTACACCTAGAACAGGTAAACCACTTTCAAAGTGATTTACCTGAGCCAGAACTGTCGCCCGAGCGCTGGAATGCGCCTGATTTATGACCCGCTGTAGAGCGGGTTCATAAATCAGGTGCATTCTAGCCTGTTATTAGGTGCATGAAATTTGGCGTTCACAAACCAAGTTTCATACGTTATGAGAAAAAACACAACAGAATGGTACTAAAGAATATTATTAAGAATATTATTTATAAAGAATATTATTTTCTTAAAAAAAAAGACACAAAAAGGTCTAAAAAAATGCAATAATCGTGAAAAACAGTTTGTTTTTTTTGCCAAAAACAAATGCGTGACGGAAACCTTTAATTGGTTTGTCCACCTCGTTTTGTTTTATTCTCACACTACTGCACATTTAGAAGTTAAAAAAGTTATACTCACCCTCACATCAGGTCCAGTGCTGCGCTGTCCGCCAGCTTTGTCTTTTTTGTTTCTTCCAAATGGGGGAGTCAGCACTGGAGCTGCTGATTGGCTACAGCAGTGTCGTCCTTGTTTGGAAGAAGCAATAAAAAAAAAATCAGGATGCTGTCAGACAGTGAAGATGGGTCAGCGCTGGATCCAGCGCTGGTGAGGTTAATAGAAATTTTTTTTGTTAATTTGAAAAGGGCACTATTGTGATAAAAATAATATAAATAAAAAGTTAGGTGAACAAAGAGGGTTTAAAGGGTTTTCCAATTTATTTATAAATAAATTTAAACTAATGCTTCTTGATAATACAGGCAGTTCCCGAATTAAACCCTTCCGACTTACATCTGTCCCCTAGTTACAAACAGAGACTTATGGGGAATGCTGGCACTTGTAGTTCCATGTTCCTCAGCAGATAGTAGCTGTGGAACGACAAGTTCCAGCATGCCACAGCAGTATGAGGTGAAATCTTTTTAACAGGGGCACAGACAGCAAAACAAATATAAAAACCCTTCCCTGCACTGGAGTTACATTTAATAAATATATCTGTGACAACTTACATACAAATTCAACTAAAGAACAAACCTATAGTCCCTATCCCATTCATATCCCAGGGACTGCCTATAATGGCAAAATGATGCTCCCCTCTCTCCGCACCTCCCCTCCAGCACTGCCACCGTCTTCCATCTCTCTTGATTTTCTCTTTTTTCTGCTCTTGGCGGCCAGATGGTCTCTACTGCAGTCACTGATTGGCATACCATTATCTTCCATACTGAGCATGTCCTGGGTGCGGCATTCTTTACAAGGTATGTTCCATCGGATGCTTTTTAGGAAAAGGTATGACAAAAAAAATGTGTGAACAAAATAAAAAATCCACAAAAAAAACGAAAAAAAAAAAAAAAAAATGAAAATAACTTTTTAATGGTCACACAAAATATACAGAGGTAAGGAGGACCAAATGCATTTTCTACTCAGAGAACTCAATTTCAACAAAAACTACAACTGCATATGTAACTTGTGTTGCAGTTTTTAAAGAAGCACAAAAAAGGCCTTAAAGGGGTTGTCTCACTACATGGATTCATCTTACCTCAGTCCTGTTTTCTCGGTTTCATTTTTGAAATCAGGGGCGTGTTTTCTGGCCTCTACTGGCTACTACTGACTTGCAGTACTGAGCCTGACCTGCACTACTGAGCTGCTGAAGACACCAGGTCTGTAGCTATAGCGACCAGCACCTGCAACCAATGAGGCAAGATTGAACAGGTCTGTAGCTATAGTGACCTGAGGAGCTGATGCAGCCCATACAAGAGGGGATATCTAGGAATAGGTAGGACACTGGTAATGGACATATATTGCAAAGGGACTTGTTTTTGCAAGATCTTTAACATAAATAGCAATCCTTGTAGTGAGACAACCACTTTAAGGGTAGGTTCACAGGACGGGTTCTCGATCCAGACAACCCAAGGCGGATTTCTGCCTCGGGCAATTTATGTTGATCGGCGCGTCACCGTGCCAAAGTATTGGGTAACATCAGCACCGTCAGAACAATGGCGCCGACTTTACACAGGGCACTTTCTGGAATCCACACCCAAACCTGTGTGAACTCCAACTATGCCCCCAGTGCACACATTTTTAATCTGTTTCCAACACACATGAATTTTGACCTCGGACACCAAATATATATATTTTTTAATGTTTTACTTTTTTAATGTTTATTCTGGCACTCAATTTTCTTTTATACTTTTTATTGTTTTGCATATGTAGCCATATGTGGGCTTGTTTTATGCTATCAAAGTCTATAATGAGAACACCCCTTTAAGGGAAGGACCATCGTCTCAGCCAGGGATTGGTGCTGTGACTCAAAATGCTGGTATATTTTTATATGGCTAAATATCTATGTCATATATATATATATACACACATACATACACTACTCACAAAAAGTTACAGACATTCGACTTTTGGTTGAAAATTGTTGAAATTTCAGAAAGAACAACTGATTAACAGTATACCACCGTTGCTTGGCTTCAAGCAGGATGCTCTCAGATGAAAATGGCCACTGAGCTTAGAGTGTCATCAGCAGGTTATATCAGTGATACAGAGAGACTGGAAGAGTCACAGAAAGGCAAAGAAGTGAACATCCTTTGGCTCCATCACACACTGATGACCTCTTCATTGCAAACAAAAAAAGATACAAGAGGGGATATCTAGGAATAGGTAGGACACTGTTAATGGACACATATTGCAAAGTGACTTGTTTTTGCAAGATCTTTAACATAAAAAGCAGCAATCCTTGTAGTAAGACAGCCCCTTTACACATATGCATATATATTTTTTCAGTGGGATCCTGTGGCTGACAGTGGCCACTTCTGAGGCAACTGCTTAGTGTATATGATCTAGCGTGAAGCAACATTTGGTTTTGCACATCAAAAAACTTTGTTTGAAAAAAACAAATGCACACTGGTGTGGCAGCAATACATATACACATTCAAATTCAAAAAACAGTGGCCCACTAAGGACTAAAGAATCTATCAAAAGGGACATAGAAATTTTGGAAAAAGCATCACTGCTAACTAGGGTACATAGTAAAAATTTTTGAGGTTCTTAGTTCACACTTTTGGCCAAAACTGCTTAAAGGGGTTTTGCCAGGACATGCTTTATCGGCTAAGAAGCAATCGTAAACAAGCCACACTGGGCTGAGAGAGAGAGAGACACAGCCAGAGCACAGAGCCATGCATAAGGGATCGTGTGAAATGTTCACTCAAATAGTCAAACTACAACTAGTGGATTCTGTATACAAAAGACAACACCTTTTCTCCACAGCAGCTTGAAAGCTCCTTCATGTTCTCTGTCATTAGATAAAGCAGGGATCTACTCAGATAATCACACTACAACTAGTGGATTCTGTATACAAAACACAACATATTTTTACGTGGTGCCTTGAAAGCTTCTTCAGCTCCCTTTCATCAGATAAGAAGTGTGCTCTGCGCAAGCCCGGCCAGCAGCTCTTGTCAGGTCGTATCTAATAGAAGCTTTTAAGTAACTAAGGGCAGGTAAGGCAGCCTGTAGCTCTCTCAGGCTGCAATATTTTTAATCACATATATTTAGAAAAAGTGATTAAATACCTATTTTGGAGGATCCCACGTCAACATTACATCGCGGCAAAACCCCTTTAATGGACACATATTGCAAAGTGACTTGTTTTTGCAAGATCTTTAACATAAAAAGCAATCCTTGTAGTAAGACAGCCCCTTTAAACATATGCATATATATTTTTTCAGTGGGATCCTGTGGCTGACGGTGGCCACTTCTGAGGCATCTGCTTAGTGTATATGATCTAGCGTGAAACAACATTTGGTTTTGCACGTCAAAAAACTTTGCTTGAAAAAAGTACAAATGCACACTGGTGTGGCAGCAATACAAAAAACAGTGGCACACTATGGACTAAAGAAACTATCAAAAGGGACACAGGAATTTTGGAAAAAGCACTACTACTAACTAGGGTACATAGAAACATTTTTTGAGGTTCTTAGTTCACATTCGGCCGTGTTCACACGGCTTATTCCCGACGGATTTGTGAGCCGTATTGAGCGCACAAATCCGCCGTGAATAAGGGGCGGGACAGGGGCGGGGCCGGAGCGCGGGGGGGCGCCGCTCCCGCCCCATAGACAATGCATTGTTTCCCGGCGCGTCCGCGCCGTAAATAATGTGCATGTCACTTTCTCCCCCCGCGGCGGATTTGCCGAGGGGGGAGGACAAACGGAATCCACTTTTTCCTCTATGAGAACTGTGGATTTACCGTAATTGCTGCCGCAGATTGGCGCCGTACTGCGCGCAAATCCGGCGCGGAGTACGGCGCCAATCCGCGGCAGAATAAGCCGTGTGAACGGGGGCCTAAAGGGGTTTTGCCACAATCTCATCTCGCACCTCCTGCTTCCAGCTCTGTGTGCTCAGAAGGGGGTGTGTGTGGGTTTGTTTGAATTGCAGATCATGTGACTTAGCAGGATGATATCACCAGGCCCTTTCTCTCTTTAGTCAAAGAAAGGTCGGTTTATGTATAGAAATTGTGAGTAGCTACAATGTAGCTCAGAGGTAAAGTTTTTGCTTCACAGCACATGGGTCCTCGGTTCAAATCCCTGCAGGAACCAAACCTGTGGATTTTTTTCTATTTATCAATGCACAAGCCTGATTGAGGTTTCTTTTTTTTTTTTATTTGCGCGGTTTGACTAATTAATAAGGAGCACAGAGGACGGGAGTAGAAGGACAGCACCTGGGGTTTGAACACCCAGTAGCTGCCTGAGAGGAGAGGTGATGCCTGAGCATGTGTGACCAGGACTGAGAAGCTCTCAGTCCTGGTCATATCCCCTGGAGACGTGCTGTATACTATGAATCGCTAAGGGAGCAGCTAAAGCAAAAATGGTGCAGAATTTTTAATAATAATGAATGGTGAAAATGTTTATTATTTAATTTGCAAGCTTCCCACGTCAATTTTACTTCATGGCAAATCCCCTTTAAGCCCACCTCCGCAACTTCACCGGGACCTCAGTGCAGGTGGATTCTACGCTATTGTTACCTCTCTATTGGGTCCTGTTCAGACCTGCATACTTCAGGGAGCGAAGATACCTGCTTCAAAGAACACTGCACTCATTTAAAACCTGAGAAAGTAAGTGGGGTGCAAAAACCAAAATTGAAGCAGCCAATCCTCCCTACATAAAGTCAGAAAAAGCATTTGGTTTTGCACATCAAAAAACTTTGCTTGAAAAAAAAAGCACAAATGCACACTGGTGTGGCAGCAATACATATATACATTCGCTCCTTGAAGTGTGCAGGTCTGAACAGGATCCAATTGAGAGATAACAATAGCGTAGGACCCACCTGCACTGAGGTCCTGTGGAAGTTCGAAGGTGGGCTTAAGCAGTTTTGGCCAAAAGTGTGAACTAAGAACCTCATAAAAATGTTTCTATGTATCCTAGTTAGTAGTAATGCTTTTTCCAAAATTCCTATGTCCCATTTGATAGTTTCTATAGTCCATAGTGCGCCACTGTTTTTTGAATTTGAATGTATATATGATCTAGCGTGAGTCCCTGGTTCTACCAGCACATAGTCTGCAAGAAATGCTGCGAAAACTGAAAAAAAACACATGAAGCAAAAAAAATAAAATGCAGTTTTAAGTGTAAGGGCCTTGAAGTGACTCTTCATCCTTTTTCTGTCCCCCCCATCAAAGCAACCCATGGGCCATGCAAGTGCACAGAGACCACAGCAGCACACTGCATGAGCAAAGCCAATGCTCACTTCTATCCAGGGAGATCCTGTTACATCTTGTCTGACAATAAGTTATATCCTCAGGGAAGGAAGTGGCTGCCGCGCTTGTCTGGGCACACAGCGCACCTCCTTCCTCTTCACTTTATACCTACCATAAATCTACTATTGGCGCCAGCACAGCGATCACTGACTCCTCTGTGACCCTGCAGGGGGAGGGCCCACAGCGCAAGGCGACAGCCACGCCCCCTACTTCATAGTCCGTACGACAGAGCGCAGCCACGCCCCTTTCTGGAAGCACAGCCGATCGTAGCCACGCCCCTTACTTCGTAATCAGTACAACAGCGCGTAGCCACGCCCCACTTCATAGTTAGTATAGCCTCGCGTAGCCACGCCCTCACTACCCCCGTTCTTATGGACACAAGCCACGCTCCACCTCTGGCCCGCCCCCTCACTACAAACTTTTCGCGCGGAAACTTTCGCGGGAAATCAGAGTGCAGTGTTGGTCACATCTGTGCGCGCCACGTCCGTGCTCCGCTCCGGCTTCACTATGGATCCTTTCAGGCTACAGGTGAGTGTGGCTCAGGTGTACGCCAGTGACTGCGGGAGAAGGACGCGTATCTGTTGTTATGGGGAGGGGGGTGCTGCAGCTGATTGAGTTTGGCTTCAGTGCACAGTCGCCCGTAGTGCATAGTAGAGAGGTGGCAGATAACCTGCAGAGTGCACGTGTGTGGCTGTGGGGGCTCTCGACGCACAGGGCATGCTGGGATTTTATTTAAATTTTTGGGGGCGTGTTTTCCCCCATTTCTTGGGTTCGGGCCGCCCCGTTCCCCTGGGGTTAGGGTCAAGGGCCCGGGGTGGGGGGGTCCCCGGTCCCTCCCCGAAAAGTGACCGGGCGAATTTTTCTTTTCCCTGCCCCCCTTTTTCCCCAAGGGGGCCCCCTAGGCCCCCCCGGGTGGGGGAAAATAAAGCGGCCCCTATGTGCCCCCCCGGTGGGCCACCTCCCCCCCCTACTGTCCCCCCCCCCCTTTTTGGGAAACCCCCTCCCTTCCCCCCCGGGCCCCCCCCCCCCCCAAAAAAAAAAACCTGCCCACCACATGCCCCCCCCAAAACCCCAAACCCCCCGTGCGCCCCCCGTCCCCCCCGGGGAAAAACAGGGGCCCTTTTCCCCCCCCACCCCCAAACACAACCCCCCCCCCCACTTTCTTCACCCCCCCCCCCGTTAAAACCCAAACCCCCCCCGGCCCCCCCCCCCCCCCCCCCCCCCCCCCCCCCCCCCCCACCCCCCCGGGGGCCCCCTCCCGGGGCCCCCCCCCCTCCCCCCCCCCCCCCCCCGGCTTTCCCCCCCCGCCCCCCCCCTTGGCCCCCCCCAAAAAAAAAAAACCCCCCCCACCACGGTCCCCCCCAAAAAAAAAAAAAACCCCCCCCGCACTGACTGTTGTCCCCCCCCGGTGTGCCGCGAGATATCCACAAAGTCCCAGCGGCCCCCTACTGTCCGCCCGTCCCCCGTGTCCCCCGGCGTCGGGAAACCCCAACTCCCCAGCGCGCGCAAATTGCGCCCTCACCGGCGAATGGCCACTGCCCCACACCCCAGGGTGCCGCACCTACTGTTCTCCCCCCGGCTGTGGTTTAACACAAATCCCAGCGTGCCGCACCTACTGGGCTCCCCCCCCCCCCGGCTGTGGAGAACCACAACTCCCAGCGTGCCGCACCTACTGTGCCCCCCCCCCCCCCCCCCCTCGTGGAGAACCACAACTCCCAGGGTGCCGCACCTACTGTGCTCCCCCCGGCTGTGGAGAACCACAACTCCCAGCGTGCCGCACCTACTGTGCTCCCCCCGGCTGTGGAGAACCACAACTCCCAGCGTGCCGCACCTACTGTGCTCCCCCCCCCCCCCCCCCCCTCCCCTGTGGAGAACCACAACTCCCAGCGTGCCGCACCTACTGTGCTCCCCCCCCCCCCCACCCCCCCCGCTGTGGAGAACCACAACTCCCAGCGTGCCGCACCTACTGTGCTCCTTACATTCGGCAGGAAACACACCCGTGCAGCCGCTAAGCTCACTGCAACTTAAAACCCAAAACTCGCGCATCAGTTTAATTGTAGTTTGTAGACTGAATTTTCCTCTGTTAGGAGACATGGCAAATATTTTGGCCAGCACTTCTAAAGCGGGTGGGGGCGGGGGAGTTTATGGTTACATTCACTTCTATTATCCCCTGCATTGTTTTTTAAATCTTATTCACTTTGCTGTTTCTGTGATGTGCTGTGGGATTTTTGCACATTTATCTGCAGCACATCCACATTGTGCGAACTTACTGTAATGTGGTGAGGGTCATGGAGACTCAACTGGTTAGAAGCATTAGCGCTATAAATTGTTAGAGATGATTTGTATGTGCAGAAAATACAAGTATTGGCTTTCTACACTAAACACTGTTATTGCAGCAGTAAGATGTGTCAACACCTGCTTCCTGTGTTGGAGACGTGTTATCAAGCATGCAGCAGCGGTAGATAGTATATTCCGTTTTAAAGGGGATGTATCGCTTCCTCAGTTCGGCTGTTCTCTTGAAGCTTGATGCTCACTTATGAAATCCAGGGCATTTCTTCCCCTCCCAGCTGGGTGTTTAACTGAAGGGGGATTACATAATTCTCCTTCACTGTTCGTGCTCGCTCCCGTGTGTCTTCCCTCCCCCTCCACATGTCACTGTCCTCTCCCTATGCAGTCTTATTTTGTAAGAGCTGTGTACATACCACAGGCCTGCATTCAGTCTAAACAGTCTTCTATGAACTCAGCACTGATCTCTCACAGCTGGAGGTTTGCTACAGTTGAATCCATCCAGAGCACAGATCTGGTCTCCCTTCATGTTTACATAAGGCACCGAGGCACAATTCTGCTCTTTTCTGATTGTAGCAGTAGCTGCAGTGTCAATGAGGTGCAGTTAGCTGTATACAGTGAGATTTTTGTCGGCCCCTTACACGCAGGAGCATTAAGGCACCGTGACACAATTTTGCTGTTTTCTGATAATAGAGACAGCTGCAGTGTCAATGAGGAGGCAGCTAGCTGTATAGAGTGAAATTGTTGTCAGCCCCTAATTCTGTGAGAGGCAGGAATGCAAACTCCGTGAATACGGGGCCGTCTGGGGGGAAACAAAAATGTGAATTATTAGAGCCCTCAGCTAATGAAATGTAAGGAGGTGGGATCCGACCAGCACTGGGGAAGTTTGTTTACAGAAAACGAAGGTAAGGAAAACTGTGAAAACAAGACAGCTTTGCTAATGACATCCAGTTGCAAAGTTGCTTGTTTTCACTGTCCCCTTATTCTGAAGACCATTTAATGAAATGATACAACCCCTTTAAGGGATTGAGAGTTTAAGGAGGAGTGGCCATCTCTTAATTCCCCTGGTGGTTTACAGTACTAGCAAGTGACTGCTGCAGCCAAACACAGCCTCAGCATTGTAGCTCCCGAGAACCAGACCAACCACTGGACTTTTTTTTTAACTCTTAGGGCTTGTCCCCACAGCACAGGTTATTGGTCGATTTTACAAACCATCTGAAAACCGACACGCAACGCTCCCCCATAGACTTGTATGGAAAATCCGTGCAGCAGATCCCATTGCACAGTTTTTGTCGGACGTTTTTTCACACCAAAAGACTTAGAACGTGTTCATTCTTCCACCTGGTTTTCGGGCAGAACATGAACATGTGGGTGCGAAGGGGGGGCGGCTTGAATCTGCAAACCGTGGACAAAAGCCATCCCTGCGTGCTATAAAAAGACAATACCGGTCTGCATTTCCAACTGTATTTGGTCTTTATCATGTAAATGCAGCCTTAGGGTATGTGCACACAGCGTTTTTTTATCCAAAAAAATTTATTGTAAAGCGTATCCAAACATGTACCAAAAGTGTGCTGCGTGATATGTTTGAGAAGCCAAAATGTCCCCCATAGTTTTAAATAGAGCGTCTGCTGTGTAAAACAGATCAAGATTTGACATGTCAGATCCCTTAAATGCATCCAAAAGATGTATGTAAAACACGTATCATCTGAACGACGATACGTGTTTTACATTGAAATCAGTGTAAACCACGCTGAGCATTGGTAGATACGTGTTTGGGTCTGAAAAACGTACCCAAACACGTATCTAAAAAACGCCATGTGAAAGTCCCCCTAGACAACCCTTGTATCCAGTTGCAATATATTGTTATATTCTAATATATCTTTTATCAGATGTGTGCAGAATGCATCTTCCTGTCATTATCTGTGAATATAGTCACTTTACATTGCAATAAAATGACACCATACTGCAAGGACCGGCTTGGAGATGGGACAGTAGGAGGCATAAGACTTAAAGGGCCTTAAACGGGACTGATCAATGCTCATTCATCTGTCGGGGTAGGAGTAAAAATAAAATAGCAGAAGACTCGTACTTGCCTCCCGGACGCTCCCATTCACTGCTGAAGCAGTGAACCATTGACGTTCATGTGACCGCTCCAGCCAATTACAGGCCACAGAGGTCACGTGCAGGTGGCGATGTGACCTGTGATTGGCTGCACCTGTCACGTGAATGATGGACGTTCACTGCTTCCGGGTTGAACGCACCTCAGCCAGGAGTGAATGGGAGCGTCCGGGAGGTAAGTATGAGGTTTCTCTTCTATATCTACTCCTACCCCCATGGCCGAATCCACATTAATCGGTCCCGGAACACCCCTTTAACTTTTCTGCAGTATCTACCGTACAGTGCTTATTTTGTTTTCTTTTGTGATACTTTGGAGGTTAAAAAAAAATCCCTTTTTTCCTAGCAGGATGCTGAATTTTCCAAACCAAAGAAGTTTCGAATTGCGAATTTGATTTCCATGGAAACCTCGTCATCCTCTGATGACAGGTGTGACAGCTTTGCTTCTGATAATTTTGCAAACACAGTAAGTATGGTAGAAGCATGCTCGGGAACTGCGCTTTCTATGCTGGAAATGCAAGTAATGTGTTGTGCTTGATTAGAACCTGCATGCTTCTGCTCACATTTCTATAGAGCGCTTATGAATATACACCATCTCCTGTAATTTCATTTTACTTTTTGCTAGCGGGTCTAGGTAGTAATTGTTGGGAGTAGATTATCTACTTATTCTCCCCTTTGAAATGTCACCTGACCTAAGATGCTTGATGATTGCCATAACAGCTCTGAAATGGTTATTAAACCTCGGCCATTTTCTTAGTAACAAAAGCTATTCTTTCATAGTGCACTTGTAAATGTGATTTTCGCTCTGAGCTTTTTATGGAAAATTACTAAGCTAAAAGTGTGTTTTTTTTTTTTTTAAAGAAAAACATGTTTAAAAAAGGTATAAGCAAAGAACTGGCCAGAATATTTACTCAGGATATGGATCAAGAACCATTTTATGGGTTTTCAGAAGCGGATATGGTAAGTAGTTGTGATCACACTGGGGATGAGGTGTGAAAATATATAGCATCGTAGAAGGGGTAATGATTCGAAAGGGTGTGTGTGGGGTGTGTGTGTGTGTATGTGTGTGTATATATATATATATATATTATATATTATATATATATAGTTTATATAGTATATATATATATATATAGCATCTCAAAATTAGAATATCACTGAAAAGATAATTGATATCAATAATTTAAGTCAAATGGAGAAACCCATATTGTATAGACTCATTACAGTATGAGTTGCAAGGTTTAATAGAATACATTTGTGAGCCCTATAACAAAGATGCTGGAGAACCCCTTTAATTTTCAATGATACTCATACTAAAAACTAGTGGGGATCTAAATCAATGGTAATACCTACAAGAAACTACACTTATTTGGGTCTTGTAGCAGAATTACTGAGACTTGCACTAAAATTTTGTTATTTTCCTAAAATTAATCGCAAGAGACTATGCAATGGTTGCTAGTTTTTTGCAGTGGTGAAATGAAGTCCTAATGGATTTGCTGTAGCCTAAAACTGGGGCCTGCATGGCAACTGAATAGAGCACAAGTCAAACATGTTTCCCATTACCTGCTATTCTAACACATGAGGTTTTACGGTTTGGGATGTGTTGAAGGTGAATGCACACAGGATGGTTTTTGTTTGTTTCTACTGTAGATGTTTCTATGTTGACTTCAATGAGAAGACAAAATCCATAGGAAAGGTTTATCTGCAGAATTTGAGAATTTCTACATAGACTCCCATTGAAGTTGATGTCGAAATTCTGCAGTAAAATTTGACAAAATCCATCCAGTTTGCATTCAACCTAAAATGACATAAGACTGTCCCATCACCAAAACTGATGTGTAGTTGTAGACTGAATGATATATATAACTGACCTGTAGTTGCCATTGCGCCAGGATTCAGGTCTGTGTATAACAATTTTTTATATTTTTTTTCCCCATAAAGAAAACTGAATCTGATTCTGAAGAAGCGATGCCTAAAATGCTTAGAAGGTCCACAAGGAATCAAGCCAAAAAGAATATACCACTGAAAATAGCACTGAAGTTTCCGCCAAAAAGGCATCTGTCAGTAAAACCACCAAAGAAGGAAGAACAGGTGGAGGAAGAGAGACCAGCAAAGGAAGAGTCTGATTCAGACAGTGAGAGCGGCTCCAATTTTTTGGCAAAACGTGCCTTGAATATCAAGCAGAACAAAGAAATGGTATGTGCAGTGCCTGTATATGTATCAGTGTATGAAAGACTTCACCCATTATGAATTTCAGGTTTGCTAGAAACAAAACATTTAGTGTAAACCTGGATTCACACCCTGCAGGTTTTTTTCTTTTTAAATGCAACGAAAAAATGCGTTTTCATTAACCCAAATTTCCCCTTTGGCTATGTCTATACAGCACTGAATTTTGGTGTGGTTTTTTTTTTGTGGACTCAGTATTTTGAATCTAACAGTACCAGCGATGTGTAGCCCTCAATAGAAAATCAGTGCTGTAGTCTGATACCTCATTTGCAAATTTGTCATTTTATGGAAAGATGGCACTAACTGTAAAACTACATATTTGGGTCTGTCGGGCAACAGATTGAACTTGGTGTCATGATTTCCATTAGTAGTGGAGAGCATAACTTGGTTGTGAACAGTTCTTTAAATACAGTACAGGTAAAGCTGCTTTATTTTAAGCCAGTTTGTGGATGTTTTTTTCTTTTTTTTGTTCCCCTCCCCTCCCCCCTGTGGATTAGTCTTTTTTGCTTTTTTTTTTTTCTTTTAATTATATTTATTAGGAAGTGTGCAATATGTAAAGACTTAAATGTGATTGAGACAGATTGAGAAAAAAAAAATCTTAATGCTCTTTTAAAATCCATTGCAATAATAAATTGCGTCATTTTTTTTCAGCTTGCGAAGTTGATGGCAGAACTCAAAACCATACCTGAATTTCATTCTAGCCCAGGTCCATTCCCTCCTGCCATGGTAAGTTTCTGATGTTTGTTTTAATTCTTAGTCATTTGCTCTTCCTATTATGGTGTATCCAAATCCTAAGCGGACCGATTCACACAGAAGGTCACTTGCAAGGAGTTTAAGGTAGAGATGTCTGAGTATAGCTGCCTAATGCTGCTGTCTTGAAAGGAAATGTTCATGTCTTGCTTTTGTATTCAGTATGTAACTATTTATTTTAGAAAATAAAGCGTACTCCCAGAACTCCACGCACTCCTGGACAGATCAGAAGGAATCCAGAAAGAACCTCACGACCCCATACCCGATCCAGATCTCTCATTGATGGACCACCCAGCCCCACCCCAGATGATGATGATGACGATGACCGCTATTACTTGATTAGAAAAAGAAAGCTGGATGAGGAGTCTGATGTAAGTTCACCCAACCCTTCCCAAATATAGCTGAGAATATTTGGCTACACCATGAAACGGGCAGTTCTAGTGACCTGCCTCATCTTGTCATGTAGGTTATGACCTTATTTTATTGGTCATGTTAAGAGCATAGTGTTTAGCTTATGTATTCCTTCTATAGCACAAATGCTTCCATTGCCAGAACACTTGCCTTCCTCATGAGCCAGCATAATAAAATCCATACTTTTACAGGAAGAGTACGTGCCCAGATTCCGTCGCCAGAGCTCCTTGAGCATTCCCCATGTAGTACGACCAGTCGAGGATATAACGGAAGAGGAACTGAATGCCATCTGTTTCAATGCACGAGAAAAAGTGTACAACAGAGCAACTGTGAGTATCCCCTCCATTGTATACAATTCTAGTTGTTAAAGCTTTAATTGGAGGTTGTCCGTCTGGTTTGTATAGGTTACTTATAAAAGCCTACATTGCTTTTTAATTTAGTCTGTATGTTAAATATTTTTCCCCTTCTCCGCTCTCCCTCTCGATGCATATATTGAATATAATTGTGGATATTGCATGCTTACATGCGCATATGAGTAAGGGCACCATTGCATAGGCCCGAAACGCGTCAGTGTGTTTATAATTAGGTGCTTCTGTCATTACTCCCAGCTCAAGACTGGACCACTGTAGTCAAATTCTTTATAATTTTTAGTTATTTTACACATTTTGGATATAATTTTTTGCAAGTTTTTTTATTTCACATTTGGGTCGTGCTGACTATTCTATGCGCTAGTAAACTATCGCTGCTGGCTTGAGCAGGTATCCGAGCACTATATCACTCTGGAGTAAGCTGGCTCAATCTACTATTAACAGTGGTTACATGCGCATAAAAACAGTAAATACATTTACTGCTTCTACATATCGGTGTATATATAAATATAATGTAGCCAATCCCTGACTTAAATCTGTCCCCCAGCTACAAACGGAGACTGGGACGTGGCTCAGCATGCTAACGTCACACCCCATAGTAACATCAGAACATTGAAAGCTTTCCTCTTCCCACTGTGTCTTCTGGCTGGATCAGCAGCTTTTTTTTTTTTTTTATACACTTGCCTCCCACCTGCCTCGTGCTATAGCTCTCCCTTAGCTACTTTGGTTTTGTGCTGGCAGCCCCGACACAGCAGGTCTGTTCTTACTGCTCCTCAGTTACCTTCACTGCTCCCTGGTCACATCTGTTGTAAAATACAGTACCATGCTGTATCTGCACCCATATAACTAGTACGTGTGGCATTTGTAGTTGTAGAACTACAAGTGTCCACATTCCACACCACACATGATCTGATTAGTATATGTTTAACATCTGCAGCATGCTGGCACTAGTAGCTGCTGTGAAACATGGACCCAAGTGCCAGCATGCCACAGCAGCACATGAGACAAAGTGGGGTGAGATCTTAGGCAAACAAAAAAATAGTTCATGGAGTAACCAAAGCTAAAAAAAACCAATCCTTTTGCTGGAGTTTAATAAACAGTGCGTGAGTATATTATGTATAATATATACACCTTCCTCTGCAGTGGAATTTCTTGTGACTGAGCTGTGTGACGTGTCTAGATTTTTTTTGACAAATGCTGCACCTGTAACACATCTGGTGCAAAACTTGCCGAGAATGAAATGTGTTGCCATATCTCCATGTTAAAGGGGTTTACCCATTTCGTTCATTTAACTTTGAACATGTAAGCAAATGTACATAAACATACCAGATGCATTCTATTCTGACTTTTGTTAATTTTAAAAACCCAGCAGGTCATCTACATCGCTCACTTACATTTTGTTTTAGCTCTCAGAACACTGAGGTGGTTGGTACCCAAAGTTGTAGAAGGGAGCTGGCAGGTTAAACCGCAGAGGTAGTTAGTATCCTTGGAAACTTTGTAAACATGCAAGATAACTTGTTATATCCATGAAATCAAAATGGGAACAGCAATTTATTTGGAAAGACTTTTTTATACCTATGCTTACATGTTTAAAGATGAGAATACTCATTTTATTGAGAAGCATTAAAGCAGTTATAGGTCCACATAACATGTAAGTGGTTGTTTTGCACACTGCTAGCATACACAGATTATAGTAATTGTCATATTTCTCTCCTTTTCACTTAGGTTTTGGCCAGTTGCCAAAATCCATACTTTAACCACCATGTCTGAATAGATCCTATGGCTGTGTCTCAACGTAGTTTAGTAAAACAATGTGCAGCCACACCTGTCACTTCACCGTAGTCAATTCTTATATATGTAGTCTACTTTGTATACAGGCTTAATTGTGGATGAAACTTTGTCTTTTAACTTAGGGATCAACCTGTCATCAGTGTCGTCAAAAGACTATAGACACAAAAACCAACTGCCGAAACCCTGAGTGCGTGGGAGTGAGGGGCCAGTTCTGTGGCCCCTGCCTGAAGAATCGCTATGGAGAGGAAGTGAAGACTGCATTATTAAACCCAGTAAGTCTGCCTATTTATATTCCCATCACTTGTCTTCAGTTTTCTTTGAGTTGTGAACTTAACTCTACACTTTCCCCTTTTTCAAGGAATGGACATGCCCACCATGCAGAGGGATCTGTAACTGCAGCTTCTGTCGACAGCGCAAAGGCAGGTGTGCCACGGGTGTTTTGGTCTACCTGGCCAAATACCATGGATATGATAACGTACATGCCTATCTGAACAGGTACTGAGTCAGTCTGGTGTTGCAGCTTTCCCATAGTTGTGCCGTTTGTAGACACGGACTAAATGTTCTGTTTGCTTTTTGCAGCTTGAAGCGTGAATTGGAAGGTGAAGACTGAACATTTTTCAAAGTGAATTGCTGCAGACCTCACTAGACAATACTTATAGCGGATACTAAAGTACTGATAACCATGCTTAAATAACAAATACCCTGAGATACTACACTGAACCAGTAGGATAAAATACAGCTTTTAGGCAGTGATTTATTTTTTTTTAATTGGCAACGGGAACCTAGTGTAGTGAATTTGTTGTGAACCGGGTGTCAATGAAGTGCTCTGCACACAGCCATCAATATCCTTCTGAGGTTACAAAATTAAAAGGTCATGCAGCAAGAAAATGTTAACGTTAAAAACTGGCCTTATATTTTGCACCTTGTTAAATGTTGTGGGTTTGTTTTTTACAAAGTTTTAGACTTTCAGGAGACGTAATAGAAAATGAAAATCCTCCTTTATAAAAACTGTCCTTTTCTGCCCATAAAACAACCTGAGCTCCTCTTTTGTAGATGGGTTCTATAGGCAGCAAAGCCAGTTTGACTGTTGGACAGTTTTAATCTCATTGCATATTGTAAAAAGTGTTTTATAGCTGTATATAGCCTAAATGAAGGTTTGCTTGTATAGATGAGCAGCCTATATATTTTTACCAATAAAGAAAAATTGAAAAAAGTTTTAGATAACAAAAACTACTGATTTTATTGATCTGTTTTTATGTTCCCTGTTAACAATAGAAGTAGAAATGACCTGTCCAGCTAAAATTCCTGTCATCTGGTGAATGCTGTTCAAATCTTTAACACCGCAACTTTTTTCGGAGTCTGCCACACCGACATATGCTGGGAGGTTCATTATCAATCCTTCTTAGGCATCCAATTAGTAAATAAGCATAGTCCAAAATATTTTAACCAAATTCCTTTTATGTATATCACATACGTACAAAAAAACTTCAGCATTTATTTAGCCATAAAATGTACCTCATCAACTTACTTTGATGCTCAGCCTTTCAGGAAACAAAGTAGAATGCTTTACAGCATGTGGTCCAGGTATTGTGGAGCCATCAGCACAGCCAGGCTGGTTAGATGTGCGAGATGCATTTACGATGGAGTCCCTTTCCTCCAAAGGATTGAATGAAGACTTCAGTCTTAGATGCTTCCTGTGATTGGTGTTTATGTATGTGTGTAATACTATCTAGCAGGTGAAATGCCAAATACGAATGACATAGGAAGAAGGAAACACTTTGAAAGCATTGTTGTGCATCTGGCGCCTCTAATCGGCACGGCTCTGCTGATGGCCCCACAATACTTGGACTTTAACATGTTGTAAAGGAATCCACTTTCCATGTTTCCTGAGAGGCTGAGCATCACGCAAATGAAATATTGATAATGTACATTATATGGCTAAATAGGTGCGTATGTGATGTAAGAGAAATTTGGTTACAATATACTGGACTATGCTTAAACTTTCTGGTGAATAGAACAATCTGAAAGGATGAGTAGGAAAACTCAGGTGTGACAGGAACCACACTAACTTCTCAGATTAGTCGCCCATTTACTTCACGTTTTGATTGAAACATGCATCTGTAAGAAAATGACTTTTCACCTTCAAGTGCTAATTGTACATTTTTGCACCATCTTACTTTGCGTGTGTACCCTACGTTTTAGGAAATATATGCTCCGGTTTAAAGACCCTCACTTGCCGAGTCTCCTAGTAAATGGATGCATTGATAAACCGTTCTAGAGCGCTGTAATCTACATTACAGCTGTTAATTTTTTTGTTTTTTTACGGTCTGAAGAAATGCACTTGAGTATTACCATTCCCTTCAGTGGGGGGGGGGGTACCGGTTCTGTGAATTTATGCACTCGTTGGACAGTGTACGTATACACCCTACTACCAAGGGATGTGTACCCTTTTTATACACTCCCTTGTGGAGTAACAGGAATGGTAATACACAGATTTCAGAGAGAAGATACTCCAGATTGCTTTTGTCAGATGGGCTGACACATTGACATTTTAATCTGTTTCACTGTTCTTTTGTGTAAGAACTGGACCAAGTAGAGCAAAGTAATATGTTAGATATGTTCATATTAAGTTTGTTTTAACACTGTATTAAGGTACTTAGTTCTCCACCAGTGCATGTTTAAATAAATTGGTTGTTTTGTATATATGTATTCGTTCAAGTGTAGTTTATTGTACATCAATCCACACGATCACACAATGAGGTTTTTTTTTTGTATTGCACCAATGGGGAAAAAAAGATGTTTAAGAAAAGTCTCCCTCCCTGGAGTGCTCTTGGTAGCAGCTTCATGCATACTGTTTTGGAAGGTGTTTGTTAAAAAAATATTTACAGAATAAATAATTAAGATGTAGACAGCTGGCTATGGTTTTGATGCAGGATGATATATAAAAGGCATATAATATTCAAGTTGTTTAGATAATCACTGTTCCTGCAGCGACTGAATCATAGCTGTGGTTGTTTACGTCTGATTAAATTTTTATAGTTCTTTTAAACAGCTGCATAGAGTGTCTATGTAGAGACTGACAATTGTATAGCTCACTGCTGAACTCTCTCCATTTATAATTCAAAAATTGGTATTGCCCATGCTGTGGTCAAAGTGCACGTCTTGCTGAACAACCCGAACTTTTTCCCTTTCTTTAATTCAAACAGAAAATTGATTTGTTCTCACTCCGTTACACTCTTTAGTCATTTATAATAGTTTTACATTACACACTTAACAATAAAGCCACACCAGCAAGAATCCATTTCGAAGGCTTCTCCTTGGTCTTCAAGTGAAATGCCCAAACGTAGGTTGATCCTCTTATTTTTGTCTTATAAACGGGGCATTCATATGTGTTCCTTATGTCTTGTCTGTCGTTAGGAATAGCTCTCACAAATATAACTGGCATCATAGGATTAGGAGCCTTTAAACGTGCTTCCACAATGTGCCCTCCCTGCGCATCCCACTGTGCACCTGGAATGAATACAATGGGTTTAGTTACAAAATATGACATCAGTAATGGTATAATGTCCAATTGAAACAGGGTCATTGTTTTATCTGAGGTATAAGTCAGGGTGATGGCCCTACCAATATCTCTGGCGTAAGACTCAACATGGCACTTGATGGGTATTGGCCACAGGAAAAATAAAATGTACTAATTCATTGTATAGTAAGGCACATTATTGCACCTTCAAATATTTGTGTTTGAACTTTTTTTTCTAGCTTGTATGTCAGGTGTTTCGGTTTAGACACATTAGGGGGGCATATTTACTGTTAGGTTTTTATCCATACTGTTTCACAGACACAAGCCGCTTTAGATTCATGAATCCAGTCTCCTGTCCTTTTCAGGCTGTGGGTGGTTATATAGTATGGATTAGCACGTCAGCTCTTCTAATAGCACTGACATGAGAGCAGGAGATCGTATCTGAGCGCTGAAACGCTAAAGTAAACAAATGTAATTAGTCTCCTTTGTAAGGCCATGTTCATACGGCTTATTCCTGACGGATTTGTGAGCCGTATTGAGCTCACAAATCCGCCGTGAATAAGGGGCAGGACGGGGGCGGGGCCAGAGCGCGGCAGGGGTGCTGCTCCCGGCCCCATAGACAATGCATTGTTTAAGGCGCGCACGCGCCGTAAATAATGTGCATGTCACTTTCTCCCCCCGCGGTGGATTCGCCGGGTGGGGAGGAGCGACGGAATCCACTGTTCTCTATGAGAGCAGTGGATTACCGTAATGACAGGGACGGATTGGCGCCGTACTGAAGCACAAATCCGGCGTGGAGTACGGCGCCAATCCGTGCCCAAATAAGCCGTGTGAACGAGGCCTAAGGGTACGGTCACACGGCATGTTTAAGATGCTAGTTGGATTCTGTTTAAGAATCTGGTCAGTATTTGATAGTAAATTACCAAAAAACTACAAAGCCACACTTACAGCTCAATGGCTGGTGGATACCCTGAATACCAGCAGCAAACGCCTCTGGCCCTTGTGCTGTATGGGAAAAGAAAACTGGTGCCGTTAATTAATGAGCAAATGCTCTAGGTACTAGTTCACGCCAGCATGCAAAAAGCCACAGTATAACACAGGTGGAGACTGCAAAAATGCAACAATGGTTACCCAGCATGATGTAACTATAAATGGCGTTACCCTTTGTATCGCTTTATCTATATGCAATTTTTATCGGTATTGTTGCATTTTTGCAGTCTCCCCATGTTATACTGTGGCTTTTTTGCATGCTGGTGTGAACTAGTACCTATAGCATTTGCTCATTAATTAACGGCACCCGTTTTCTTTTCCCATACAGCACAAGGGCCAGAGACGCTTGCTGCTGGTATTCAGTGTATCCACCAACCATTGAGCTGTAATTGTAGTTTTTTGGTAATTTTATGTCGTGTTTTTGTCATTATTTGATAGTGTCTTGCATGGTTTTGGGGGACGTTTCTCTCCAGTTTGTGTATTTGACTGCCCCCCCCCCCATAACCATTGAATTGCACATCTTCCACCTGAAAACCGGACAGAGGATTGTGCATGTTCTAAGTTTTCAGGAACGCCGGCCTCTGAAAAGCCATTCAGTGTAGACCACTGAGCGCATTTTCTATTACAGTTCATGGGGAGGGTTTCCAGACCCACAAACAGAAAATCTGACCAAGCAACCATGCTGTGAGGACATACCCTAAGAGATATACCGTATGTACTTGAGTATAAGCAGAGTTTTTCAGCCCAAAAAATGAGCTGAAAAATCACTCCCCGGCTTATACTCGAGTTACTGTCGGTGCTTGGATGCTGCGATGGCCCAGACCTGTACGTGACTCCTGAGAGTACCTGACAGCGTCCGGGCACAGTCAGCGGTCTGTGCAGCTGTATGCGACACCTGGGAGCGCATACAGCTTAATCTCTGGTCACCTGTCGGCGTCCGGGCACTGCTGTGGCCTGGGCACTGATGGGCATTGCTTCGGCTGTATGCGACTCCTGGGAGCATATACAGCTGAAGATTCTATTGCGGAGCAGAGAGCGAGCGCTCCCTGCTCTGCAATAGAACTCCGGAAGACTGCAAGCAGACATGCGACCCTCCGGAGTCTCCTTATGGTGCTTTCACACGGAGTTAATGATGTACATTTCTGCACAAAAAACGCATCAAAAATGTTCCATGTGACAGCACCCTTAGTTCTTTTGTCAAAATGGAAAAAGGAAAAAACGAGGAAAAACTTTACATTTGGTTTGAGCCACTCGGCTAGATTGTAGCTACTCGCAGCTCTTTACATAAACAGACCTTAGTTTGACTAGAGTGAATACACTCCGGGGAATGGCATGGTGATGTCAGTCTGCTGAGTCACACAATATGCAGTTGAAGCAAATTATACACGCCCTCTTTTGAACACACTGAACGCTGAAGCAGGAAAAAACAGGCATGAAATGCCTTCGTGGTAAAAAAAAAAAAAAAAAAAAAACTTTTTACTAGATTTCTAGAGCCGCACCAAACTATAATGAACTGTAATACGGTGCGCACCAAACAAAATCAGCAGCGTTCACAATGAAAAATATGCGCCACAGCCAATGTTTGTTTATGGGCAACCACAAAACAATTGAAGAAATAAAACCACAACACTCCAATGTACAGCTATGATGGGTTTGCTCCCCAGGTTAAGTGCAATGTTTGAAAATCATATTACCTCCCAATGAAGCGCAACCTATCGAGTTTTATGAAATTAGTGGTACTTTTTAACCTTAATCCTTTTTGGATTAGTGCTGGGGCAAGTGGTTTTTGTTTGTTTTTGTTTTTTTAACCTGTATTCAGTATTTTGAGTCATGTATGTGACCTGTGCATTTGTTACATAGTAAAAAGCTGGATACATTTCTGATGAGATGGTGTCATAACTTTTAGCTGGGGTTATACAATCTACCTTTTTGTCGTTGGTTATAAAATGATGCATCTGTCAAAATGGGCTATCTTGTTTGACTAATCTCATTGAAAGCACAGAGCTGCTGCCCTGTTCTTTGTAGGGCCTGGGGGTGCAGTACATGACATATGACTATTTGGTATTCTTATAATACACTCTGTAGTTAGCCAGAGTAGACTAACTCACTGCTACAGTAAATAGGGACATCAAAGTTGCTTTAGTCCAAGATGGCAATTGTGGCTGCTTAGCTTTTAAGTAATTGCAATATCATATGATGATTAACAGTCAAGGTAAACATCAGAAGGAAGTGTACAAGTAAAAATAAAAAAAAGTTAAAGGGATATCTGCATCTGTCTACACAAGTAACCTTATAAATCTGTTTTTCCAAAAGTGCTTCCTTGAGATGATGTAGCCTTGTATAAAAACTGATGTCCAGCTTTCCAAAAAATTGAAGGAAGCTTATTGGGGGAAAGGAGTAAATCCAAAAAAGTGAGACGTAGTCCACAAATGCAACAATGCAAGAGGATTAAAAATAACGCAGCAAATCTAGTTTCTTTAATTTTGTGTAGTAAATGCCATATGCAGTATGTTGTAAGTATGACAACCTCCTTAACAGCTCACTTTAGAAAACCTATTTAGAATATTCCCATTATTTCCACCCGTATTTGTTTAGCATCTACTCTTCACTTTGCCCAAACGTATGCAGGAGATAATTCATCCTATCATGTTCAAGGCATTTATCCACCAAGTGGAAATCACAATTTTTTTAAGCCTTGGACTTGGAAAGGCCTTAAAGGAGTTGTCTCATTACGAGCTTTCAGCCTGTCAGTGTCCCTGGTAAGTTGAACTGAGGGGCGTGCTTCTTGGTCTGTCTGTTCTGCTCCCTCTCCCCCCTCCCATCAGCACACAGGCAGCTAACTTCTATACAGGGGGGGGAGGGGGTTTGCTCTCAGAGTTCACCCTGTGTGTGCCTGCCTAGGTCTGTTGCAGGAGAGGGCTGATCTATGAGTGTATGAGAGGAATATGAAGCTGTGTGCTAATAGAGCAGAGGGGATGCATGTGTTTTCCTATATCCCCTGCTTAGCTTACAAGTCTCCACATTTTCCAGCAACAACAAGGGCAGTGTTACCCATACTCAGGATGTGTCCCTAATACAGGAGAACATAAAGTATTCACATGCCCCCTGATCTGTATAGTATTAGTATAGTCACAGTTCCAAAGACATATCATGATTATAGTAACAGGACAGGGTCACTGCTGTCACAATCTATCTGTGTAGAGAGCAGGAGGAAGCAGGCACACACAGGGTTAATCCAGGCAGCTCGGACACAGAAGCCAGAGTCCTCCCTCCCCCTCCCTCTCCTCCCTCCACTACAGAAGCATTCTGTGCGGGAGGGGCTCTCTGCTCCGACCTGTCTTCAAAGGTGATGAGTCATTCAGACCTGACAGCCAGTAAGATAAGGATCAACAGGTCGGCTACTATAGAGATTTGAGAAGCTGATGTAGTAATACTAACAGGGCTAGCTCAAAATCAGTAGAACATTTGTAATGAACATATATTGCAAAGCTGCTTGTTTTTTAAAGATCTTTAAATTAAAACCCAATCATTGTAGCGAGACAACCCCTTTAATGACCAGTTAATTTTTTTTTTTGTTTTTGCCTCCCTGCAGTTCAACAGTCACAACTTTTTATTTTTTTTCATTGACTCAGTTGTATTAGGACTTGTTTTATCCAGGAGAAGTTGTATTTTTTTGGGGGTGTAGTTTAAGTTTACATATACATTAGTGTTTAAAAAATTGCAACATGAAAATGTTTTTCTGCATTTTTATTTTTTACACCTTTCACACTAACCTGTTTGACTAATTCTATAGGTTATTACGATCATGTGGATACCTTATATTTGTATTGTTTTGTGTAATATTTGTTTTCCACACTTTTTTTTTTTTTATCCTATTTTAATTTTTTTTTTTTTATTACACTTAGTAATAAGTGTCAGTATGATACAGGCTGCTGTCAGGGCAATACACAGTGTGCCCTGATACCAGGCTTACTATGCTGAGAGCCCTTGGGCTACTGTAGGTCTGACTGCATGGATATTACCCAGACTCCATTAGGCACTGGGAATCCCATCGACCCGATTGGAGCAGGGGACTTTCCTTTGATTAAGTCTCGGTCATGGACCATGGCATTAAAAGGGTTTGATGGCTGGGATCGGAGGCTTCCTCAGGTTCCTACCGTTCACAGAGCTCCGTTCCTAGTGCAACGTTGGGAGTTGCAGAACTCCTTTGTAGGCAGCGATGTCTTTTGCTGCAGACCGAGAACACACTTTTCACGCCGTCAAGAGAGTGGGCAATCATTAAGGGGATAACTGGGAAGGGTTTTTTTATTAGCTACTACAATGCCATAAGGTATGATTGGCTTTTATTCTACATTGTCAATAAACATATTATATTCTTTGATTAAGTTTTTTTTTTTTTTGTATCACATTGTGTATTTCTATTATCATATACCAGGTGATGTATGACCTCAGATGTGACTCATTTGCTTATTCTATTTAATGTTATGTGATTTGATTGTAATATGGCTATGACTAATGGCTGCAAAGCAGCCTGAAACGCATCAGAGGGGTTGCCTATGTCCTGCTGCGTGGTCTTTATTCCTCTTGGATTGTTGCATTTTTACATTTGTGAACTGTATCACCTTTTGGACTTTACTCCTTTTCTTTAATAACCTTAATTGAATGTTGTGGGAGGCTGGACATCCGTTTTTCTGTTTGCCTTCTATTTGGCAGTTGGTTCATCCTTCCTCCCGTGCTTTCCCATGCATCACAGGTGAGCTGACTTGAATGATTGTATTATGTAGCCTTGATATCATCTTTGTGTACAGTACGTTGCTTAGGTTACTGACCATGGCTGTTGACCATCTCACACTTTCAACAGTGCTCCAGCCTGGCCTACTATACTTTCCCTTTCCATGGTGTGTAAATACCCAAAAGAAGCGACCCTTCTTTTTACAGGCGTGAACTGTGCGGTGGGGAATATACTGGGAAATCATAGCGCTCAATGAATGTTATGATTTTACTGTATTTGTGGGTCATACTTTGGACGCATTGCCGTGTAATTATGCCCCAAAGTACACCCCACAAATACGCCATCGAACATACCCCAACAGTAGTGCTCACCCTCTGCTGACCTGGTCTATGGCCGTCCTGTCAAGAACTCCCGTTTCTGTGCATGCGTGCTTTCGCCCAGCCATGACAATGTTGCGGCTCATAGAGAACTGTTCCAGCACATGTACAAAAACCCTAGAGCAGTGTTTCTCAACTCCAGTCCTCAAGACCCACCAACAGGTCATGTTTTCAGGATCTCCCACATAATGCACTGACAATAATTATATCACCTGCACAATGCTAAGGAAATCCTGAAAACTTGACCTGTTGGTGGGTCTTGAGCACTGGAGTTGAGAAACACTGCCCTAGAGCAATTCTCAACATAATCATTCCTGGTGCAGTCTCTTCAGTACTCTCTCCTGGTTCTGTCTATGCCTGCATAGTGCTCTTCAGGGCATGGAGCATGCTATAGTAAGAAGAGCAGCACCCAGCTATGTTTGGGGAGAAAATCCCATCCCTGCATTACCATAGGACAGGATCTAGGCATGCACATTGGCGGCCCTGGATCAATTCTATGTTTTAAAGTACCAATCAATAAGTGAAGAAATGCCCTTTTTCTCAAACAGATCCAGGGCAGCACAGGTGAGGGAAAAAGGCTGGGAAAACACTTAATTTTGCAACACAAAAAGACCTTTTGCAAATGAGCAGATATCAGATGTGGATCCGAGATCTGGTGGCGATGCATTTGATGTGCAGTGTGGAACTATATTGTGTGCTATATTATCCAAAATGGTCATTTAGGTCTAAATGACCACTTTCAATTTGGCTTCACACATTGCGTTTTTAAGCTGCATCAAAAATGCAATCCAGAAAAAAAGCGTGTTATTTTAAAGGGGTTTTGCCACGATGTAATGTTGACGTGGGATCCTCCAAAATGGGTTTTTAATCACTTTTCTAAATATATGTGATTACAAAAATTGCAGTCTGAGAGAGCTACAGCCTTCCTTACATGCCCTTGGTTACTTCAAAGAGTCTATTAGATACGGCCTGAGGAGCTGTGTGTGTGTCTCTTTCAGCTCAGTGATTTGTTTACATTACATTAGCATCTTGGCAGATAATGCTCTTCCTGACAGTGCAGTGTATGAGCCTGTGTCTGCTGTATTTAGAATCCACTGTTGTACTGTTTATTATTTCACTTAAGTTTTGAGACGCTCCCTTTGGATTCCTCACTCCCCCTCCCTCTCTCCCCTGCAGCTTCATGACTCAGCGTGATTTGTTGACATTCTGCCTGTACTAACAAAAGAGGGGTAAGAATCTATCTCTCGGCAAATCCCCTTTAATTCAATCAAATTTCACCTGTGCTCCAAAGTAAAATTGAGTAAAAAATCACCTGCATTTAAAAAAATATATTTTGCGCAGTGCTTGTTTTTTTTTTTTTGCAACAATGCACAGCAATTAATGCTTTTCTGGGGGACAAAAACGCACTGTGTGTAAGCACCCTAATGTGCTTTTTTTTAAACAGTCTGCTGAATTGGCGGGGAGATGCCGGATGATTGTTACAGCTGAGACCCACTGCTAACAGCAGAGATCAGAACTGTCTCTGATAGCTGCTATTTAACCATTTACACACCAAGGCAAGGCATAAGTGAATAAGGAACGATGTTTAGCACTGTTCCTCCTTCCTATCGCCCCCGCAACAAAATTGCAGGATGCTGATCAGTTACCATGGCAGCTGGAAGCCTAATGAAGGCTTCCATAGCTGCCATGTCAATGTTTTTTTACCTTCTGCACCAGGCAGAAAGTAATGGAACTGCCATCTTGGTACACCAGAGGAGTGCAGAGGGGTATACAAGCGAATGAGCCCTTTAGTGCTCAAGTACCTTAGGGGGACTGAATGTACAAGTAAAAAAAAAAAAAAAGTTTTAAAATTAGAATAATAATAAGCATTAAAAGTTCATATCGTCCCCTCTTTTGTCATTTAAAAATGTTTGGCATCCCTAACTAGTGCCAATAAAAACTACACTACAGCCGGCATAAAATGACACCTCCCTCAGGTCCACAGAAAAACAAAAAAAGGTATTGGTCGTGGAAATTTAAGAAGTAGAAAATGTTTTTATTTTTTTAACAGTACCAAAGCATAACAAAAACTCTGTATTTGGTATCACCAGAATCATACCAAGCTGCAGAATACAGATAACACATCATTTATACTGAAGCATGAATGGCGCAAAAAACAAACCCCTGCAAACATGGCGCAAGTACCGTTTTGTTTTTTTTGGTTTTTTTTTGGGGGGGGGGGAGGTTCCCGGTCTACTCTATAGTATGGCCAATGGCACCTTTAAAAAGTACATATTGTCCTGCAAATAAAATAAAAAAAAAACCCTCACATATCTATGTGGAAAAATTTTGAAAAAAAGTTACGGCTCTTGAAAAGTGGAGAGGAAAAAAATGAAGACAAATTATGACCTAGCTGTCAGCCAGGGGTTAAACGTGTGTGTTTTTATATACTGGGCAGTTGAGAAATGCAGTAACGCAATATGTGAACCCGGATTAAAGGGGTTCTTGTATATTCCATGTCTGAGGCTAACTTGTAGCTCACTTAAAGTGAATGGGGAGAAGTGCATTGGGGGGAGCCATCTCCACATTCTCTGAGTCTGGTTCGTAGTGAGCTATGAGGTGGCCTCACCCTGGAAGTTATAAAGTGATACAACCCCTTTAAGTATCCTTTAATAGCCCTTCCTATAAAAAGTTTGTATGGCTGTGTTTGCAGTTAAGATTCCAAATGAGTTTATTTTGCCATCCAAGGGATCCTAACAGAAGGAAGTTACAAAACTTTTACTTTATACCGTACCTGCAGATATATGAACAGTATGAGGTGAAAAGTGATACAATACTAAGAATACTGCATGCACCCTTACCTTCCAGGTGTAGCCCGTATATGTATGCACCTTCCCGGGCTGGCTGTGAAAATTCCTCCTTGTATTTCTTCATTACATCGATAGTCAGATGCATCTTATCCAGAGGCCATTCATTTTTTCGTGCTAAACTTTGCATGACAGCTGCAAGAATTGTTTTTGTTGAATATCATTCTCAGATTGGTTCTTTTTATAATCGCGTAGCATCTGTAACCACAGTGCTAAACACCAGTTTGCAAGATGTGATATTCACATAAGTGTATGTTTGATAGTTAGATAAATGGCATGAGTGTAATAAGTAGTGTAGAGGCAAAAGAGCTTATTTTCCCCTGGTGTATGCATTTTCACGTATTATACATCTATTATGTATTGATAACTGCTAAACTGTAATAAGCTCTGGTAATTCCGTTATAATACATGTCAATGAGTAATCTTCATTGATGTGTTCGTAAATAATTCTGTACGTTCATGATGCAACTCGTTCTGAATCTAAAAT
Source organism: Phyllomedusa bahiana (assembly GCA_025379985.1). Taxonomy (NCBI): domain Eukaryota; kingdom Metazoa; phylum Chordata; class Amphibia; order Anura; family Hylidae; genus Phyllomedusa; species Phyllomedusa bahiana. The sequence continues at coordinate 44,156 of JAODAL010002775.1, read as the reverse complement.
GTGAAGGTTAAACCAAGCCAGTTTGATGCCAGGGTCTCTTCTGAGCCGAAAGTGGGCACTACCTGCTCCATATCACTAAACCTGGAGCATTTTTGGGATGTTCCCACCAGCACTTTTTCGCACTGCAGGTCAATGAGTAACTTTCTGACCGTCTCAAAGAATGGCGAGGGCAGCATTTGCACCTGTTCCCTCCCTTCCCTTCATTTCTATGGGAGCTCCGAATGCAACCAAGTACATTCAGCTATATTCAGAATTCTCATAGAAATGAATGGGGAGGACAGGCCCAAGCACCTCCCATTCTCCGAGATGGTCTGATCTGCAGGCATATATAATTTCGGAATCGGTATATAATCTCCCCAGCCCCTTGCAAGCTCCTTCATGTTACCTGTCATCAGATAAGAAATGCAAACACGCAAGTGCGGCCAGATCAGCTCCTGTCAGTGTCCTGGTCGTGTCTAATGTAAACTTTCAGAAAACTAAGGGGAACTGAGCAATGCTGTAGCTCTCAGAGGCTTCACTTTTTGTAATCACATATATTTAGAAAAGTGATTAAATACCCATTTTGGAGGATCCCACGTCAACATTACATCGTGGCAAAACCCCTTTAAGGCACTTCATCCAGTTCCATACTAAGCAGTGAACACAGGTCTGTTTTATATCAAGTATGCATCTGTGTAGGACAACAACAATCGGCAATCTCTCCCTTTTGTATAGAGAGATAGACTGACCACTAGAGTCATTGACTAAGTAATAAGCAGTAAATTAGATGAAGAAATTACAAGTTCTGCAAACAAAGTCAAGTAACAATCATCTCGGCTTCTCCTGCTCTATAACATGCTGCCTGCAGATCAGAAAGCATCTTCAATGTTACAGGTTCCCTTTAAGTTATATGGAGGTGGAATTTGATAGTAGCCATGAACTGTAAGAGGAGTTGCCCGAGATTAGAAAGAAATGGCTGTTTTTGTCTAAAACAGTGCCATACCAATGCAAAGGTTGTGTGTGGTACTGCAGCCTCAATAAAGTAAATAGAGCTGAGCTGCCATACCATTCACAACCTGTGGAGTGGTATGACACTGTTTTGTTTTTTTTCTAGACTGAAACAGCCATGTTTTTGGACAACTCCTTTAAAAAAAACCTGTAACATCTCCTGACATGTCCATGTTAGTAAATACTTGTGTTCTCTGTGAAATAACCATTCTTGAGCATCGTCTCTTATGGCTCTGTTGTGCTGTTCCTTTGTTAGGGTATGCTCACACGGCGTATTGCACTACGGCCCGACTGCCTATCACTTTTGATTTCCCTGGCGTGTACTCACCTGAAAGGAGTGACATATTAGTTATTTTTACGGGCACACAGTACGCTCTGGGGAATACGGCGAGTTATCATAGCACTCAATGAGTGTAATGATTTTACTGTATATGTGGACGTACTACTGGCACATTGCAGCACAATTATGCACGAAGTGCGCCCTGCAAATACGCCGTGTGAGCATACCCTTACTGCTTATAAGTGTAACACAACCCACTTGCCAATTGGGGGTGTGTTGATATATAGCCTGTTATTGTCCAATCAGTGCTTACAGTTAATGTGGACAGGGACATTCCCCTTTGATAATTGAACTGGTACACCCAGCTGACTGGTTCATTAGTACATTTCTAGGAGGAATAACAGAGGAACAGCACAACACAGAGCTATAGGAGAAGATGCTCCAGGATTATTTCACAGGGAACACAAGGACTTACCAGAACAGACATGTCAGGAACTGGTCATCTTCATCCTTGCAGAGGCATACATCTGAAACCATGTTTATTTTCCTTTTATTCTTTATGTATCTACAGAATATTATTATTACACTGAGTAGGAAATAGCTTTCAGTAAATATAAGTTAGAGTATACATATCCACAGAAAAGAGTAGCACTCCATAATAGAAAAATCAGGTGCCAGTGATACAAGTTCTTAATCACACTCCACAGCACAAGAACAAGAGGACAAATCACAGCGCTGTGAGCATAAAATTGTTAAAAAAAAAAAATTCAATATGTGACGGTTTAATAAAAAAATGTTTCATAATTTTATAGTGAGAGTGCTGATATTTTTCCCTTTTTTTTCCACGATAGGTATTGCCTCTTTATAGCCAAACTATGCTTTGTGCAGTAATTAAGAGGGGTCACAAATCGGGGGCCTACAACTTTTAAATCAGATTTTCATATTTTAATAGCATATTTTAAAAAGGGTTTCTAAACTAGGTGACCCTTTAATGAAATAGGTATCCATATATGAAATAACAAGGGTCATAAGTTTGTAAAATACAGCGTGTCCCTCTCGCTGGAGGCCTGAAAAAAATTACCTGTAACTCCAAGACTAATTAATACATTTTAATGAAATTTGGTCAAAATATGTTATTCAGTGAGATTCAGGGACACCTCATAAGTTGTTCTGGAAGTGTCCTCTGTAGTCGAGCACGCCAGATCCTGATGCTCCATAATGTCAGTATGCACCACTACTGAGAATAAAGAGAAAGATTTGGCACAGACCAAAAACGGCACATTAAAATCACATTTAGTGACAAAACAGTATTGGAATCTGAAAGGCAGATACAAAAATGTTAAGTACAAAAAAGTGACACATTTTTCCCATGAAATACCCCAACCGTGGACATTGAAAGTGATCTCTCAGCTGTTAACAATAGAGAGTTTGTATAGACATGATCACATATATTGCAATATCAAATAGCACTAGGGGAGAAAACAGAACAAGATCACCAAATAACGTTTATGTGGGTGCACTGGTCCTCATGCATATCACCACGTTACTGCAGCTCCAGCAGGGGTAACTTTTCAGATTCCAATATTGTTTGGTTAATAAAGCTGTGGTTTTGATGAGCAGCTTTTGGTCTGTGCCAAATCTTTCTCTTTATTATCAGTTATGTTGCATTCATTTTTTTGGCACAGCATTGTGCACTCTCTGCATATTTATGGTGGTGCCTGTTAATTATTTTGCTTCCATAATGTTAACATAGGGCATTGGGTTCATAATATGGAGTGTTGTGTTCAGGTGTCCTAGACTATTAGCTGAGGACGCTTCCAGGACATGTTATGGGGGCTTCCTGATTCTCAATGAGTTGGGCATGTTTTGACCAGATTTCATTAAAATATGTTCATTAGTCTTGGGCCTCCAGCAATTGGGACACGCTATATTTAGGTTTAAAGAAATAAGTTTCTGAAGATCACCATGGACATACACTGACATCCAGCATAGCATATATTTCTGTTTCTAAACCTGTGCATGGCCTAATCAGTTCCATCATTCTAGCTGCCATATCAAATAGTCTAGCATAAAATATGTATACACCGTTTGAGAAATATATTCTAAGATGGTAAACATGCATTCAGCTAGTATAAAGCGTGGAGAGAAATAATTGTTTATGGCGCACAGTTTAAGCTGTTCTGGTAATCATGTTGAAAAATACAATATTTATTCATTAGATCAAATTTAATGAGGCCTCCTGGCAGTAATTATAAAAATTACTGTAGCAGTAAATTACTAATGAGTTGTGATGTGCTCCCTACCTGTGAGGAAGGACTGGGGGTTGAAAAAGCCTGATATCCAGACGACACTTGGGAGACAAAGATCTTGAGTCCAGGCATCAAGTTCACGGCAGCGAAGGAGCAGATCACTGTACCTAGAGAGCAAGCAAAACAGCTGGATGTCTGTGGGTTATAGAACATACATTTGTGTAAGAGATATAATGTATCCCATCATATTGAAATCCAAATAAAATGGATTATAATGCTTTGTACTGTATTTGTGTAGACAACTGATCCAGTGTCCATATGACACAGCTTCCTGGCCAGTAATCTGACATTCCAGGCTTGTCATAGGCATACAGTGAGGATCAAAATCCCCATGCACAACAGTGTCTTCATATATGTGAATGGCAACTTGAATCTAAAGAGTATCCCTATGATAAGGCTGAAAGGCAGAGTACAGAAAAAAAATTGCTATCAGAGGGACATTAAGGAAACTGCATCTTCAGCCTCTTATTCCAGTCAATATCTCCACAGAGGCGCTAAGCAGTAAGGGGACATTCAGACAAAATTATGTTCACTGAGAACATGTGGTTTTGTCCTTGAAAATTTTGGGCTTGCAACAAAAAATACTCGTCTAAACGATGACGCTGATTTTACATGGCAGTCTATGGGAAGTGTTCTACGGGTGTTTTGGAAGTTTAGTTAGTGGTGTATTGGGCACACAATACACCCAGAAAAACACTGTGTGAAGATACCCTAAGGCCTGGTTCACATCTGCGTTGGAGGTTCTGTGGAACCGGACCCATTTTGCAATAGACATCTACTGTGCTCAACGGACTCCATCAACTTCAATGGAGACTGCCAGGTTTCCAGTGCGGAACCTCCAATGCTGATGTGAATCAGGCCTAAGAAAGATTTTCTATATTTTAATTGTGCAGTAAACAGTATTTTATCCATTGCTTTTGGTAGATTTTCTTTTAAATAGATCAGAGGTATCAAACTAATTTTTACCAAGGGCCATATCAGCATTGTAATTGCCCTCAGAGGGCTGAATATTACTGCAAGACTGTATAAAACGGAAATGCTTCTGAAAGGGGTTTTTATGGCTTATTTTAATAACATATTCTAAGAATACTATCACCCTTAATTGCCTGATTTCCTTGTTCCAAATTAAACACTCTGAATGGTGACATTAAGCAATAGTATGTGACCACTGCAGCCAATCACTGCTGAAAGTGAATAAAAAACTGGCATAGGCGATGGACAAAGGCAGCAGTGGAACACAAGTGACAGGAGAAGTAAATATAAAATTTTACATTTTATCCAGCTGTGTATGTGGTGTCTTGACAGGTATATTGGTCTTCCATTAAGTAGATAGCTAGGTATATAGGTCCCCAGGAGGTAGGGAGGTATATAGGCCCCCAAAAGTGCTTCTTCTGTTCCTTTCCTGTAGTCAGTCTAGGTTATCTGTCTATCAGTTGGTCCATGCATTTGGAAAAGAACCCCTTCTTTGGTCCCTGCATCTTTTCAGATAGGTACCCAAGGAGTATTAATATTGTGGAAAGTCTCTCATGTGTTTATGTACACATCTTACTCTTAGGCATGCCTTTCAGTCAGAGAGTGTGGATAGGCAATGGTTTGCTTTCTTTTCTTGACTCCAGTTCACACTACTTAATCTGGACATAGTGCTGCTCTCCCTTTGTGAGCACAGACCACATTTGGTATATGCCTATGTGTTAAACACGCTTGGCTTAGTGAGCATTAAAGGAGTTGTCTCATTAATAGCTTTCAGCCTCTGTCTGTGAATGGGAGTTGAATTGAGGGGCGTGCTAGCTTCTCTGCCTCTTCCCCCTCCCTCTTCCCACCTCTCCCCTCAGCACACAGGCAGCTATCCGCCCATAACTTCTATACAGCAGGGGGATTGCTGCCAGAGTTAACCCTGTGTGTGCCTGCCTAGAGAGGTCTATGATTGCATAATAGCAGAACAGAGGGCTGCAAGTGTTCCTATACCACTCTGCTTAGCTTACATATCTCCACATCTCCAGCAACAACAAACAAACCCTCTCAGAACAGAGGCAGGGAAGCTGCAAAGTGTTACTCAGGATGTGTCCCTAGTTACAGCAACAGCATGAACTGTTCACAATCTGTATAGTATTATTATAGTTACAGCTCCACAGACATCATGATTATAGAAACAAACAGGGTCACTGCTGTCACATCTATTGATCAGCCTAATCTCTGCTCAATCTGTGTAGAGAGCAGGAGGAAGCCGGCACACACAGGGTTAATCCAGGCAGCACGACATAGAAGCCAGAGTCCTCCTCCTCCTCCTCCTCCACTACAAAGAAGCTTCTGTTCGGGAGGGGCTCTCTGCTCCGACCTGTCTTCAAAGGTGATGTCATTCAGACCTGACAGCCAGTAAGATAAGGATCAACAGGTCGGCTGCTATAGAAATTTGAGGAAGCTGATGCACTCCAAATGAACAGGTTAGCTCAAAATCAGTAGGACCATTTGTAATGAACATATATTGCAAAGCTGCTTGTTTTTTAAAGATCTTTTAATTAAAACCCAATCATTGTAGCGAGACAACCCCTTTAATATGTTGTATTTTATAACCAAGATGGTTATTTGTTTTTGAGCATAATATGTCTATTTCAGGTATTAATAAGATTTCCACTAGATGCTGTAAGCTTTCTCCATGACAGAACCCCACATTTTGTTTTTGCTAGATCAGGTAAGATATGCAGCCTCTATTAAGCCTACGGTCCTTACCTTGGATGTCTTACATTAGGTACTTCCGTGTCGGAGTGTCCTGCCCAGAGCTCTTCTATACAATAAGTAAAGTTTGCACTCTTCTTACATTACCAGATACAGGCAGTTCCCGGGTTACAAACAGGATAGGGACTGTAGGTTTATTCTTAAGTTGAATTTGTATGTAAATTGGAACAGGTATATTTATTAAATTTAACTCCAGCAAAATGTTTTATTTTTTTTTTGTTTTGGATAGTGCAGGGAAGGGTTTTTAAATTTTTTTTTTTTTTTATTTGTGCCCCTGTTTAGAAGATTTCGCCTCAATTTCTGTATCTCATGTGCTGCCGTGGCATGATGGTACTTGTGTGTGATGTCAGCACGCCCAGCCATGCCCCATTATTCTCCGTTTGTAACTAGGGGACAGATGTAAGTCGGGGACTGCCTGTATTTTCAAATTGATTTGGACAAGATAAGGGAGGTGATAAAGGCAGGAAGTCTAGCCCTATTATTAGGGAAAAATATAGAGTTTAATCTCTTTAAATGCATAAAGTTTGTGAGTTAGAAAAATATTCAGACTGCCATTTATCTCCCACAAGACATCTCATCCAGTTCTTGTCAAAGCTTATTCTACCTGTGTATTTGCGACCTAACCAAAATCTCTTGAATTGAATTTGTAGTGTGGTTTATGGAGCCCACACTTAACTTTTGTCAAACCATTATAGTTTGAACTTTCGGATGTTGGAAGTGGTGGCCCTTTGAGGTCCATTCAAACTCAATTATTCATTTTGTCTTGATGAAAAGTTCCATCTGTCCTACTAGTTCGCAGGGGCAGAAATAGCCCATTGTTGTGTTGTTGTTAGGGCTAAGGGTAAACAGATATTCGTTTAGAAATCAACACTTCTGTTGTAGACAAAGATGGTCAAAAACATCATAAATGACTGATAGGTTGAAGTCCCACCTCTATATTAGAGCACACATACTCATCTTGCTCTTTCCCCCTAATTTTCTGGGTTGCTGTTTTCTAGGTGGCCATTTTAAACACTGCAACAGAATTCATAGGATTCCGGTCCGCCTGACTGGGGATCTCAGAAGCAGGACCCTCCATTTCTAGGCTACTTTGCCCTATTTTGACCAATACAATGGGATTTATACCATTATTGTTCTCCTTACTGGTGGGCATTCCCAGACCCTTTGTTTCTAGGTTGCTTTTGCTGTTTTGATCAATACAACAGGATTTACAGAGTTCTTGTTCACCCAACTGGTGGACATCCTAGAGGTAGGACCTAATTTTTTTATATATTCTACAAATACGCCATAAATATCTATGAGAAAATAATTATGTAGCAATGCACAGCAAACAATCCAGGCATGAGGGAGTATAATTTTCCATGTTTATTCTCATCATTACAGATATGCTGTAGTATACAGCCCTAGTATCGTGTAGTATATTACTAACAAACCAGGACTTCAAAAGGATAAATATAGAGGTTTGCTGAAATTTTATGTATCAAGAAGTGACATCTAAGATACTCCAATTACTGCATTGACAGATAAATAACCAGTCAAAATGCTGAAGATTTATTATGTTATGAAAAGTTGACTTTTCTTCTTATAAAGGAAAATACCATCTAATGTCTGAAAATCAATGACTCATATAGTGCCTGCCGGTGACCTCCGAAACAATGTCAGAGAAGGAGAGTACTTATTAATGGAATATAAATGTCACAATGTTGTGTTCGGTAAGAAAGACATTAAATGGTTCTGAGAAATAGAGATGATGATGCTGGAAGAAATGCTGTCAGTCAATGTGTTGACAAGACTATGGTTTGAGATTACAATGGCTTCTGTGATGTCTGTAAAGCTTGGTGTTCACAATCCCTAATTTAAAGTGACATTAAACCTAAAGTTTATCTTCTCTTTGCAGTTATTGTAACCCGCAATACTTGGGTGCAGCCATTACATTGCTGGGGGAGGCTGAATGTTGTGTTCTTCAATAGGATGACTAACAAAAAGTTTATGTGTAGAAAAGTCTATACGTTTCCAGCACTCTGATAACCGCTTGGTGCCACTTAAGAGTAAAGGGGTATTTCCATTTAATTTAATGATCTTTAAACTTAGTCAGAGGTAAATAAAGATTATCACCAAATACTTCACTGCTCTGATTTTGCTTCTCTTCAGAGTTAGAGCAGATAATATCTACTGCTTTTGTGCACAAGCTCCCCTAGATTACCGACCACCTGTCTCTGCTCTAACAGACTGCAGCAGGATGTTGAGTCACTCCCTGCAGTTATGTTATCTGCAAGATGGAGCTTTTTTACCTTACTTACTGACAAACGTTAACCTTTTAGAGCTTTGTAGCCTTGTGCACTGCTATTTATAAACCTGCAGCACTTAAAGGTATTGTCTCACTACAAGGATTGCTTTTTATGTTAAAGATCTTGCAAAAGCAAGACACTTAGCAATATGTGTCCATTAACAGTGTCCTACCTATTTTGATATATCCCCTCTTGTATGGGCTGCATCAGCTCCTCATGTCGCTATAGTTACAGACCTGTTCAATCTCTCCTGATAGGCTGCCAGCCCTGGTTGCTATAGCTACAGACCTGGCTTCTACTGCAGCCTAGTAGAAGCCAGTAAACACACCCCTGAATTAAAAATGAAACCAAGAAAACAGGATTGAGGTAAGAAGAATCAATGTAGTGAGATAACCCCTTTAAGTCCATCTGACAGGCTTAGTTAGGAATAGCAGAGCTGATATGCCAATCACCGCTGTTGACCCTCACACACCCTGAAAAGAAAGTGAGAGCCTGAAGCTGCCTGTGACTCTGTGAAACAGCATGGTGAGATAACCCCTTTAAATATCACCTTATTCCATGTGCAAATTATATTTAAGCAGCATTCTCAACTTGTAATACAATATAATCTGTACATTAAAAATACTTCAAATGTTCTGGGCTCTCAATGTGGCATATAGAATTAGATGAATGATATTATTCTCTCCTCCCAGATGTTTTGGTCCTACAACATATGTGGACCTTTTTAATGGAATCTGCTGCTTAAACTTGCTGGTCCTGTCTTCATTGTATTTGACACCTTCTGAGGGTCTCTAAATACTACATCATTTAGGCTATGTCTCCACTTCATAGTTTTACGATCATATTTTCGGCGCTTTTAGGATTTTAAAACCGACGAAAATATGATCGTTCGTGCATCCCCATAGACTATGATAGAAAAGAAGAGCTGTAGTCTCCACAGGTCGTCTTTTCTACGATTGTCTTTCAGCGGCGGCGTATTATACAACATGTTGTGTAATACGTCGGTGCTTTTAGATTTTGCGCCGTCTTCCCATACAATAGAGTTGTACAAAAAAAAACGAGAAGCAACTGCAGTTTTTGAGTAAAACGTGACAAAAACCGCGGTCGTGCATTGGAAAAGAAACGGCTGCTTTCGGCTGTTTCTTGTCCGATGCAGTGTAGCCATAGCCTTAGGGACGCTGAGATGGAGTCTGATGAGATGGGGGCAGGTCCAGCAAGTTGCAGTGGTGGATTCTGTTGAGAAGGTGCATACATCCAGAGGGAGGGGGTAATATTATTCATCTAAATTTTGTATGCAAGATTGATAGCCCGAGAACATGTGAAGTATTTTTAATGTATGGATAAAAAAGTTTAAAAATTGTTATTACAATATAACAAAAGTTTATGACAGATGTTAGTGGATACTCAGAGAATAAGCTGGATCTGCTGATAATTTAATGTTTATGAGGGTTGCCAGGGTAAGGACACTCCTCAAACAGGTGAATGGCTGCCATAAAGAGGTAATTACATCTTCTAGCGTTATGGCGTTTTGGTAGAATAAGCCATAGTAGTATGATCAGTGGGACTGCGCTGATCCTAACAACAAAAGAACCAAAGTCCCTTTGGCAGTTCACCTGAAATGTGGCCACCCATTGTACAGGGAGCTGGTGCTATGCTCTATTCAATAGAATGGGTCTGTCTTGCACAGCTTAATTAGCACTGCATCCTCTCTATTCCCCCTGTATGATCAAGCTGGAAGGGGTGGGGTGGAGCATGAGCGATCAGAATGTTATGGCATATCGCCATGGTGGGAATATGCGGCAGATAGCGGCACAGGGATTTTTCTCTACATGTTCTCACCCAGACATTGTTGACTTTTGCATCAATCTCATATCTCTGTACATTTCATATCTAGAATATCGGTCAATCATATAAAAAGTGCAAATAACCCCTCGTAAAGCAGATCTGGCAGAGGCATTTACAAGCTGGGTTGATTCGGTAACACAGTGTTGATTTATTCTTAAATCTTCACGTAAACTTCAAAGCTTTAGAAATAAAGGTCTTATTGTTCTGAGCAGTTAATGAAAGTACAAAGTCTTCCATGATGATAAGATTGTGCGCTCTGATATGGAACTAGGTAAAACGTTGCTGCAGTTCTTCATGCCTCTGTTTAGATGACCTTACTAATATTCTATGCAGATTCATATATATACCTACGTGAAACAAAATTATACACAAAATCCAGAAGGAAGATTTAGGGCCTTTTATATGAAAACTGTCTGGCAGTAAGACTGTCTTTGTTGTCCAGAGCAACTAATCAGAGCTCAGCTTTTATTTTTTCACAGCACTATCTGAAACGAAAGCTGAGCTCTGACTGGTTGGTATGGGCAATAAAGACAGACTTACTGCCAGACAGTTTTTATACATAAGACTCTAAGGGGCCTTTTGCACGGCAATGGACAAATACCGGTCGGGAAATTCCGACCAGTATTTGCTCTGTTTCGGGCACGCAGGGGGACGGTGTTTCTCTGCGGTTTGCGGAGAAAAGCCCTCCCCCTTCACACCCACATGTTCATGTTCCAGCCGAAAACCGGATGGAAGAATGAACATGTTCTATGTTTTTCGGTCCGCCAGTGGTCTAAAAAAAAGGTCCCATGGAAAATCTGTGCAGTGGGGACTACTGAGCAGATTTTCCGTTAAGGTCCGTGTTAAAGTTTGACAGCTGGTTTGCAGACACAGGGCCGGGACAAGGCCTTTTGGTGCCCTAGGCGAGTACAGCCAATGGCGCCCCCCCCCCTCCTCACTCTCAACAAAATACCTCCCCCACACACACACTAATTCCTCTCACCCCTGCGCCAGGTCCTGTCACTAATTTTCTGCACATCCCACAGAGCTCCCGTCCATCTCCTCAGCAGTCACTGCAAAATTTGAAAATCAGCCCTGACAAATTTGCATTTTCAAAATCGCTCCCCTCCGTATGACAGTGCAATACCCCTAAATAACAGTCACCGAATAATCCACCGATACATGGAGCAAATCTACCGGACGCATCATTGTTACTAAAAACACTCCTACAAAACCAAGACCCAAAACTATTACTACTTAAGGATCAAATAATCCTGCCAGACCCTGACCGAACGCAACCCCCACATGTGACTACCAGCTGTACACAGGCTCTGATTACATATAAGTGATTACCCTGCTGTTACATTTAGTAACTCACTGGAGACGTCTTTTCTGATCAGCGTCGTTCACTTTCCCTTTTCTTCTCCATCCGGTTCACACCTTCATGCCAATTGCTCCCGGCCACAACTCGTCCCTGAGGATTTGGACACAAATATCTTAGATTCCTCACATTTCCAGTAACTCCTTAATTATAGGTATATAAGTCCCCTTAGTCAGACAGGTATATAGATATGCCCTCTCAGTCAGGCAGGTATATAGATATTGTCCCCTTAGAAGGTAGGTATATTAAATATAGGGGCACTCAGGCAGGTATATAGCTAGGGGCTCAGGCAAATATATAGCTAGGGGTTCAGGCAGGCGTATGGGGGCTACAGGCAGGCATATAGGGGCCACAGGCAGCTGTACAGGGGTTCAGGCAGGCGTATGGGGCCACAGGCAGGCGTATGGGGCCACAGGCAGGCTTATGGGGGCCACAGGCAGGCTTATGGGACCTCAGGCAGGCGTATGGGGGCCACAGGCAGGCGTATGGGGCCACAGGCAGGCGTATGGGGGCTCAGGCAGGCGTATGGGGCAACAAGCACGCGTGTGGGGCCACAGGCAGGCATATAGGGGCTCAGGCAGGCGTATGGGGGCTACAGGCAGGCGTATAGGGGCCACAGGCAGCCGTACAGGGGCTCAGGCAGGCGTATGGGGCCACAGGCAGGCGTATGGGGCCACAGGCAGGCGTATGGGGGCCACAGGCAGGCGTATGGGGCCACAGGCAGGCGTATGGGGGCCACAGGCAGGCGTATGGGGGCTCAGGCAGGCGTATGGGGGCACCAGGCAGGCGTATGGGGGCCACAGGCAGGCATATAGGGGCCACAGGCAGCCGTACAGGGGCCACAGGCAGGCGTACGGGGGCCACAGGCAGGCATATAGGGGCCACAGGCAGGCGTATGGGGGCTCAGGCAGGCGTATGGGGGCACCAGGCAGGCATTATAGGGGGCCGCAGGCAGGCATATAGGGGCACCAGGCAGGCATTATAGGGGCCACAGGCAGTATATAGGGGCCACAGGCAGGCATTTTGGGGGCCGCAGGCAGGCATTATAGGGGGCCACAGGCAGGCATTATGGGGGCCGCAGGCAGGCATTATAGGGGCCGCAGGCGGGATATAGGGGGCCACAGGCAGGCGTTTGGGGGCCACATGCAGAATATAGGGGGCCACAGGCAGGCACTTAAAAACAACAACATTAATACTTACCCAATTCCCGGGGCGGCGCTCCTCTTCTGTCCTCTTCAGCCGCGCGCTCCTCCGCAGCTCTCAGGCGCACGGCCTATGACGCGCTGTGCGCCCGAGGAGAGGCAGCGTCGCGATGACATCACGTCATTGCGACGCTGCCGGCTGAGCCGCACGCGGCCGCGGCGGGTCCTCAGCGCTATGATGACCCGGCGGCCCCGCTGTGTCGGACCTGCAGCTCACCGGAGGATCCAGCTATCCTCCGGGGAGCGGGCCCGACACTGTCTGCGGGGCAGGGAGCGCTTGCTCTCTGCTCCGCAGAAGCGGTCACAGAGACCGCCGGCGCTTCAGGCCCACGGCAGCGGCCTGGAGCCCGGCGAGGGTCGGGGCCCTGACGGCGCCCCTTAGGGATAGGCTGAGGTAGGCGCCCTAGGCGGTCGCCTACCTTGGCCTACCCGTCGTCCCGGCCCAGTGCAGACGGCTTTTAAAACTGAAAACCGTCTGTAAATCCGACTGAAAAACCTGACCGTGGGGACATGCCCTAAGGGCGACATATATGAACGGGGCTGTGCCAGAAGTCTGGCGTATTTTCAGCCTGACATCTAGCGCAGCTCCGTTCACAAAAGGTGTAAATGTCCCCCACGCTAATATCAGGCGCATTACAGAGCGCCCGCGGCACTTTGTAATGCACCTGATTTCGGGGGATGTGCGGGAGGCGGGGCAGACTAGAACTATACGAAGCTATAGATTAATAGCTTCAGTACGACAATTCCAGACACATTACTGCTGGAACAGGTAGAGCACTTTCAAAGTGGTTTACCTGAGCCAGAAATGTCGTGTTAGTGCTAGAATGCACCTTAATAATGAACCGCTGCAGAGCAGGTTCATAAATCAGGCACATTCTATACTAATAATATACGTATAAAAATTGGCGTTTAAATGCCAAAAATCGTATATGTCGCCCTAAGTCTTTCTGGACCCCTTCAGCCATTGGTTGGTGCAAGGTAGCTCAGATGTGACCTTGAAGGAGTTTAGGGAAAAAAATATTGTCTAAATAATATCTCTGTAATGTGCTTTTATTAACTTTTCTAAGGGCCTCCTAGGTTCTACATCGTCTGTTTGATGACAGGAAGCTTAGTAGTTCCGTGTGTCTGGACACAGCTAGAAACAGATCTGCATCCAGCCCAGGAGATCAGGTGACCACAGGAGCGTGCCTTTTTTCAGGACAGCCTTTGAAGCCAAATTTCTTTAGTCCTGCCTCCTAAGGCTTTAAAAATGAGGTGGGAAACAGTAGGAATACACCAAAACTGAGGTTAAGACGGAGAAAAATAGACAAAACACAACAGGATTCTGGGACTCAGAGTTTCACAGGGCATACAAAACTTCAAATAGAAAACGCTGCTGTTTGGCAGGTTAGAAATGTAGTCATATATATAAATATATATATTATATATATTATATATATATAATATATTATATATATATATATATATATATATGTTCTATCACTCTAAGGTCTCTATATATTAAAAGAAAGCCTAAAGTTACCATATTACTACAGTAAATGTGGTATCATTAATTATTATGCACGAGCCATTATAAAGGAATAGGAGCTGTAGTCAGAATGTATAATATACACTCACCGGCCACTTTATTAGGTACACCTGTTCAACTGCTCGTTAACACTTAATTTCTAATCAGCCAATCACATGGCGGCAACTCAGTGCATTTAGGCATGTAGACATGGTCAAGACAATCTCCTGCAGTTCAAACCGAGCATCAGTATGGGGAAGAAAGGTGATTTGAGTGCCTTTGAACGTGGCATGGTTGTTGGTGCCAGAAGGGCTGGTCTGAGTATTTCAGAAACTGCTGATCTCCTGGGATTTTCACGCACAACCATCTCTAGGGTTTACAGAGAATGGTCCGAAAAAGAAAAAACATCCAGTGAGCGGCAGTCCTGTGGGCGGAAATGCCTTGTTGATGCCAGAGGTCAAAGGAGAATGGGCAGACTGGTTCGAGCTGATAGAAAGGCAACAGTGACTCAAATAGCCACCCGTTACAACCAAGGTAGGCAGAAGAGCATCTCTGAACACACAGTACGGCGAACTTTGAGGCAGATGGGCTACAGCAGCAGAAGACCACACCGGGTGCCACTCCTTTCAGCTAAGAACGGGAAACTGAGGCTCCAATTTGCCCAAGCTCATCGAAATTGGACAGTAGAAGATTGGAAAAACGTGGCCTGGTCTGATGGTCTCGATTTCTGCTGCGACATTCGGATGGTAGGGTCAGAATTTGGCGTCAACAACATGAAAGCATGGATCCATCCTGCCTTGTATCAACGGTTCAGGCTGGTGGTGGTGGTGTCATGGTGTGGGGAATATTTTCTTGGCACTCTTTGGGCCCCTTGGTACCAATTGAGCATCGTTGCACACCTTGTGGAATCTATGCCACGAAGAATTGAGGCAGTTCTGAAGGCAAAAGGGGGTCCAACCCGTTACTAGCATGGTGTACCTAATAAAGTGGCCGGTGAGTGTATATCCTGATATAATTTTATCATGTAAATCAGGGATGACGAACCTTTTTTTCTCACCAAGGGCTATTTGGATACTTAGAACCTTATATGAAGGTCATACAAAATAGCCCGTTTTATTTGGTCAGACGTCTAGTTTGTGATGGCTGGAACTACGTCTCTCCCGGATCAGCACAAGCACAGATGCACATGAAAGGATGAGCAACAAATCTCATCCGTGCCATTTCTCCGCTATAGCACATCGAGGACGACAATGCATGGACGAGAGTTGTAACTGAAGCCTCCTGGATACCCCCCTGGGTTTAGATGCTATATGCCTAAGTCTCCATTCTCTCTGTGAAGTAGCATATAGGGCAGTAATAGTATGGCCTAGAACTGTCAATGATGCACTTGACTTCCCCCTGTCGGTAAACAACTGCCAAGAACTTTGGAGACCAGCGCATGCGTAGTAGCAGATCGGTAAGGAAGAGCTTGTATGAGTCATGCTACTGTGCATGCGCTGGTCTCTGGACTTGGGGGTCCTTGTGAAGTAGCATATCAGGGCAGTAATATTATGGCCCAGAGCTGTCAATGATGCACTTGATGTCCCATTGTCAGCAAACAAGTGCAAGAGCTTTGGAGACCAGCGCATGCACAGTAGCAGATGGGTAAGAAAGAGCTTGAGAGGGCGGGACCGGAAGCCCATGGCGTCGGACGTGTAGCTGAGGAGCTCCGCAGCACGGCTACCTTCTCGGGGAAGAATTAGCGGCACCCTGGCATCAAAATGCCGGCGAAAGGCGCAACGCACAGCTCTGTTCCTCCACACCCGGCGGCAGAAAGGTTGGGGCATTTCCCCGGCCAGGGGCAGGGGCGAAAGTCCGCGACAGACAACGTGGCGGGCCCCATCTTCTTCCTCCCGGGCAGCTGGACGGCCGCTCCCCCCCCATCACGGGGCGCAGCCGACACCCCAGCTGCAGCACGGACCTGCGGGGGGACCATCACGAGCGAGAGACTCTCCTCTGCTCGCGCCACAGAGCCCGGACCTCCCGCGCCTGAAGCGCAGACGGTCTGGGGCCTCTCCAGCCAAATTGCGGCAACAGCAGCAAGCACCCCGTTTAAACCCCCCTGAAATCCGGATTTATCCCCCGGCTCCCTACGGCTCCCCACTCCCATCAAACAGGGGGGGCCGAATCTCCCCTGCTACCCCCCAAATCAGTCAATCATCCCCTCAGGGGATTATAAACCCAGCATTCGGGGGGCCTACAAATACCAATTTTTGGCAACCCAGACAATGCCCCCTAAAGCCCAGAGGCAACCGGGCCAAATAAGGGGGCCCCGGGCCCCCCAGCCGTGTCTCCCTGGAAGGGTTATGATGACACCAGGATGGGGATACGACGTGAGTTGAGAGACCGGTGGGCCGAATAGGGGATCGTCCCCCCTCCAATGCGGGCCTGCACCCGGCATTGAAAGCCCCGGCTGCAAACAGAGGAGGGCGCATTTTTAAAACTACCCCACAAGAGTGATTTCACCGGTAGTGAGAGGTCAAGGGAAACTTTTTAATCAAAATTGCGCAACGCATCAAGACCTCACTCAATGCTGAGGGTTGACTCCCTAAAAAAGCTCATGACTTAACGCCGCTATATTCTCATCTGGAACAGTGCGTGACCTCCCAGGCTTTCGGGTTCAGAGACACCAAAAACCCACCGGGGAGACTTAGAAAAAGGGGGGCGCCGCAACAACAAGAAGCGGGGTCCCGGAAAACCTGAAGGAGAGGAAAACCTCCAAGTCATCCTTGAAGCCATCTTTAACAACCTTTTGGGACTCCCCCTGTCTACTCCCATAAAGTTTGATCGACTTATGAGCCTGCCCAAAAATTCGTCTCAAAAGCCCCCGGGACATAAATTTTTGTGTGCACGATTCACTGTAAAAGACAGATTATGGGCAGTCGAGAAAAAAAGCAAAATTGACTTTGCGGGGCCCCTGTCCAGCTCATCCGGACCTGCATGGATTAGGCTGCAAAGAAGAAAACACTTCGTCCCCCCTTGCCCTTTTAAAAGAGCAGGGTCACCTACAGATGGGGATACCCCTTCGCCCTTTGCCTAAGAACAAAATCCGCCACTTCAACATAGAGGGCTTGCAAACTTTTGTTTTGGCCCTGATATCATGCCCCCGGGTATAACGGGCTGGGAAATTGCGATTCCCCCAAAAAACTCCACCCCAATTTGGGGCCAAATCTGAAGCAAAGGAAGGAGACTCAAAATAGGGGTCTCTGGGTGCATCCCCTGCCTTGCCCCCGCCCCTCCCACCTGAAGACCATAGATGTCCTCGGGGGACTTTTTCTCTCACAGGAACCAGAGGCGATGAAAGGGTGACCTCGTATCACGGATTAAACAAACCTTTTTCCCCACTGATCCCTTCCTTCCCTTTCTTCTTTTTGCTTTTTTTCCCTCCCCCCCCCTCCCCCATCCAATTTTTTGGGTCGCTTGCCAAGTCCCTTTTTATGCTTAGCTTAGCTCTTTTGTCCTTTATCCCATCTTTGGCATTAAAGCCGGTACTCTGCAAGAACCAGTTTCTATCTCCCCCATTGGTATGGCGGGGGTTTGTCCACATACCTTCGTTCCATGTTGACCCCCATAAGAGGTAGCTTTGCTTGCGACCCCACGCAGTGACCCAGGTTTTTCTTACCTAACACCTAGCGGGGACCAGGGGGCGTGCTGGTCTACCCAAACCCTCGTTTTCGGAGGGTGTGTATTCACCTTCCCCCCCTCCCTTGCACGAGGAAGGAAATTTTTCGGGGAGCTTTTATTTCTTACCTTCTCTATCTAAGGCGACTTAGGCCTTAGTGAAAATCTCAGTTGAGAATGTTCTTTTCATTGTTTTTTAATTGTTGTGTCTTTGTCCTTGTCTCTCCCCTCACCTTTTGTTTCTATCCGCTGAGAGGATTACGCGTTTTCTGGCCCTACTCCACCGGCCGGGGACTTATGATTGGATTGGGTGAGTGGACATCTGCTCTTTTTCATTCTGTTCACAATGATTGATATATATTCACTAAACGTTAAGGGCCTAAACTCAAACATGAAAAGGAAGCTGCTTTTGACCGACCAAGGATCAAAGGCCCAATAGTATTTCTCAAGAAACTATTTTAAAAAGGATAGTAATTTAAATTTTGCAAAAAACCTTTACCCGAGGGGCCTAAGGCCTCTCACATAGGAAAGGAAGGTGGGACCGCATTTTTTCTCGTAGTCAGTGCCCCTTTATGTACAAAATTCAATTCTAGATCCCAGTCCCTTTTTACTAACAGGCTCGTAGGGGGATACAACTGACGCTTTGCAACTTTCGGCCAAATAAAACCTTCAGGGCAGTTCCGAGAAAAATTTGCGAAAAATTTTCCAATTTGTTCCAGGCCCATCTGGTTTGGGGGCACTTCAATTTTCTTCTCTGAGAAGATGGATAAATTGTTGCTACGGGCAAAAATTGCACCCATCTTTGAAGGGGCTGCGAGGGAATTCAGAAAATTAACGGGGCTTGATTTGTACGATAGGCGTATTGCAATCCAACCAGAAACATAACTTTCATTCCCCCCCTTACGGCCCCCCTATTTAGACTACTTCTTTGGGAATATCCCCATCCTTCGTCAATCAGTCACGGTAGAAATCCACCCCATTACTTGGTCAGATCACGCCGCACTGATGCTTTCTCTGAACCTAGGGGACACCCGTACGATAAAATGTCATTGGCGCCTTAACGAATCCCTCCTGAAACACCCCCAGCATAGAGAAGAGGTACGACAGGCTATCAAAGATTACTTTCAAGTGAACGCTGGCTCGGTCACCTCACCGGCCACGCTCTGGGAAGCACACAAGGCGGTGGTCCGAGGCCACTGTATTGCCTTAGGTTCCCGTGTGAAGAGAAATGCTGCCCTGCAGATGTCAATGCTTCAGACACGTCTTAGAAGCCTTGAAGCTTCCCTAGCAATTACACCGACCAAGCACATACTTCGTGAGGTTGTAGAGATTAGATCCAAAATGAGGAGTCTGGAAATTTCTAGAACCGAAAAAATGTTGGTCTACAGCAGGCAACGATATTATTTTCGGGCCAACAAGGCACACACTATGCTAGCCAGGATGCTCCGAGAGGAGACCTTGGCAAAGAAACCATACTCCCTGAGAAATAGTCAAGGTACGATAATTTCAGATCCCCAAGAGATTTCTCGGATTTTCCACTCTTATTACGCTAAGCTCTACAACCTCCCGGACTCTCTGACTAGCTTGCTATCGGACAACCCAGACGCCCTACAGGAATTTCTGTCTTCCTGTAAACTTCCCTCACTGGCCGAAACAGACCTGGGTACTCTCAATGCCCCGATCACAATTGAGGAGGTTAGGGAAACCCTTAAAGACCTACCCTCCAAAAAATCCCCAGGACCAGACGGGTTCACGTATTTGTACTTCCAGACCTTCTCTCCTCAACTGGAAGAATACATGGTGGAACTGTTCAACTCATTCATGAAGGGTGACCATCTTCCCCCATCTATGCTCCACTCCTATATAACCCTTATCCCCAAACCCAACAAGGACCACCTGGACTGCGCAAATTATCGGCCTATCGCCCTTCTAAATGCTGATGTGAAAATATTTGCCAAAATATTGGCTAACCGTCTATCTTACTGCCTGCCAGGTTTAATTAACAAAGTCCAAGTAGGATTTGTTGCTGGCAGACAGGGAGCTGACAACACTAGACGGGCGATAGACCTGATTGAAATAGCGCACAGGAGACAGGAACCAGCCCTTTTACTTAGCTTAGATGCGGAAAAGGCGTTTGACCGCCTAAATTGGAAATTCATGTCTGCAGTCTTGAAAAGGTTTGGTTTTCGGGGCCCCTTCTTGCAAGCCCTCAGTTCATTATACTCCCACCCTTCGGCAGCCATTCGTCTCCCGCATGCTGACTCCCCCTTAATTAAACTAAAAAATGGCACCAGGCAGGGGTGTCCTCTGTCCCCAATGATCTTTGTTTTGTGCATAGAACTGTTAGCGGTGGCCATACGCAATAACAAGGACATCACGGGCATCCGAGTCCGAGACAGGGATTTTAAAGTATCACTTTATGCAGATGACATACTTCTGACCCTAACTAACTTGCATACTACTATCCCTAATCTACAATCACTCTTAAACTACTTTGGGCTTCTATCGGGCTACAAAGTCAATCCATCTAAAACAGAGGCATTGCCTTTAAATATTCCGGCTGCTCAGTTAAACTTGTACAGATCGAACTTCGGTTACAACTGGAAGCAAAGATCTCTGAGGTATTTGGGGATCAACTTGACACCATCATACACTACGCTGTTTTCAAGCAACTACCCGGACAAATTCTTGGAAGTGCATCGTTTACTAAGTAAATGGCACGCCCTACCAATCTCGCTTTTGGGTAGAATAGCAGCAATTAAAATGATGGCTCTCCCAAAGCTGATGTATTTGTGTGAGACGCTACCAGTGCCGATACCTAGCAGAGACTTAAAAGTTATGCAAGCCGCTTTTTTGCGATTTATATGGGCCCGAGGCAGGCACCGTATTCCAAAATCGGTTCTACTAGCTCCCAGGACTCAGGGTGGTCTCTCTGTGCCTGACATACAAAAGTATTATTGGGCAGCGCAGCTACGACGAATTCCAGCCTGGTCGTCGCTTTTTGCACATGCTAGATGGACTGAATTGGAGACGTTGTGGTTAGCCCCGATACACCCCAACTCGCTCCTGTGGTCTACGACTCATAACCAGGTTGAGGTGCAACTGTTGGGCCCCATGGCTCTGATGTGGAAGGTGTGGAAATCTTGTCATAATAAATTTAATCTTAGTTCGTGATATTCACTAATGACATCCTTTCTTTTCCAACCACTGCTGCCGGACAGCCTTCAGGGTCCCCACGTGAAATCGTGGTTCAACAGTCAATTATTCAGGCTGGCAGACATTGTAGACCACAGGACCCGAGAGATCCTTCCCTTTGAAGTTCTTAGAGAGAGGTATAAGTTACCGCCCCAAACCTACTACACTTATTTGCAGATTTGACACTTTCTACATAGATCTCTGTCCACCACGTCGGTATCGATCCCCACCAGTTTTGAGAGACTATGCCGAGCAAACTCTTCTACAGCCGGACTGATTTCCTCAATATACAAAATGTTGGTGTCCCCTGATTTGGCTCAAGCGCCCAACCACTCATATATGAGAAAATGGGAAGAGTACCTAGGGATGCCCATCCCCCCAGATACATGGCAAACAGTCTGGGCCCAAGCGGCCAGGTCTTCCTCCTGTGTCGCCTATAAGGAAAACCAATGCAATCTGCTGATGCACTGGTACCACACCCCTGTGCTCCTACATACTTTCTACCCTAATATCTCTGACCTTTGCTGGAGATGTAGAGAGACGCAGGGGATATATTCTGGGATTGCCCTAGAATAAAACCCCTGTGGAAAACAGTCAAACGTTTGGCCCGAGCTATTCTAGGAGTCAACATTCCCCGAACCCCCAAGGCCTACTTACTGAATATCTTCCCTAGTGGCCTGTGCCGCCCACAATCGCGCCTCCTTTTGCATATGATAACAGCAACTAAGTGTCTCATAAGCAAACACTGGAAGTGCCAAGAACCACCTTCAAAAGACCAGTTGATCAGCCGAGTGAAGGACATCCGTGAAATGGAATACCTCACGGCTCTCCTTGATGACAGGCTTGACAAATTTGAGATAATCTGGAAGCCCTGGGACAACTATATAATCTCCACCGCCCCCTGATGGAGGCACTGTAACGTGGGCCTTGACCAGATGCTCCTTCTCTTGATTATTTGTTTCCAACATTCCTTATTAGATAGACAAGATAAGAGGCACCTACTGAAACACAAGGAGGCGGGATCTGAGGGGAGAGGTTTGGGTCACTATCTGCCTTGTAGACCGGCGGGTTAATGACTGGTGATCCGTTGTTTAGGAATAAGGAAGGCTGCGGATCTCTAGGCGGTGTTCTCCTCTTCCCTGTGCTTCTTGTCCTTTGTCTCCCCCTGTCTTTGTTTCTAGTGTTCAATGTTAGGTTATCTTTAAAGTGCCCGTCACTTCAGCTGGCTTACGGTTTAAGCTTGACCAGAAGTAATGGGTTAATTTGTTTTTGAATGCCTTTGTGCTTAATTTTTTCCTGAGCACATATGTCAAAGTTATTTAGCAATGTTTGATATTTTGCTATGTTTTCCTAATATAAGGGAATCTTTAGTTCGTGACTGTCAGCCTTTGTTGTTTTTTGATCTTTATAAAAGATGCTTGATTTTGTAATAATTGTTTTACAAATTGAAAACCTTAATAAAACACACAGTTTTAAAAAAAAAAAAAAACTTGAATGAGTTATGCTACTGCGCATGCGCTGGTCTCTGGACTTGGGGACTGAGCACAGTGCCGCAACAAATGATTTTGTGGGCCACATACAGCCCACAGGCTGAACTTTTCCCACTAATAATAATAATAATCTTTATTTCTATAGCTCCAACATATTCCACAGCACTTTACAAATTCAAGGGTAAACATACAGTTATTACACATTAAAAGTACTTACAGATGAGAAACAAGGTGTGAGGGCCCTGCTCGTGAGAGCTTACAATCTATTAGGGTGTATGGGTGAAACAAACGGTAAGAAGTGCTAAGTTTACAGTGGTCCAGCCATGTTTCATAAATAGTCTATGTAAAGGATTTTAAGTTCTATTTCAGAAATACAAAGCTCCAACAGCTATAAAAGTGTATTTAGAAATGAATAAATGCAAGTATGTTGAATCTAAAGATAACATAGTGTTAAAAGTTGGACATAAGAGATCTTACCCAGGCTGATTGTCCTGGAGGATTTTTTTATCTCATATCCTCTCTTACCATGTAATCAGCATGTTCACTATCTATACACACATACATAGATAACATATTTCTTTAGAAGCTTTTCAAAATAGGTTGGACAAAGAAAGACAATGTAGTCCGATCAAAGCAGTTTCACAGCATTGGTTAATTGAAGATGTCTTTAAATGTGTCCTATATATCAACATCTGCAATTCTAGCTGTTAGTCCTATAAAAATAAAAATCAGTAAATTCTTTGGAAAAACTGACAACTATTCATAAATAAAAATGGTTAAAAAAAATCACATAATATGAATTTATTTTTAAAATGAAATTTGTCTTCCCATCTCCGCTGGTGTGATTTATTCCTACCTTCCCTTTGAAGGACGATTTGACAGGTGCCTGTTCATGTTAGTTAACCCGCTATGTAAATGGATTTATGTTGATTTTATTATGGAGGAAAACCATACCGAACAACTATACAGTATATAAAAACATGTAATTTGTGAATGCATACAGCTTTCCCAGTGAGTTAGAACAACAAATTGGCACTTTTAAATTTTTTGGTCTGTACTTACATTTTCATTTCCACAAGAATTTGTTTTAAATCAGTATAATTTTCCACACAATTACAGTACAGATAATCTTTAGTGCATTTTAGATGGATCCATTTTAAGATATGGATTCAATGAATCGCTTTTGAAAATATTGTCTAAAACCAGAGTGCTGACAATGGGAAAGCAAGATAAATTCTAGATTATTTGAAAGTCATTATGTGCAATAAAAATAGTGCTCATTTAAAATCAATTTCAATAAAACATTAAGGACTGAACTCTAAATGGATGAAAAGAGGGAAAAGCCAGCAAACAAATTGTACATAATGCTTTTTTTTTTCCACCTGCAAAAATACGCTCATTCAGCCCAGCTACTGTGTCATACTATCTGACTAGTCAGGTAAAGAGAAAATTATCCAAATTTCCATTACACACAGCCTCTTAGGTTTATCGAATACCACTTCTGCTTTAATAACATCACTTTATTGTGACTAGACGAAAATTTTACATTTCCTGAAGTCGTCTTATTCATTTCTAAAAGCAAATCAGCAGATATCAATATTTTTCCAATTAGAATATATAGTTTATTATGCCGAGAACCTAAACTATTCAACACTTCTGATGACGGGTTGTGAATTGCATGGTTGACAGACTGTGAAAGACATACTGAGATATTATACTTAGAAGTAACAAAAAAAAAAACCAATGTGTTTCTATGCGGGGCTTCTGTAGCTGGTCCCTTTTACATCAGAAAATATAAGATCTGCATGTCAAGCAGTGTTTTCCTCATTTCCAACACAACTCTATGCAGGTCTCTTAGAAACCTTTCACAATACATTTAAGGCAGTACACATGAAACGTACATTTTTTTTTATACCAAGAGAAAAAAAACAGTTTACAGTGTGCAAAAATGTATGCAAGTGTATTACCTACAGTAACCTAATAATTATATGCTTTTGTTGTTGCAGGGCCTCGCCTTGTACTTAAAGCGGTTGTCTCATCTCAAAGTTTCATAGGATGCATGAATGAAATAATGCTTCTTTGCTCTGTCACTTCCTGGTCAACCTGTCTGTAATTAGCATATGAGCTCCCTGTATTCAGACTTCTCTGTTTATTATATTTATTAGTCTAGATTAGCTAAATTACTTTCTACTAGGAAAGGAGAAGCTGCTGAGATAATGTAAACAGTAATTACTGTTTTTTGTCTGAAAGATCAGATAACACACAAGCTCTCACTGCCGGCCAGGACCTGTGTGATGACGTCACTCCCTGCTATCAGATAGAACAAACAGCAGCGGATAAAGAGTACACAGGTCGGTCACTAGGGAAACCTGAGAGGCCTCAGAAGGTGATGAAATCACTTGTAGCTCCTTAACAAAAAAAAATTAACAACGCAATATATTTGGAAAACATCTTAGTTTAGTGTTCCCTACATGTTGAATGCTAATCTTTGTAGCGAGACAACCCCTTTAAGAACTTCCAATTGATTACACAATGGCTGGGTGGCAGTGTCCAACTGTGGTGCCTGGGGCCCACCTGTGGAGTTAACTCTTGTCACACATCATACAGCGATTGCACAACTGCACATGCCTCCTGCTTTCTTACACTAAAGGTGAAAGCA
Organism: Phyllomedusa bahiana; assembly: GCA_025379985.1. Classification (NCBI taxonomy): domain Eukaryota; kingdom Metazoa; phylum Chordata; class Amphibia; order Anura; family Hylidae; genus Phyllomedusa; species Phyllomedusa bahiana. The sequence goes on along the minus strand of JAODAL010002775.1, from coordinate 18,641 downwards.
CCCTTAGATCTTTTAGGCTACCTAGTCATGAAGGACCCACAGATTCTAATTATAGGTGTGTGGAGTTTTGTAAGAAAATTTCTGCATTGAAATACAGGAGCGACAATCATCAAAAAAGCTATGTTTGCTTATACATATGGGCAGGATCGGTTGCACAAAGAAAAAAAAAATAACAATACAGATATAGCATTAAGATGATTTTGTAAGTCATACAATTGGCAAAAAATACCACTTTACAAAAAACAAATATTATTATACTGTATAAAACTCAGTAAACCAATATTAGAAATAATACCATTATCGTTTATTAGTAGTAATAAAATAATACTGCTACATCATGACCATACATTACCACCACATAATATCTGAATATCAGCACCAGTGCAGTTACATCCAGTAGGAACTATCTGCTCTCCAACCGGTCACATGTCTACCCTTTCCCACACTTCAGTTTTACTCACTTTCCTTGCTTCAGCATTGGGGACTGACTACCATCTTTTAAAAGGGCAGATAGATTAGTCTTAAAATGTTAGCACTAGCCAAACATTCATCTTCAACCTGTCTAGCTCCAAAAAATCTCCAGTGATGCCGTCTATTAATGTATTCATCAGGGTACTATAAAAAAAAGAAAAAAAGTATCCTGATGGATACTGTTAAGTAGCCATCACCACTACAATAGACCAAATGTAGTCCTATTTGGACTATATTTGTTCTATGTGCCATATGTACATACTTTTCTTGAAGGACACAAAAGCATGGTGCAGCATGCTTTTGCATCCTAAACATAAAGGGCCACATGTATGAAATTTGACATTTAAACGCCAAATTTCATATTCATTAAAATAATATAGAATGCGTTTGATTTATGAACCTGTTCTACTGCAGGTCATAAATCAGGCACATTCTAGCGCTAGGATGACATTTGTGGCTCAGGTAAACCACTTTGAAAGTGCTCTACCAGTTCCAGCAGTAATGCGCCTAGTATTGCCGTACTGAAGCTATATACAGTGGTGGCCAAAAGTATTGGCACCCCTGCTATTCTGTCAGATAATACTCAGTTTCTTCCTGAAAATTATTGCAATCACAAATTCTTTGGTATTAATATATGCATTTAATTTGCTTGCAATGAAAAAACACAAAACAGAATGAGACAAAAATCAAATCATTGATCATTTCACCCAAAACTTCAAAAATGGGCCGGACAAAAGTATTGGCACCCTCAGCCTAATACTTGGTAGCACAACCTTTAGCCAAAATAACTGCGAACAACTGCTTCCGGTAACCATCAATGAGTTTCTTACAATGTTCTGCTGGAATTTTAGACCATTCTTCTTTGGCAAACTGCTCCAGGTCCCTGAGATTTGAAGGGGGCCTTCTCCAAACTGCCATTGTGACATCTCTCCACAGGTGTTCTATGGGATTCAGGTCTGGACTCATTGCTGCCACTTTAGAAGTCTCCACTGCTTTCTCTCAAACCATTTTCTAGTGCTTTTTGAAGTGTGTTTGGGTCATTATCAAGCTGGAAGACCCATGACCTCTGAGGGAGACCCAGCTTTCTCACACTGGGCCCTACATTATGCTGCAAAATTTGTTTGTAGTCTTAAGAATTCATAATGCCATGCACACGGTCCAGCAGTCCCAGTGCCAGAGGCAGCAAAGCAACCCAAAACATCAGGGAACCTCCGCCTTGTTTGACTGTAGGGACCGGTTTCTTTTCTTTGAATGATCTTTTTTTTCCTGTAAACTGTATGTTGATGCCTTTTTTCCAAAAAGCTCTACTTTTGTCTCATTCTGAGCAGAGACTATTCTTCCAAAACATTTTTTTTTTTTTTTGGCTTTCTAGGTAAGTTTGGGCAAACTCCAGCCTGGCTTTTTTATGTCTCGGGTAAGAAGTGGGTCTTCCTGGTATCCTCCTATACAGTCTCCTTTTCATTCAGACGCCGAGGATAGTACGGGTTGACACTGTTGTACCCTCGGAGTGCAGGCAGCTTGAACTTGTTTGGTATGTTAGTCGAGGTTCTTTATCCACCATCCGCACAATCTTGCGTTGAAATTTCTCATCAATTTTTCTTTTCTGTCCACATCTAGGGAGGTTAGCCACAGAGCCATGGGCTTTACATCCAGGGAGGTTAGCCACAGGGCCATGGGCTTTACATCTAGGGAGGTTAGCCACAGTGCCATGGGTTTACATCTAGGGAGGTTAGCCACAGTGCCATGGGCTTTACATCTAGGGAGGTTAGCCACAGTGCCATGGGCTTTACACTTCTGGATGACACTGCGCATGGTAGACACAGGAACATTCAGGTCTTTGGGAGATGGACTTGTAGCCTTGAGATTGCTCAGGCTTCCCTCACAATTTGGATTCTCAAGTCCTTAGACAGTTCTCGGGTTTCTCTTTCTTTTCTCCTGCTCAATGTGGTACCACAAGGGACACAGGACAGAGTTGAGTCAACTTTAATCCCCAGTCAAATGGCTGCAAGTTGTGATTTAGTTATTGCCAACACCTGTTAGGTCCCACAGGTAATTTTACGGGTGCTGTAATTAACAAATTAGGAAGCCTCACATGATTTTTCAAACAGTGCCAATACTTTGTCCCACCCCTTTTTATGTTTTGGGGGTGGTGATATCCAATTTGGCTTTAAAACAATTCTTTTTGTGGTTTTCCATTGAAGACAAATTAAATGAAGATAATAATACCAAAGAATTTGTGATTGCAATCATTTTCAGGAAGAAACTGAGTATTATCTGACAAAATTGCAGGGGTGCCAATACTTTTGGCCACCACTGTATCTATAGCTTCATACGGTTCTAGTGCGCCCTGCCTTCCACACCCCACCCCCTCTGCTTGCGCTCTGTAACACGCCTGATAATGGCGTTCAGGAGGCATTTCAGTGAAGCAAACTGGGATGCGCTAGATGTCTGGCTGAAAATACAGGGCGCAGTCCCGTTCATACATGTCCCCAAAAGTGTATACCACATAGGACTACTGAATAGGACTACACTTGCTCTATTGATTTCTAGGGGAAGTTAGTTTGCTACATTTAAGGCTAAGTCACACATTCGTTGTGGTATTCGTTGAGGTACATTTTTTTGGATGCATAAACCGACTAATGGCATGATGCAATGTGAGCCTCGCTGCCTTACATTCTAGGTGCTGCAGGGCAAATGTGGTACTATATGTCAACCACTCTAATGAATGGCCAATCATGTAATACATGCATGCTAAGTTCTTTCACTTTGGATAAAAAAAGGAGGTCCTAAGCGGATGGCATCGATCTCTGATGCCCAAATGTTTATATGCAAGATCCAGCATGGTCTAATTATAGGGCCCAGGCTTATTGTTAGGCAGACGTACAAAATAATTTGCAATGTACTCGGCAAGCTCGCCATTTGCACAGTTATTCTTTAGGGGGTAAAGCATGTAGCGCTGTTTCCACTCATTGAAAAACGTTTGTATATTGATTTCATAGAGCAAGGTGTCAGCAAGGTCTTAGCAAAGGAATCAACATTGAGTTTTATGTTAATACCTGTTACATGGTACTAATCAAGTCATGCTCCAAGCAGTGGATGGATTTTCTCCAAAAATGAAGAAAGAAGAAGCAGCCTTACCACTGTGCCAGGTTGTACGTTGATGGATAAGCCAGCTTCGTCCAAGTGTCAGGTACATTATCAAAAAATAGGGCTGACTGCAGTTGCTCCATTTCGGAAGAGATTGCCAACTCACCCTAACAAAAGAAAACATTAGTGAGCTATTTGCTTTTCAGATAGCGGCTGTGATAAGATGACATGATAAATAGTAAAGAGCCCGCTTTTGCCTCTCACAGAAACACACAAGGTGCTGCAAGTTGACGCCTGAACAATGCAGAAGCTTCAGCTTTCACCCGAAGCATAACTCATTTACTAAAAGGAATATTAAGTAGTAGCAATAACTAAAGTATTTCGGGTTATGTGTCTGAAATGTGCTGTGAAAGTGGATAAATTAAACGTGTTTTTATGCATAATTATTTTTCTGCCTAATGCTAAAAATTCACCCATTTGAATAAGAAAAAAAAAAGGGTATGGTGAAAAGCAAGATAAGCATTTGGCGGTACATGGGGTTATCTTAATAAAAGGTATCATATTTATTCAGTAATCCATTGTAGTAACTAGAGGGGTTGGAGGAGTTGTAAATGCGCCAGTCAGAAAGTGGCAAAGCACCAAAGGGACAGGAGTGTACACAGGTAAATTTCGGCGCCCATTCGCGTCATATTTGCGCTCTAATACGAGCGAGATCCGCGTCTAAATTACGGTTATCCATAGCTCTCATAGAGAACTATGGATTACGCCTCCTCTCCCCGAGCGTACAATACTATTGTATTGTATGCATGGGGAGATAAGGGACATGTCAATTACTTGCGGTGAATACGCGTCGCGAGTAATGCATGTCAATAGGGCCAGCGGGCTGCCGCCCTCCCTCCCCCCGTGCTGTAGGAGTGCGCGCCGTTCAGCTCGACTCCCAAATCACCCGGCGTAATTGCGGCTGTACTGTACGCGCTACAATTACGCCGTGTGAACATAGCATAACAAGAGACCATGGGGCCCCATAGAAAAACTAAGAATGGAGCCCTGCTCCACAACAACAACCTTCAGCGGCATGTGTGTGTTCAAGACACTTGGAAAGCTTTTGAACTTTGGTATCTTTCCTTGGACTTTCAGAAAACTTCATCAAGATATTCATTGCTCATTTTCATTCTCCCCTTCTATTATCCACATTAATCGGGTTTTCCAATCTGGCTGTTTCACAGAGCCTGTTCTTCACAGGCAGCTTCAGGCTCCCAATCCGTGTTCAGGATGTACGTGGTTCCACAGCAGTGATTGGCATATAATGTCTGCTATTCCTAGCTGAATGTGTTAGAGGGACATTGGTGATGAGGGGGGCAAGTAATCACAGCAGGAAACATGGCTATTGAACTCTGAAGGATAAAGTTTGTCAGTAAGAAAGATAAACAAACTTTTGTGCTGCTGATCAAACACAGCAGTGAATAACATCACTATCCTGACTAGACAAGGACGTGCTCAACAGTGTAGGAAACCTTCCTTATACAAGTAGAAATAAAAACTGCTCTAACTTTTAAAGGAAGCAAAATCAGAACAGCAACATATTTGGTAATAATACTCCTGTAAGAGTGGGCCCACTTGGTGGTTAAGCTGGATAGCAGCTGTCATGCTTTATATGCTGGTAATTATGCTCATTTGGATGGTCCATAGTCTATACATGCCTGTCTGTGAGACAACTGGCTACAGAAGAAGCCTTTCCTTTTTTTTTCTACCCCCTATGCTGCTGTACTTGGTTGTTTTCGTCACACCTGTAGAGTTTAAATGAAGCAATGGTGTGCCTTCCATATAAAATTCAAACTCACAGTGGATCCCCACTCTATTCATTGGTAGAAGTCCCAGCGCTCAAAAATGCACCACCAATTCTCCAATAGGTGACACATACCCTTGGTGGTAATAAAAAAAAATTGTCTTGTTGACCATGAATATTTAACATTTTACACATTTCTTTAGCAAATAGTTATATGGTTTAGAATGATTTATAAATGTCCAGTACTTTCATTAGTTCTCTTAAATAAAATATTACACAAATGGCTTAATAATACAGTATTATTGCTGCTTCTTTCTAAACTATTTTCTCTGTAAATTCTGGGAAAACACCAGTTCTCTATTTGCAAACAGCACAGACACAGCATGAAGTTCAAGTCTCAACACTTGTCTATCAATATGCGAAAAGAAGACACTGATCTTGCAAGGACCACATCCAGAGCCGAGGAGCTTGTCTAGTCTCTATGGGACTCATTTAGCTACTGCCAGTTGTACTATCATCACTCACTATTTTCTTTCTGCAGGGTTAGGCCAAAATGTGATTCACATATAATATGACAACGAGCCAGATCCTTTTCTTCAAAATGATCTAACATTTTCTTAATTGGCAGAAATCTGACTCAAGTAAATTTCTTAACATAAGGATAGAATTGTTTTAAAGGAAAATTACAAATTAAAAAATGTAATTTATGTACTTTATGTAAAATACAAGTCTAGCAGCGTGAGAGCTGTAAGAATATTACAAACCTTTGAAATTGGGTTAGACATACAGAAGCTGCGAATTCATGCACATGAGGTGTTTGGGTTAATATAGAATTGTCATGTATCACAGAGAACATAGTAATGCCAGGCCCCCCTAAAGAACAAGCAGGATTAATGGATCTGCTTAATGATAAACTCACTACTGTGCCAGACCCAATCATCCACCGATCCAACCCCAAAAAAGATAGGAGCAGCACATCCAGGTACATTTCAAAAAAACCTAAAGGTTACATTGAGGCTCAGGAACATAGTGTGGAAACATGGGTGAATAAAATTTTAACACGTTAAAAAATTACCTGGATGGATGACTGTGTCTGGCACAGTAGTGAGTTTATAGTGCCACCGGACAAAAAATTAGTCACCCTATTGCGTAAGTACAGATGGGGCAGCGGTTAAGTCACGTGCTCAACTTCACGCGCACTGCCTCTACGTGATCATAAGGCACTAGCAATCAGGTAGACAGTTTGTTTCAAGCGGTAATTTTACGTAAACATGGGTAAATGTAAGGATGTGACAGAGTGGCAAAAAGGGGCAATCGTGTTTGGCCATGCCCATGCGGTGAGTGAAGTTGCTGGATTAGTTGGTGTTTCGCAGCCGACTGTTCAACGTGTCTACACGCAGTGGTGTAATAAATGTGGCCACGAAACACAACGTCAGAATTGTGGTTGGAAAACGATCCTAACGGACAGGGACCGGAGACGAGTTTCATTGCTTGTGGATCAAAATAGTTTCTTTACCCAACAAGAATTCTTGTAGTCAGTGAATGAAGGTCCTTCCCAGCCTGTTAGCGAGCGAACATTGCGATGGGAATTGCATGCAATAAACATTTGGAGTCATTCACCTCGCAAGAGGCCATTGCTCACACACGCACATAAAGCTGCACTTCTTCAATGGGCTAGAAAACACCGAACGTGGACAGTAGTTGACTGGTGGACTGTAATGTGGTCTGTAGAATCACGTTTTTGCCTTTATTCCTATGACGCACGTCGTCGAGTGCACCGAAGGCCAAATGAAGTACTTCATCCTGAATGTGTGCAAGGTCAGGTTCAATCCAGAGGCGGGTCTGTGATGTTTGGGGGTGTTTTTTTTTATGGATTGGGCCCATTCACTGAGGTGACCATTAACATGAACCAGCATATTTATTTTGATCCGGGTGATCAGGTATTGCCTTTTCAGTCAACATCTTCATGAGGAGTATGCTGTTGTTACCCCTATTTCTCAAGACGACAACAGCAAAGTTCATCAGGCTGGAAAAATATGTGCCAGGTTTTATAAACACTCACATACCCTATTACATTTCGATTGGCCTACAAAATCACCTGACTTGAACCCCATCAAAAATCTGTTCGACATACTGGAACAGCGGGTAAAACGCCGACATTAGCATCCCCGCAATTTGGTGGATTTGTGCAATCAGCTTTTCAGTGGGTAGCTTAAACTGGGTGCGATGTACCTGCAAAACCTTGTGGACTCACTTCCTAACCAAATCCAGGCAGTTATCAAGGCTAGAGGCAGAGTTATTAAATGAAGATTTTCATGAATTCTTTAGGGGTGACTAACTTTTTGTCCAGTGAGTATATATATATATATATATATATATATATATATATATATAATATATTATATATAATATAAAACCACTGCAGCAGCACTACCCAAATTATAGAAAAAAGCAGGGTGCCAGCATGTAGATATTTATATATGTATACTAACACACACAGTGGGATCACCCATTGTCACCCACTGTTTTACTGCCCTCTGTTGGGTGACTGGAGTCTTATAGATAAGTTTTTCTTGACACAATGCATACTGGACCTTCGAGCAAAAGGATAAACAGAAGAGATGTGTATGACATCCGTTAAGTTACTTTTTGCATTCGTTGAAAGAGTTGTTAATTGAAGTTGCATATTAAAGGTGCTTTTCACACTTTCGTTTTGGTGCAGTTTTTTAAATTATTTTTTTATGTCATTTTTTTAACCCAAAGCTATGAGTGTAAAGAAAAACACTGAATGGGATCTAACAGAAAAATGTAAACATATACAATGCACAGCACTTGGTTATGGTGGGTGGTGCCCGTGGAAGGTTTATTTCAGCCCTGATTGTCCACATAATGAAAGATCCACAGCATACACCAGTTTTGCATTTCAAGAGAATTATATTTTACAGCGTGTACAAATATACAGTCCATACAATTCAAGTACTGGTTATTGTTGGTAAAGGATCCCAGAAGGTTTGGTGATCATCAATTGCTGTGACGTTTTGATCACTTGACGAGATTATTTTCTTGTTGTAAGGTTTCCTTTCAAGTAGCTATCCTACTTTTAAAGATTCAGTTTTTCGGTGGATAACGTAAAACATTTTTTTTTCTGCTGGAATGACTTAAAGGGTTGTCTACATATTTAATAGGGGTTGTCTGGGCTTTTATTGTTAAACATTTGCATCAGTATGTGTTAAAGTGTTTATATAAACTTTATTAATGTTTTTTATATGTTTGGTGGGTGTTTAAAACGTATGAACATATGTTTTTACAGTAATGTATATCTTCCATTTGGAACATCATCCCTAGCTGCTGCATACATTATAGCAGATGCGGCTGGCCCATGCACACGAGTCTGAAGGCCAGTACTTCTATAGTGTAGTGTTAGTAGATAAATGTACTGCAAAAAGAAATCACAGACACGAAGCGCAACTCCTCATGCAAATAAAGATTTAAATTACAGGAGTAATAAATATAAAAGAGCTTCTCATCTATTTAAAGGGGATGTATCGCTTCCTTACTTCGGCTGATTCACACTGCTCTTAGCTTCTCAGCTCTGTGAATGCAGGGGCGTTTCTTACCCTCCCAGCTGGGTGACATCATCCCCCCTTCACTGCTGGCCTGAGACTCCCCTCCCCCCCTCCCCTCTGAGTCCACATATCACTGTGTCTCTCTCTATGCAGTCTTATTTTATAAGAGCTGTATACATACCACAGGCTGCATTCAATCTAGACTGAGCACTGGAGATGTGTTACAGCTTTCTAAGAACGGCACAGATCTGCGTCTACGCAGGAGAGTTAGGCACAGGGACAAAACTGTCATGTTTTCTCATTGTACAATCTGCTGCAGTCTGTTTCTGCTAGGTGTGGAGACAGAAAATGCTACGGCCCCTAACTCTGAGTCAGACAGGGATCGATACAATTGTGCTATTTCCTGATTGTGTATGCCCTTCAGTGTAATTCTGTTTCTTCTGCCTGTATAAAATGAAAATGCTACGGCCCCTAACTCTGTGTTAGAGACACAGCTCCGTGAATCGACCCGGGGGCTGTACAGAATGTAAATGAGCTCTCAGCTAGTGAATTGCAAGGAGGAGGGATCAGGAGGGATTCGACATGCACTGGATATCAGTGTAAATAAAAACACAAGATAAGGGACACTGTGAGAACAAGGCAGCTTTGCTAATGACATCCAATTGCAAAGTTGCTTGTTTTCACTGTCCCCTTATTCTGAAGACCATTTAATGAAATGATAACACCCCTTTTAGTTGTGCAAATGAAATGGCACAACTCATATTTGGGCATACGTGAATATCCAACCCCTAGGGTTATGGCTGAGCTGCCTCCTGCTGAATCGCGGTGCCCCTCCACAGAACTTTTTGATGAGCTCCGGTTCCAAATGGTCGCATTGGTTTATTCCAAAAAGCTTATGGAAATAAACTAGATGCAGGTATAAAAAGCGCTCTAGGCTATAGTTTAAAATTGTAATGTAAAAACAAAAGACACTTGGTACCTGACCATATAACAGTGTCTATAATTTATTACAGCAGCGCTTTAAACAACAACGCGTTTCACAGAGACTCCTGCTCTGCTTCCTCAGGTTGTAACATCTGAGCGTTTTTTATACCTGCATCTAGTTTATTTCCATACGTTTTTTGGAATAAACCAATCCGACCACTATAGTGTAGTGTTAAACACACACCAAACACAAAAAAAACCACTAACATAGTTTACATAAACATTGCCAAACATACTGATGCAAAGTTATAAAAAAAATTACCCAGACATCCCCTTAAACCAAAATTATGATATGGCTGCTGTATGAAAATAAGAAAAACCCCATACTTGCCTCCCCACTCTGCCCCACTTCAGTGATGATGCCGCCAGCCATGTGCCCAGTTCTTCTGTTTACATCTGGCTCTGGGCAATCGGCCTATGAGCACTGTAGCCACTGACTGACCACTGTGCATGTGTGACCACTTGCTTTCAAACAACAGGGGACTCCATAGTAAGCATATAACCGCAATATTTACAGCAGCATTTTTCTTTAATAATTCCATTTTAAAAAATTACTCTAATTTATATGATCTAGATAGAACTAGTCAAGATCTTTAACTTAGGGGATTTAACAGATCTGAATACCCATTAAACTCCCAACTATATCAATGATAAAATACAGACCACATGGTTAAATTGCATAACATTTCTACATGTATGGTGCACGCATGTGATTATTTCCTTATCATGAAGTACATTTCACACTGGTATTGCAGCTGAGCTTCATTGAAGTAAATACGGTTCAGCTGCAATATCAGACATATCCTGTGACAGAGGTATGACTGTTTTTGAAAGAAAGCAGCTATGTTTTTCTAATACTGGAAAACCCCTTTAATCTAATATTCCTATAGTACAGTTCATACCTTAAGACCAAGATCCAGCTCCTTCAGAGAACGTCTGATTTCATGGAGGAGAAAATTCATCCTCTCACATTCTTGAAAGCACACAAGGATATATGGAGAGCGATCTGCTGTTTTCGAGGTTATATCTGCCATGTTATATCCTTCAGGGAGTTTATCTAGGATATCATCCAGGAAAGCTTTAACCTGAAGCCCAATAATATATCAATATTTATTTTTTGTAAAGTTCTGTATGGTCATTGACATTGATACACTAAATTTCTATAAATAAGTAAATAATACATTTATTTACATCTGTGATATAATTCGGGGAGAGGGGGAAGGAGGGATGGTTATATTAAAATGGACATGCTGTCAAAAGTACAAGTGTTAATAGTTTCTTTTTTATTAACTAGCAAAATACAAAGTGTAGAGAAATCAAAATCAATATTCAGTGAGACCTCCCTTTGGCTTCAAAACAGCATCAGTTCTTCTAGGTACATTGCACAAACTCTGCAGGGAGGTTTTTCCAAACATCTTGGAGAAGTAAGCACAGATTTTCAGTGGATGTAGCTGCTCAGATCCATCTGTATCTTTATGTAATCTTTATGTAATCCCAGACAGACCCCATAATGATGAGATCAGGGCTCTGTAGGGCTATATCATCACTTCCAGGATTCCAAAGAGCATTCATATAAAATTTTGATTAGACAGTCTGGAAAGCATTTTCGTTTAGCCACATTTTTACACAGTTGTCTATATATATACACACACACTTTATCTGGTGAGGCTCTATAGAGTACTTTTCCAGCACATCCCCCCAGGTGAACTCTTGTCATGTCCCTCAAACCATTCCTGAACAATCTTTGCACAATATTCTGCTGAAATATTGTCACTGCAATTAGGGGATACCATTGGTAAGGGTATAAAGAGGTAGAAATATATATTTATGTTTGGTAATGTATATAAATGTATATATGTATAGCTTAATGGTATAGGAAGAAGTTAATATGTGTAAGTATAGGAGTGTATATAGAAGTGTTTAGTCATTAGGTTGTTTTTGAAGGGTTAAAAGCCTTGTAGTGTAAAAAGCAAAGGAGAGATAGTGCTGCTGTCAGGAGCTGACAGGGGAGGATCTAGGATTCACACAGTTAAATAGAGAAGCCTGTCAGCTCTGAGGAGTTCCAATTTAGTATTCAACAAGTTTGTAAGCAGCAGAAAAAGGAGAACCCTACCTATTTGCTGGTGATAGGTAGGGCAGACTGAGGTGGACACCTCACTCACAGAGAGAATAGGAAACACCAGAAAGCAGAGGGCACTGACAGAAGGAGCAAAGATAATAGTGACACACAGAGACAGTGAGATGACAGATGTAATGTGGCAGTTTGGGTGACTGCAGGAGGGTGCAAGAGACCCTAAGTGAAGACAGAGAGAGTCCTGAGTCACAAGGCACCAGCATCTTGCCCAACCGGACAGAAGCCTGGTGGGTCTCTAAGGTCTGGGCCAATGTGCCGGCTTGGAGCGCCCACTGGGGGGCTGGTGATTCCCCTGGTGGGCCCCAGGTTCCAGCACTGACCAGGGGCCCCAGCAGTTGCACTTACGACTGGACACCTGAGCCAGGGGGCCCACAGATCGCCCTTGCCACACAGCAGCATCGCTGGGTCGCATAGACCGCGGCGCAGGCGGCACAATGTAATGATGATGATATCAATGTAATGACATCACTCTACTTGCTCTGGACTTAGAGAAATGAAGAGGGAGGAAAGGTGAGTATTATTTATTTGTTTCTTTTTAAAAGGGGCTCATGACTACATGTATAACTATAGAGGGGAGGCCCTGATACCTTATAACTATGGGGACCCCTGTTACCCATATAACTACTTTGGGGGAGGCCCCCGTCTCCCATATAAACAGGGGGAAAGGCCCTTTTACCTATGTAACTATGGGGGGGGCCCCGATTACCCATATAATTACTGGGGGAGGCCCTTTTACCCATATAATATGGGGGGAAGGCCCTTTCTACCTATGTAACTACTGGGAGGAGGCCCTGATTACCCATATAATTACTGGGGGAGGCCCTGACTACCCATATAACTACTGAGGGAAGGTCCTGTCTACCTACCCAGCACCTGGGGGAGGCTATGACTACTTATATAACTACTTGAGGGGAGGCCGTGACAACTTAAATAATTACTGGGGGAGGCCCTGACTACCTACAATAATACTGGGGAAGGCCCTGACTACTTATATAACTACTTGGGGGGAGGCCCTGTCTACCTCCATAACACCTGCAGCAGACCCTGAATACCGATATAACTACTGATGGGAGGCACTGTCTACCCACCTAACTACTGGAGGGCCTGTGTAACTATCTCCCTAACTACTGGGGGGCCTGTGTGTAACCATGGCTGTGGAGTCCTGATTCCTACTCCCTCGTACATGGCGCATGTTTAAGTGATAACTTTACTGTAGTATAATGGTAACATCAGGTTTTTTATCGCCTTATGATACAATAATCAAGCTATTTAGGTAGAAAAGACACTGAAAAACAAAATGGTAACAGTTTTGAACTTTTGACTTTCAGGTTCCATATCTCATCATCCCCTACAGCTTTGAACATGAGACTATAATCATTTTATAAACAATCATCTTGGATATTTTATACATAAATTTGACTTACAAGTATTTAGCATCTGCTTAGTTCTGCAGATTCTTGTCATTTAAATGTTAATTATTATTATTATTATTTTTAGTATTTGGTAAAGTCACCTTTGGCTTTCAATACTGCCTGAATCCTTCTGTGCCCTGGATCAGATTCAGACATGTCTTGACCAAAATTTGATCCCAGGTCTCTTCTACATTTTCCCAATGTTGATGCAGACTGGACTTGGGTATGAATACAGCTTTTTCTTCAACTCTACCTAAAAGTGTTGGATTGGTTGAGGTTTTTGGGGGCTGTGGGGGCCCAATACGCAACTCTACTTCATTTTCTTAAACCATTTTTCTTAACCGTGACTTATGTTTGAGTCGTTGTCCTGCGGGAAACACTAGTTTCCCTACGTACCCTTTTACCAATATATAAAGTAACTCATCTTGTAGGCACTCACATTAGCTCGCATCGAGATCAAAATCGATCCTGGTCAAGTTCCAACATTTTTGGTGTGAAAAAAAAAAAACCCCATATATCAGGTTCTTCCCCAAAAATTGCGTTTATTCAATTTCCGATCGTTACCCCCATTCTTCCAAACCCATTTGCACCATCAGGCCGGTTATTGATTTTTATCTATCGCTCCAAATCCCCCGTTTCTTCACTTTTTTGGGGCCCCATCTTTCCCAGAATGAGAAATAGTGTGCTAGTGTTGCTTGGTGTGTGATTCCTCTTCGAAGCCTACGAGCCACCTCCACTGCCGTGTCGACCCCCCAGAATGATGACCTTGTGTGAGACGATTGTTTTTTGCCTTGAGTCCCCTCTTGGCTTTTGAAGGGATGAAAAGTTCATTTCAGATTCTTCCATTTTCTGGCCTACTTGAGCAATCTGGTTTTTTCTTCCGGGAGAGCGCTTTGTGGCTGGATGATGCTGTTTCTCCTTTCTTGGGAAACTTCTTCGGTTGCTCAAACCCAGCCCTTTCGTTTGGGACTAGCCTAATCACACGATATTAGGGAAGTGAAACGGTTGAAATTTGAAAATATACAAGAAAAAAAAGATTTCCCCCCCCCCCCCCCTCACAAGGACAATAACAATGTTTTTTTAAAATGACAAGAATCTGCGAAATAAGCATGTGAAAAAATAGTTGAAGGCCCAAAGTTGGTATGAGATGCCAGATTTTTGTCTATAAAATGATGGGATTTCATTGAAAGCATAGTGGATGGGGTTTGGGAGCCTAAAAGTCAAAATTTAAAAAAATTGTTCCATTTAGCTTGTCGTCTAAATATATTTTTTGGATACAATTTTAGAACAAAAAAAAACGTAAAAAAAAAAATTGTAAATAGCAAACCGCGCTGTTTAAGTGGAAAAAAACATTTTCAAAAAAAAACATAGGGAATGACATTTGTGGACCCTATGAATTTTTTGAGAAATAGTTTTGCCCCCATAAAACCCCTTCATAGTTTCCCTCAATTTGATCTCATTTTTTTAAAAGTAGAGAAAAACCTTTTACTTAATTTGGGGTTGGTGGAAAAGTGTTGACCAAATAGGAACATCTCTAAAAATTAGGATGTAAAGGAATTGCCTCAGCCACAGTCATTTTTGATGAATGGTTAAACTCTTTTTTTGTTCTTTGAAAGCAAGTAAATTTTTTTTTTTAAATTGGTCAATTGTTTGAAATGGGAGGGGAATCCCCACGGGGGACACCCTTTTTCCCTGGTCATGTCATTAAAATACTTTTCAAAATTAAAACCCCTCATTGATAAGGGTTTAAAAGATTGGGGCAGGAGCACTGACAAGACCCAATTCCTCTTGCTCTTGGCACTGTATTGAGCAAACTGGACCAACGTATCATATATTTTGTGAGTCGGAGTTGGTCCATTTTATAACAACTCCGACTCCACCAAAATAGGCTCCGACTCCACAGCCCTGTGTGTAACTACCTACCTAATGGGGGGACCTATGTACCTACCTACTAGGGGTCCCTATATACCTACATAGCTACTTACTTACTGATAGTGCATATATACCTACCTCCAGAGGGGCCCTGTATATCTATCTACTTACTAGGGGGGCCCATGTACCTATGTACTGGGGGCTTTTACATAACAATTTTTTTAAATGGGTCCTTTGTCCCTACTTTTCAGGGGGCCCCTTTATCCCTCCTACTGGGGGGCTTATACACCTACCTACCCTACATACCAACCTTTCTCGGGGGCCCCTATTTACTACTTTGGGGAGGCCCTTTAAAACACCTATATAAGGGAAAGGCCCCTTTTATACCTACCTACTAAGGAATCCTATATACCTACCTACTGAGAGAGTCTCTATTATCTATACTTAAAGGGGGCTTTATACCTTCCTACATACTGTGGGAAACTTTATACTTCTTTTTAAATGGGGGGTAAATAATTTGGGGGTTTAAATTTATCATCACCTATAAATGAATCTTTTTAACCTACATTCTGAGGGTTTTCCATATCTAACTGTGTGTGAGTTTATCACTTTCTACATATCGGGGGATGTATCATTTAATGAGGGTTATCTTTTAAACCATTATTTTAATTTTTTTTTTTTTTTTCCTTATATTTAGAGTATAATGTACCTAAATGTACCAAAAAAGAGCATCTATCTTCCTAATTTGGGGGGATGCTTGCTTTATGGGGTGGGTACCTACCGGTGGAAAAAAAAGGGGGCCCCTATTGTCTGGGGCACTTTTGCGTTGGGGTACAATTACGTGTGGGGGGACCAAATGGGGGCTATTATATTGGGGCGCTGTGTTGGGGGTTTGTTAAGGGTGGGAATTGATAAGAAAGTTTGGAAAAGGAAAAGGGGGTCTAAGATGTTTGTGTGGTAAATTTTACAGGGATGGTGTGGTCGGGAAAGCGTGATTCCCCTTTTGTACAGACAAAGAAAAAAAAAGGGAAAAAAGAACAACTCATCGGAGAAGACGTTGGAGGTTTGGACCAGATGGGAAAGAAAAGCAATAGAATAACTTCCTTAAGATGATGTTCCGTGGTCCCTAAATGTCAGGGGTTATTTTTGTTTTTTGTTGGATTTAGTGCCCGGGATTCACGTGATGTGAACTGAGTGGTGTCGACCACTGTGTGGGTTTTTAGGGGTTATTGTAAGTTTTTACCCCGGGTGTCTTGATATACGTGGTCACCCACATGCGTTTGTAGGGTTATATTGGCGCTTGGATATTGGCAGAAAACACTTGTCCCTGATTGTAAAGTGGGTGCAAACCTGCCCCTGATGCTGTGATTTTTTTTTTTTTTTTTTTTTTTTTTTTTTCGCCCCTTTATTTTTGTTGTGTTATAATTGTTTATTTTAGAAAGTGGCGGGGGGCTGACTGAGGGAAAATTTTGGGGAGGGTGATATTGTATGTGATCTGGTGGGATTTTTTGTTCAGGGGGCTTTTTTTTCCCCCGCCAGCCCGGGCCATGTATGTTTGAGTTCACCAGAAAATAAGCCCTGACATGATTTTTCAGGATGCTTGTAATATAAGCCTTACCCAAAAAATAAGCC
The DNA here is from genome assembly GCA_025379985.1 of Phyllomedusa bahiana. Taxonomy (NCBI): domain Eukaryota; kingdom Metazoa; phylum Chordata; class Amphibia; order Anura; family Hylidae; genus Phyllomedusa; species Phyllomedusa bahiana. The sequence goes on along the minus strand of JAODAL010002775.1, from coordinate 1,697 downwards.
ACAGTTCAGATCACCGGGCAGATGGACATACTGTATTTAGTACTTCCATTGCAACCTTTTTAAATACCAATGTATATTGGGTGGGCTGTTTCAGAAGTGTGGTGGGAGCATGCAAGTCATTACCTTAGGGTTTTTATATTGTGCTGAGGAGACATGGTAGTGCTGCCAAATGGAGAAACCAAATGATTTAGTGTGGGACCGGGAGAGAGTAAGATCCCTCATAAGGCAAGCCCGTTCACAGCCGAATGTTAGGGGGGTTCCCACGCACAGGACAAATACCGTTGGTTTGCCGGCCCGGTATTTGTCCGTTTTGCGGCCGTTCCCCCGGCCGCGGGGGGGACGGGCGGCTTTTCTCCCGGATGGCAGAGAAAAGCCCTCCCCCTTCACCCCGGGTCGGATGGGCCGCCGGGGGACCGGGGGGGTCCCGGTGGGCCCCCCCGAGCCCCTGGGGGCCCCGGGGGGCAGGCCCTGTCCCCGGGGGGGCCGTCCGCGCATCCGGGCCCCGGCCCCGGGACCCGCGTCCCAAGCGCCCAGGACCCCGGCCCCGGGAGCCAGGGCCTGATGTCCCCCACTCCCGGGTGCCCCAAAGGGTGTCAGCGGGACAGGGCCACTAGCGCTGCGCGCTCCTGATTCCCCTGGAGCTGAAAACCCTAGGCCTTCAGCTGCCGGGGCCGGCCCTATGTGAGTAGGCGGCGCCGGGGCGGGGGGACGTACTTCCCGCGCTGCCCATGCAGGGGCGGCAGTCGGAGCCCACGGCAACCCCTTTAGCGGGCCCGGAGCAGGAGCCCGGCCGGTAAGTGGTTTTTTGTTGTTTTGTTTTTTTTTTTTAAATACGGGGGGGGGGCCCGGCTACAAGGGGGGGGCTTGATACAGGGGGTCCTTTGGGTACAAGGGGGGGCTCTGATAAAAGGGGGGGCTTGACTCAGGGGGTCCCTGGCACAAGGGGGGGGGGGGCTCTGATACAGGGGTCCCCGGTCAGGGGTCCCTGGCTACAAAGGGGGGGGTTGATACAGGGGGTCCTGGTCAAGGGGGGGCCCTGAAAACAAGGGGGGGGCCTTGACTACAAGGGGGGGCCCCGGGTACAAGGGGGGGGTCTGACTACAGGGGGTCCGGGTACAGGGGGGGGCTTGACTACAGGGGGTCCCAGGCTACAAGGGGGGGGGGGGGGGCTTGATAAGGGGGGTCCCAGGTACAAGGGGGGGGGGCTCTGATACAGGGGGTCCCTTTGGGTACAAGGGGGGGCTCTGACTACAGGGGGTCCCTGGCTACAAGGGGGTCCCTGGCTACAAGGGGGGGGGGCTGCTACAAGGGGGGCCTGATACAGGGGGTCCTTGGCTACAAAGGGGTCCCGGGCTACAAAGGAGGTCCCTGGCTTCAAGGGGGGCCCTGGCTACAAGGGGGGGGGGTTGCTAAGGGGGCCCCGGTACAAGGGGGGGTCCTGACTACAGGGGTCTCTGGTACAAGGGGGGGGGCCGATACGGGGGTCCCTGGCTACAAGGGGGGGTCTGATACAGGGGGTCCCCGGCTACAGGGGGTCCGGTACAAGGGGGGGGGCCCCGGCCCAAGGGGGGGGCCCCGGTACAAGGGGGTCCCCGACTACAGGGTCTTTGGCTACAAGGGGGGCTCTGACTACAGGGGGTCCCTGGTACAGGGAGGGCCCCGGATCAAAAGGGGGCCCTGGCTAAAGGGGGGTTCCG